>CM062289.1:194377885-194953474 GCA_031216915.1 Pictodentalium vernedei
AAAAAGAAAACTGGTTTCTTATGTAAGTTTTGGTAAGCATGACTTGACTGTGCTCATTGTGACTTGTGAGAAATGGGAACTTTTTTTTCACAGGTTTTGGCTGCTGGAAGTTGGGAACAAATGAGAAAACTGATGCGCAAAAAAGAACGTCTCACGGAGAACTTGCCAGAAATACCAACCAATGATACATCTTCACCACCAGGGTCTCTCCCAGCAAAACGTCAGAAAACTAAAGCCAAGTATATTCAACCCAAAGTAAATGTCGTTAAGGTAGATTAACTTTTATTTATAATAGAATCCGACATTCTACATGCTGTTTGGGTATTGCAAAAAACTTACTTTCGAAATCGGGGCGAGTCATTTTCAACGTCAAAATTCTTTCTTCGATTTTTGACATGGAAAATAAACCGTCACCTGTTTTCAAGATAAGTTTCTCATTACTCATAAAGCACATTAAATTATAGTGATCCAAAGAAACGCTTTGGGGCATGCATCAACACTGGTCACAATACGTAGCACTTGGTGCACGGGATGACCACTCAGTCGCGAACAAAGTTTTCACTTCAGTTCATAGCCTGTTCAAACTCGGTGTAGGCGTTTCAGTTTGTCTTGAACAGCTTCTGATTCAATTTCCCTCTGAAAAAATGCCAAGCTCTTTCCTCTGGAAAGAACACTGAAAAGCCAGTCTGGTATCCTTGAAGTAGCTGACCCTCCAATCGCAACGATGACTGGATAAACCTTGAAATTGTGTTCAGTGTATCTGCTACAAAGTTCTGCTGTCAACTCCTTATACAAAAAGTCTTCACAAAACTACTGAAGCTGTTCTTTGGTGGTTGGGTTTCTCTTTCCGATTTATAATTTCAAAGCGTGCCATACCATCTCAATCGGGTTGAAGTCGCAACTTTCTGCAAAGATGGGGATAAGGCCGTTAGAACAGGTACAATATAATGTACAAAGGCGGTGTTTCTAGGGGGGGGGGACACAGCGCCCTCCATTTTCTAGACATGTTGCGCGGTTACACAATGAGTTAATATGGGCGCTTGCAAACGTACATGGATATACAGTCATTCCTGTAATATATTATTTGCAAATCCTAACATCATTTGGCCAAATAATCCCACATCCAGTCGCTTCGAACCGTTTCTTCCACTCCATCCATATTCCAACCCGAAAGCTACCCTTCTGGTTGGAAGCTGGTTGAAGTAGAAGAAATGGGCAGGGCAGTGGCCACACAGCAGCATGCTCATTTAAAAAAAAAACTAAAAAGAGGCTATAGCGTGCCATCATCCCCATGATACTTTTACCGATATGCGATTGTGCTTTTTCTCCAATTTGGCTGAGCCATTTCAGCCTTGAAAATTTGTGCCCCTCCCCTTTTATCGAGCTTCCACCACTTCTGACTATGTATTCGTCTTTCCCTCCCTGTTCTATATCATTCATTTTTTGCATTAAATGGTAAAAAGAATATTCATCAGAAAATAACACACCAGCAGGCCAGTTCCTTTCCCAATTGATGCCACTGCTCTCCATGAACGCTTTTGCATACTTGGACGTATGTTTAGGATCATTATCCTGAACAAATGTATGGGATCCAAATTCTTCCAGGAAAGGGAGGAGAGTTTTCTCCAGTATCTCATGAGTATAGAACTCCTTTTTCATGATCCCATCAAACATCAATAACGGTGTAGATCCTCGCTTTGAAATTCCTCCCCACAGATGCATTTTCAGGGGATGTTTTGGTTTACCTTGGCTAGGTGCGATACTGTCCACTGCCCTGTATGCTACTGTCTTGTTTTGGTGTAACTGAATTGTCGTCTCATCCGAAAATATAGTATCAGAAAAAGTCTGCTTTTCATTTATGGCATTCTGACAGAAAACAACACGCTTTTCTTTGTTCACATTTCTTATCAGTTGGCAGTACTTTGGCTTCGTTGCTACGAATCCGGCTGCTTTTATTCCTCTCTGAACAGTTGAAAAATGCACTTTTGTCACCCTTTGTAACAAATCTCGCTGTATGTCTCGTGCCATTTTGTTGCAATTTTTGACAAGTGAAAGTTTAATGAACTGCATATCATCTTCTTTTAGTTTTTTAAAACTTGGTTTCTTGTAATGTAAATCGTTTACATGCACAACTTTTCCCGATAAATAGTCATCACATATCCTCTTGATTCCTTGCCATGAATGGGTAAATCCGTCTAATTGCTTAATTTCGTTCCTTATTGCGTGCACTTTCCACCGACATTCAACTAATTCATATATCTTTATTTTCATTTCTTGCGTAATTTTTTTCCTGGTGTTTTGTCATTTTCAGAGAGAGGACTGTTTGAAATTTTTTTTACTGTTGTGAAACTGGTTTTCAAACTAATAACTGGACTTGTAGCCAATAAAAAACTATGTATATTTGTCAGTCTTAAAAGTTTTACTCCTCTCATGGAGAAAATTTATGACTTAATTACTATTTAATTAAATTTTTAATTATCGCACGTATATGTGGACAGTGCTTCTTCAGAAGCATTGTTTTCAAACGCGGATTTTCACACTTAGATTGTTTTATGCTACTGTAAATGAGACATTAGTGATTTTTTTTTTTTGTTCGATGCAGAGAGCCATAGACCCAGTAAGTGTTCACCAAGAATTTCTAGTCCTTTGTAGTAGACCGAAAATCATTGCTGCGATGTTTTTGTTTTATGGTGGTGGGGGGGGGGGGGGAGGGGGGGGGGGGGAAGGGGGGGGGCATTGAAGGGGGGGGGGGGTGTTGAGGGGACGAGGGTTGCAATGACTAACTATCTTTTATTTGTGCTTTTAATGAAAATATTTAATTTTCAGAAAAGCAAAGAGGGACATGGTTTGAACAAACTTGAATCTCACCCCCCTAAGGATGTTGTATACCAAATATCAAAACATTCCGACTGCTGGATCTGAAGAAGATTTTTAAAGAAAATTCCTCATTTTGAACTAAGTTATAACTTGGGCTACCAAAGTGAGCCCAAATATGAACCCAGGGACTTGGCTTGAACAAACTTGAATCCCCCCCCCTCCCCCCCAAGCATGCTGCATACCCAATATCAAAAGATTCTGCCTGCTGGATCTTAAGAAGAAGATTTAAAGAAATTTGCCTTAAATGCACTAAGTTCAAATTTGGGCTCCTATACTGAGCTCAAATGTGAATCCAGGGGGCCGATTTGAACAAACTTGAATCAGATCCACCCCACAATGTTGCATACCAAATATCAAAAAATTCTGCCTGCTGGATCTGGAGAAGAAGATTTTTAAAGAAATTTGCCTGAAATGCACTAAGTTCGAATTCGGGCTTCTATACTGAGCCCAAATGTGAATCCAGGGGGCCGATTTGAACAAACCTGAATCAGATCCACCCCACAATGTTGCATACCAAATATCAAAAGATTCTGCCTGCTGGATCTGGAGAAGAAGATTTTTAAATAAATTTGTCTGAAATGCACTAAGTTCGAATTTGGGCTTCTATAGTGAGCCCAATTATGAATTCAGGGGGCCGATTTGAACAAACTTGAATCAGATCCACCCCATAATGCTGTATACCAAATATCAAATGATTCTGCCCACTGGTTCTGGAGAAGAAGAGTTTTTAATAATTTTTCTATAATTCATATGGTGTTATCAGAGTTATGCCCCATACAGAGCCCCCAAGGGACGTGGCCATTTCATTTGAACAAACCTGAATTGCCATATAGTAATGAACATCCACATGAAGTTTTGTGAAAATCAGATCAGTGGTTTCAGAGGAGAAGTCGTTTGAAAAATGTTCACGACGACGGACAACGACGGATGGCAAGTGATAAGTTAAGCTCCCTTCGGTGAGCTAAAAATGTGATTTCCCATAGGGTTTCTATAGTAACTATAAGCTGCAATTGGGGCCATGTTTACAACCCAATCAACATTAAATGGGATTCGTTGGTAGAGGGGGTCCTAGTCATCAACCATGCAAAGTTTCAAAACATTTGGCCCTGTGGTTTTAGAGGAGAAGATTTTTCAAAATCCACAAATCAGAATCAAAGAATGCCTCTGGCAGCCATGTTTTCAAACCCATGCAAACAAAATGAGGATCGTTTGTAGAGGACCTCCCATAGACTATCCCTGCCAGGTTTGTTTTCCCGTCAGCTCACCAGTTCCAGAAAAAAAGATGAAAATGTGATTTTCCATAGGGTTTCTATAGTAACTATAAGCTGCAATTGTGGCCATGTTTACATCTCGATCAACATTACATAAGAATCGTTGATAGAGGGGGGCCCAGTCATCATTTATGTGAAGTATCAAAACATTTGCCCTGGCAGTTTCAGAGGAGAAGATTTTTGAAAATCCACCAACCAGAATGAAAGAATGCCTCTGGCGGCCATGTTTTTCAACCCACGGGAACAAAATGAGGATTTTTTGTAGAGGACCTCCCATAGACCATTCCTGCGATGTTTGGTTCATGTCGACTCAGTAGTTCCAGAGATGAAGATGAAAATGTGATTTCTCATAGGGTTTCTATAGTAACTATAAGCCGCAATTGTGGCCATGTTTACAACCCTATCAACATTAAATGAGGATCGTTGGTAGAGGGGGGTCCCAGTCATCAATTATGTGAAGTATCAAAACATTTGGCCAGGCAGTTTCAGAAGAGAAGATTTTTGAAAATCCACCAACCAGAATCCAAGAATGCCTCTGATGGCCATAGACCATTCCTGCCAAGTTTGGTTCACACCGGCTCAGCGGTTACAGAGAAGAAGATGAAAATGTGAAAAGTTTACGGACACCAGATGCCAGACGACGGCGGATGCCAAGAGATGCGAAAAGTTCACATGGCCTTTTAGGCCAGGTGAGCTAAAAAGTCTAACATTGCAAAAACACTCTAGATTGATGTCCCGCATGCAGCCCGACTATCCCAGCAATGGCAATGCTTAGACACAAAATAGTCTGAGCTATTTTTTGTTAACCATTTACCTAACGAATCTGCCATATCTGCACTCGTGATGAAAAGGGTTGGGGGGGGGGGGGGGGGGGTTAGGAGTCCATTTTTTTTGCATGTAATAACTCCCAACATTTGGATAATGGTGGTCATCGAACTTGATGTAGACATTGTTGCTATAGAGATATATATTGAAAAAAATTGAAATCTGTTAACTATTATTCAAGTTATGCCATAAACAAAGATCGGATATACGGACAGATGGACAGATGGATGGATGGACGGAGCAGACAGACAGATGGAGCTCTAGGCTATATCCCTCCCTTGTGGGGAGATAAAAAGTAACAAAGTATGTGGTAGAAGCCTAATTTGAAATTTAGAGAAACTAAGTTCGAAAACCATTTGAAAAGGGTTAAATTAATGCCAATATTATTTGAAGCCACTGTATACAGTTCAGTAGACCTTGCCCCAAATGAAAAACAATGACGCTGAAACACAGTGTTTGAAGAATGAAAGGTACAGCCTTGAAAAGCAAAACTTTAATCCGAAACTTTAAGCTGGGAATACTAAATGAAAGTGTCAATGACACTGTAGCTCAACTTGAAAAACTTGAACTTGGTAAGTTATAAGTGAAATGGCAAAATAGAAGATCATTGGTACCAATGTTATTTGGTGAAATTTTAACATAACAGCATTGTGTGTGCACAACATCAGGATAATCCAAGCATTTTTAAATGTAAACTGTAAGACTGGCTGAAGGAAGAATGTTGATACACAAATGCAGAAAGCTCAGAGGTTATTGTAAATGGCAACTTTTTTCACAGAAATGAATGCTAATCAATAGCTCTTATCTAAAGGTCTTGCCTAATGAGCACATCAAGTTCAAAAACAATCCTATGATAAATGTGGCCTGTAGGCCATGTCAAAGAAAAATGCAATAAATTCAAAGATTGTTGCTAACAGCAACAGTTTTTGATGGAAATGAAAAGCAAATCAATAGCTCCTACCTTTGTCACCCTGCATAAGCATACAAAGTTTCAAAACAACCTGATAATGAATGTGCCGTCTGAGGCATGCCAAACGAAAATGTTAATGCACAAATGCACTAAGTTTGAAGGTCATTGCTTGTGGCAATGTTTTTTTGTTTTTTTTTATGGAAATTTATAACTATACCCTGCAGAGAGTGCAAAAGGGATAAGTTGATGCACAAATGCAGTACGTTCAAAGGCTGGTGATAACGACAATAATTTTTTATGGAAATGAAAAAAGCAATAGCTCACATCTAGACATCACCCCGAATACACATACCAAGTTTCAAAGTGATCCGATCATAAACGTGCCCTGAAGGGTGTGTTAAATGGAAATATTGAGGTCTGACTAAACTAAGTTCAAAGGTCACCGACAACATTTTTGGACAGAAATGGAAGAAAATCGACAGCTCCCATATAGATGTCACCCCACACAAGCACACCAAGTTTGCAAGCGATCCAATCATAAATGTGCACTGCAGGGTGTGTCAATGGGAAATATTGATGCTTTAACTGCACTAAAGTTTTTACTAAGTTCATCAGAGGTCATTACCAATAGCAACTATTTTTGACGGAAATGGAAGAAAATCTATAGCTCCCATCTGGAGGTCACCCCAAACAAGCACACCAAGTTTCAAAGCGATCCGGTTAAAAATGTGCACTGAAGGCTGCCCCAAAGGGAAATATTGATGCATAACTGCATGAAGATCATTGAAGGTCATTGTCAGCGGCAACATTTTTTGACAGAAGTTGAAGAAAATCAACAGCTCCCATCTAGAGGTAACCCCAAACAAACATACCAAGTTTCAAACCATTCTGATCATAAATGTGCCCTGTAGGGCGTGCCAAAGGAATATGTTGATGCCTGACTAAACTAAGTTCAAAGATCAATGCCAGTGGCAACATTTTTTGATGGAAAATGTAAGAAAATCAATAGCCCCTTGTAGAGGTTACCCCAAACAAGCATGCCCGATTTCCAAACAATTCGATCATAAATGTGCCCTGTGGGTGTGACAAAGGGAAATATTGAGGTCTGACTTAACTAAGTTCCAAGAACGTTGCCACCGGCAACATTTTTTGACGGAAATGGAAGAAAATCGATAGCTCCCATCTTGAGCTCACCCCAAACAAGCATACCAAGTTTCAAAGTGATCTGGTCAAAACTGTGCACTGCAGGGTGCGCCAAAAGAGAAATATTGATGCATAACTGCACTAAGTTCATTGAAGGGTCATTGCCAGTGGCAACATATTTGACAGAAATCGAAGAAAATCGATAGCTCCCATCTAAAGGTAACCCCAAACAAGCATACAAAGTTTCAAACCGATCTGATCATAAATGTGCCCTGAAGGGCATGCCCAAGGAATATATTGATGCTTGACTAAACTAAGTTCAAAGGTCAGTGCCAGCGGCAACATTTTTAATGGAAATGGAAGAAAATCAATAGCTCCCATCTAGAGGTCACTCCGAACAAGCATGCCAGATTTCAAAGTAATCCGATCGTCAATGTGCCCTGTAGGGTGTGCCGAAGAGAAATATTGAGGTCTGACTAAACTAAACTCACTGCCCATACTGGCCGGTTCGACAGGGGAACGAACCGGCAAAGTGGCTTCACCTCTGACCCAGCGAAGTGTCACGATCCTCCAAAACACCGACGTGGGACGACGAGCGGCAGCCGAAACGTCTGAAGGCAGACGTGTATAAGGGTATGACACACTCCACGGATCAACATAGCGGGAACTCATGAGAGTCACCGCGGACCTCTGCGGGGCAGAAGGTCCAGGCTGCACAAAAGACGTTGGTCCCCCAAAACTGGTCGTGTGACCAGAATAAGTGGACGGAAACGCCACGGAGTTCATAGTGTCCCCAATAAGAACATCCGAATCCAATAACACAACTGTGGTGCTCGACGGCACAGAGACCACAGTAGAGGGTCCGGCCGGCAGCCACTTCCAACTTCGCCGAGTTGAAGTCAGGAAGGCTGAGGCCGATACCCCCACGTCTACACTCCCAGACACCGCAGCAGACCACTGCAGATATAAAACTACTGTGCTCAACGGCTGAGAGGACACAGTTGGGGGTTCAGTCGGCAGCCACTTCCGACTTCGCCGAGTTGAAGTCGGGGGAGGCTGAGGCCAATACCCCACAACCACAATACAGACATCCCTGCAGACCCTTGCAGGGATAAGCCAAGACCCGGCTAAAAACGTTGCCCAATGACGTTGTAGACAGAACAGCAGTAGTAGCAGATACGACGGGTGCTGTTGGAACTGGCGCAAAAGTGGAGAGAGCCACCTAGCTCGGCCTCCAAAGGAGGAGTCACAACCCTAGTGACAGCCTCAGATGTCGACTGGAGAGGGCGCATAGTCCCGGAACCAGGCAGCTCTTCACCAGAAATCCAACAGCTCCCGCAGTATCCACCATGGTAAAAAACTGCACATTCCCCACGGAAGGGGAATAACTCTCACCAGACATGGTCGAGTCGGGAAGCCCCGAAACAACAGCGTTCCCCACCCCCCACTGGTATCCACCACAGAGGGGGAGTAATTCTCACCAGACATGGTCGAGTCGGGCGACCCCGAAATGACAGCGTTCCCCACCGCTCACGGGAGTGGGAGGAGCTGCACATACCCCACGGAGGGGGTAAAACTCACACCGGACGTGGTCGAGTCGGGGGGCCCCGAAATGACAGTGTTCCCCCCTTACCACTCCTCCCTGGGGGGTGGGAGGAGCTGCACATCGCCCACAGAGGGGGTAAACTCACACCACACGTGGTCGAGTCGGGAGGCTCCCGAAACGACAGCGTTCCACACCACCTGCGGGTGAGGAAGAAACGGCCACGAGAACGCACCAAGGCAAGGGCAAAAGGAATTGCCCTAAAGGAACCGAACTGGAAATAACAGAGGTGAGAGCAGTAGAAGAAAAAGGTGAACTCAACAGAAACAGAAAGTAGAAGAACACCCTCAACTACGAGAGAAGGTGGCAGAAAAAAAACCGGTGGGTACATGACAGAACCCAGACGGTCGACAGGGACCAAAAAAACAGAAATTCAGCCCTCAACAGAGTGGAGAAATCCTGTCTAGACAGTCCCTGATTGACACCTAACTCCAATAACAATCAACCGAAAAATTCATTGTCGAATCGGCTGATGTCGAAAACAAAACATTCGCGAAAACGGAATAGTAAATAATATACAATGAGAATGTGGTTGAAAATATCAACAAGAATATATAAAACACAGTCCTGTTATTATACGATCTTCAGATCCATAATTCCAGTCACAGGAAAACCATTATCGACCAGTTAAAATATCACTGTTATGGAGCAAGATGGCACACATCCATCACATGTGCGGATAATCAAAAGAATGATGAATTGACGCACTGCGCACTGTTTTACAGTAGTCGTGGATTTGTACTATGGAAGAGTGTCCCATACAGTGTGTGCGCCGATGGCGCTCGACCCAGTTTTGGCTTATTTTTTCGTGGTGTTTTTACACCACTTTTCTTTCCCAAATCTCTTGGGAAAGATTAAAATAGAGAGTATTTTATCCGAGTTAGGTTCTTCCACTGTAGTGCAAGCCTATAGTAAACAATTGAGGTAGGTTGATAAGAAATCAATAGCTCCCATCTAGTGGTCACCCCAAACAAACATGTCAAGTTTCAAAGCGACCTGATCATAAATGCGACCTGTGAGGTGTGCCAAAGGAAATTGTGGACATACGTACAGTATGCCAATGGACGAGAAGTGATGGCAATAGCTCAGCTTGACTTTGTCAAGTTGAGCTAATAAAACTGACTGCAAAAGAGGGTTAAATATTTCCTAAAACCGATAAAGAAGTCACTGATGTAAATGCAATCATTAAGTTGTATTGACCAAGCAAGAATTAAAGTAAGAACGTATGTGGCAAAGCCTAATTTCAAACACAAAGAAATTAAGTCTGAAAACATGTTTAAAAGGGGTTAAAATCATGCCAATATTAATGAAAATCAGTGTAGAAAGGTTCAGTAGACAGTAGACATTGTCCCAAATGAGAAACAGTGACATTGCACTAAACTGTTAGAAGATTTAAAGGTGTAACTTTGTAAACAAAAACCTTTAACCAAAAATTTTAACCTGGAAGTTGTAAGTTATTTTTCCATACAAAAAGGGGTTAAATATTTCCCAAAATAACATGAAAGATAATGAGAATGATACAATCAATAGTAATTAATATTAATTTAAAAGAAAAAAAACTTTAACATTGACTAAAAAACTTTAACAACAAACTTTAACCAAAACTCTAAATGTTAACAGACGGACGGGCAGACGAATGAAAGTCATGACTATAGCCCAGATTGTAAACAGTTGGGCTAAAAATGCCTAACTGGGGGGTGGTGGTTTTTGTTTTTTTGTTTTTTTTTGGGGGGGGGGAGGGGGGGTGTCTTTAACCACAAACTTTAACCAAAACTCTAAATGTTAACAGACGGACAGATGGATGGACAGATGGATGGACAGACGGATGGACAGAATTGATGACTATAAGCCTGACTGTAAACAGTGTGGCTAAAAATGCCTAATGTCACCCCCAAGGGAGTGGGGGGGGGGGGGGGGGTGGAAAGTTTATAGGAGTCAAAATTTTTCTGCATGTAAATATTCTAAATCGTTAAAAATGCATTTTGTACCAAAGAAAACATACTGCTTAAATGGCCCTGGGTAAGGAGGAGGTGGAGGGGGGGGGGGGGGGGGGGGGGGGGGGGGGAGTCCATTTTTTTTCTGCATGTAGTCAGTCTAAATCCTTCAGAATGCATTTTGAGCAAAGAGGGGGTTACTAGATTTAAAAAAAGTTCCGCATGTGGTGACTGTAAATAGTTCAAAATGCATATTGGAGGAAAGAAAAAGAAAAAAAAAAATGCCTAATTGGCGGGGGCTGGGCTGGGCAGGGCAGGGCAATAACTTCAACAATTTTCATTGGATAATTGTGGTCATCAAACTTGACCTAGAGACATGTACTGAAAAGAATTGAAATCCATTAAGTTATGGCATATAGAAAGTTCAGACAGACGGATGGACGGACTGATGGACTGATGGACAGACTGACAGATAGACAGATGGAGTGAGCTCTGTGCTATATCTCTCCCTTGTGGGAGGGGATAAAAAGTAACAAAGTATGTGGTAGAAGCCTAATTTGAAATTTAGAGAGACTAAGTTCGAAAAGCATTGTGAAAAGGGTTAAATTAATGCCAATATTATTTGAAACCACTGTGTACGGCTTCAGTAGACGTTGCCCGAAATGAAATAAATAAATGACGTTGTAACAGAGTGTTTGGAGAATGAAAGGTAGAACCTTGAAAAGCAGAACTTTAATCCCAAACTTTAAGCTGGGAATACTAAGTCCTAAAACCGATAAAAGAAATCATTAATGTAAATGGAATCATTAAGTTGTATTGATCATGCAAGAATTAGAGTAAGAAGGTATATGGAAAAGTCTAATTTCAAACACAAAGAAACTAAGTCTGATGAAAACATGTTTGAAAGGGGTTAAAATCATGCCTATATTAATGAAAATCACTGTAGAATTGTTCAGTAGATAGTAGACATTGTCCCAAATAAGAAACAGTGACATTCCATTCCACTAAACTGTTTGAAGAATTAAAGGTGTAATTTTAACCCCCCCCCCCCCCCCCCCCCCCAAAAAGAAAACAAAAAAACTAAAGTGATGTCACACATGCAGCCCGACTGTCCAAGGAATGGCAATGCTTAGATGCAAAATAGTCGGAGCCATTTTTTGTTAACAGTTTACCTAACGAATCTGTCATATCTGCACTCGTGATATACAAAATTTGCTATGTAAATTTTATTTTTTCATGTCTCTACTTCAAAACACACCCCATGACCTATTAATGGAACAGACTTGATGAGCTTGTTCCAATAAGGAGTAATAAGCCATGGTTAGAAGTAAATAAAAAATGAAAAAATCTGATTTTTCAGAAAAATAATTTGTACTGTTGGCTTCAACTTGTGTTAGGTAAAGGATTAAAGATGCAGTACATAAAGTAATGTTGGGCTATATGAGTCAATTTTCTTTTTTGCATGTAATAACTCCCAATCCTTCAAAATGCATTTTGGGAATAATTGCCTAAGTGACACGTTTGTGTGTGTGTGTGTGTGTGTGTATGTGTGTGTGTGTGTTTGAGGTTAAAAAATCGCACTGGCACAGACATTTCATACTGAAACGTTTTTTTCTTTTAATATGCCGCCGAAAAATTGTTTTCATTTACTGAACCCAGATGGGTTTCAAACATGACAAAAAATTACACCAAATTTGATTTAAACTAAGTGATGAGCTTAGGAACTGGTTAAACTGACTGGCAATAATTGATGTTATTCATTGATGGGCTCTAATTTAGTCCTTACAAGGATGTTACGCAAGCTTTTGTTTTTCTTATAGGCGATGACAGGTCGAAGATTCAAAGGTTCATTTAATTTAGCATTGGTAAAATTGAATTCATCTTTTAACATTTTTGCTATTTCGATATTCATTCTGTTGTACGTTAAAGTGAAAGGAATGATGGACCTCCTTTCGCATTCGCCCTCTGATATGTTCATACCAAATGGCCAGAGGGTTTGAAGCGTATTGATCCAAAAAGCTTCACGTTTTTTTCTAAATTCATCCGTTTCTTCTAATGTGTCTTTAATTGGTGGTTGTTCAATTGGGTGGATTTCGAAATCGTCCAAAGAATGGCCAGGAAGGTTAAAATGTTGTGCTACTGGGGCATCAGCATTATGTTTTATATCCTGTTTGTGTCTAGTAGCACGTTCTCGAAAAGGATTTGACTTTGACCAACATACTGTTTCCGACATCGCTTACAAGTGATAAGGGTTTGTCTTACCAACTTGACGAGGTAACTAGACAAAAGAGTTTGCGTGTTTCGCCTTACCGAGGTACAAAAGACAAAAGAAACCCTTTACCTCGGTTGTTTTCCCAGAACTGTACCGGCAAAACGAGGTAGAAACCGTTAGTCCACACAAAGGACAAACAATGGGGTACCTCGGTATGTAGGGTAGACAAGACTGTGTGTGTGTGTGTGTGTGCATTTGTCTTACCAACTTGACGAGGTAACTAGACAAAAGAGTTTGCGTGTTTCGCCTTACCGAGGTACAAAAGACAAAAGAAACCCTTTACCTTGGTTGTTTTCCCAGAACTGTACCGGCAAAACGAGGTTGAAACCGTTAGTCCACACAAAGGACAAACAATGGGGTACCTCGGTATGTAGGGTAGACAAGACTCTGTGTGTGTGTGTTTGAGGTTAAAAAATCGCACTGGCACAGACATTTCATACTGAAACGTTTTTTTCTTTTAATATGCCGCCGAAAAATTGTTTTCATTTACTGAACCCTGATTGGTTTCAAACATGACAAAAAATTACATAAAATTGATTTAAACTAAGTGATGAGCTTAGGAACTGGTTAAACTGACTGGCAAAAATTGATGTTATTCATTGATGGGCTCTAATTTAGTCCTACAAGGATGTTACGCAAGCTTTTGTTTTTCTTATAGGCGATGACAGGTCGAAGATTCAAAGGTTCATTTAATTTGGCATTGGTAAAATTGAATTCATCTTTTAACATTTTTGCTATTTCGATATTCATTCTGTTGTACGTTAAAGTGAAAGGAATGATGGACCTCCTTTCGCATTCACCCTCTGATATGTTCATACCAAAATGGCCAGAGAGTTTGAAGCGTATTGATCCAAAAAGCTTCACGTTTTTTTCTAAATTCATCCGTTTCTTCTAATGTGTCTTTAATTGGTGGTTGTTCAATAGGATGGATTTCGAAATCGTCCAAAGAATGGCCAGGAAGGTTAAAATGTTGTGCTACTGGGGCATCAGCATTATGTTTTATATCCTGTTTGTGTCTAGTAGCACGTTCTCGAAAAGGATTTTGACTTTGACCAACATACTGTTTCCGACATCGCTTGCAAGTGATAAGGTAAATGATGTTTGCTGAATCACAATGGAGGGGGTTACGGATCTGATAATGATTTTTCGTTTGTTCGGAGGAAAATTCCTCTTTCTGATCAGGCATAAAAGTATGCAGTCTACAACGAGGCTTTTTGCAATTAAATACCGCGCCACTACCATTCTGCAACGGTCTGTTGTGTTCAATCTTCAGTGGTTCGAAATCGGTAGTTTCAGCTGGACTTTCGAGCTTTTTCAGGGTTTGGGATTTCAGGCTACGCAAGAGGCGCAGCGAGTACCCTCTCGATCTGAGGGCGCCAAATAGAGTAGAACGAACAAGCCTCATTGAAATTTACCTTATCACTTGAATTGCGGTGGAAACGAATGAGTTGTGATTTGATGATACCTTTAAATGTATGTTGAGGATGAAATGATTTTGTGTGCAACAATTGATGTGAATCAGTTGGTTTAAAATACACTTTATAATCTAAATGACCGGACGCCTGAAATTGCTTGCCTTTATACACGGTCACATCGAGAAAATCAACAGAATTTTCACTGATAGTAGCTTTCAATTTAATATTTGGATCGTGATTGTTCAAAATTTGTAAAAATTCATCAAAATCTTCTTTTGAATGTTCCCAAATAATAAAAATGTCATCTAAATACCTGAGATATACGAGAGGATGCTTTGCACATTTGCTTAAGGCATTTTCCTCCCATTCCGCTACATAAATGCTTGCAAAATTAGGACTGAATCTTTTGCCCATAGGACAACCCATTATTTGTAGAAAATATTCTCCATTGAATTGAAAGTCATTACCTTTTAAGCTCAGCTCTAAAAGATCCAAAATTTGTTCATCCGGGCGTTTCGCATCCGGATATTTTTCAAATGCATTTTTAACTGATTTAACACCTTTATCAATATCAATGTTCGTATACATACTGTCGATATCCAAAGTAGCCAGAATTGCATTTTTCGATATTTTCAATTTCGAAATTTTTGACAGGAAATCCTGTGTATTTTTTAGATAGCTCGGATGTCTATTTGCTATAGGTTTCAGATGATAATCAATTAATTCCGAGATCGCATAAGATTCCGAATTACAATCTGATACAATTGGCCTCCCGGGTGGAGTTAAGTCATCCGTCCATGAAGAACGGTCCTTGTGGATCTTTGGTAGGATATAAAATTGTCTTGTTTGAGCACTGAGTTTAGCTGTTAAATATTTCAATTGTTTTTTGGTAATGTGACCTTCGTCGAGGAGAAATTTTAAGATCTTATTGAATTTTTCGATATTACTAGGCCAAATAAGTGAATCTATTTTCTTATAATGTTTAGTATTGCTGAGTTGTCTCATGGCTTCCTTTATATAATTATCCCGAGATAGAACAACTACCGACCCACCTTTGTCGGCTGGTTTAATTACTAATTTCTTATTTTTTCGAAGTTTCGCGAGGGCTCTCCGTTCACCAGCTGTTAAATTGTCTTTATCGGAGAGTATGTTCATGCTGAACACCTTTTTGATGATTCGTTTGCTAGCCTCAATAATTTCGGGATCTACTTCACTATCTGGAGGTGACCAACCAGATGATTCTGTAAAAGGAAGTTTCCGACCGCTGGAATTTCTAAAGCGGTCGGCTAATTTCATTTGCCTAAGAAAATTACAGTTGTATGATGGTAAATTTGTTTGGTTATCAGTTTTAGGCTTTGGTGTTGGTACAAAAGTTAAACCGCGATCTAAAAGAGATTTCTCTTGGGTTGTTAGGTCATTGGTGCCAGACAGGTTAACCACATTAGTTCCTAATCCCACATCTGTTAGGCGGCTGTTACCTTTGCCTTTACTTAGTTTAAATTTAGGTGGTTCAACCAGTGATCGTACATAATATTGGCGGTTCTCGTGGTCCAATGGATTAAATCCTGAGCAACATCAAACTTCGCGTCATCAATTTTAGGTATAACGTTAACGTCCTTCACTTTCCGAATGGTTTCGTTGATGATGCTCAGGGTTCTCCTCTCAGCCTGAGGGAGTTTTTGCGAAAAGTTTAGTTCAGCGAAATAAATTTTTGCTGATCTAAACTTGACCCTGATATCGCTAAGCATATTCCGCAACTGCTTAACTACGAGATCAGAATTATCGTTTCGAGAATTCACGCCAATATTTAATAATATTTTTTGGGGACTGGACTGGCCCCTGTGCCCTTTAAACATAGAGCGCAGATGATTGAATTTGGCGCCGGGGTAACACTCCACCTGGATGTCCGGATGGGGATTTCGATCAATGCGTCCTAAATTTGAACTTCCAATCATAAGGATGTTTTTACAAACATCGGGGAGGCGCCAATTCCTTTTGTCAAAATTAACTCCGCTTTTATGCCGAAACTGGGAGAATTTAGAATCAAATGAGCGGCCCGAGTTGCGGCTCGGTGATTTGACTTTCTCTGAGTACGATATACCTGGTTGAACCACACTAGAGGCAGGAGAAGGGGGAGAAGAAACAGTAGCAGGAGAGGAAACAGAAGCAGGAGAAGAAACAGAAGGAGGAGGAGGAGTTCTAGTGAGAGCACTAGGAGAACCAGAGAAGAAAGGCTGAGGAGGAGTAGGAGGTAGAGGAACAAGACGAGGTGAGACAGCGTTACTCAATTTGTGAGCATCTTCAGTCACAATATGGACCGGAGATGTTTGCAAATTGAGGCGCTTACTCTGAGAGAAAGAAGAAGTAGAAGGAAAAGAAGAGGGAGAAGTGCTTTGCCTTGATCTTTTCTTATTTTGCTTTTCGCGTTGGGGTAGAGGGACAACACGGGCCGGAGTTTGCTTGCTCCCTCCCGTATTGTTCCTTACTCCAGACGCTGGGCGAAGTTCCGAAATGTAAGACTCATAGGCCGAAATCGTCTTATCTGTCAACTTATTTTTAAAGTTTTTTTGAGCCCAGATCAAGGCACGCGCCGAAGCGCTGTTGAAGTCTATTTTTTCGAGTCCAGGAGGTGGTCGCATAGCCAAAGTTATCTTAGACTTCAACTGGTTTAAATTTATCTTGTAATGCTCAACTAAAGCATTTAACGTTTGGTTGGCCCATCCCACACTAATCTGTCGAAAAACAGAAAAAATGTGTGGGGTGGGAAGAGCCGGCTTTAGAAAGCCACCTAACTCATCTACTTTCTTCTCCAACTGTTTCGGGAAATCCCGGTTGGCCAAATGCTGCTCTAGGAGCCCAATATGGTGCATACACTGAATCACCTGGAAAAGGGCCTTGACCAATCTAGAATAGGCCTGGAACGATTGTTCCTGGCCCCTTCCAGACTGGGCAACTCTCTTTCCCTGATGCTTCTGTCTTTTTTGAGCCATTTGAAGAATAGGTAGATGAATTTAGAATGAAATTAAAAATGAAGAAATGAAATAAATTAAAATGAAATCTAGATATTACCTATTAGAGAAGATACCTGGATTGGTTGTAGTCTTCAGCAAAGGTAGAAAATAATCCGTCTGTCTCGACGCGTTTCGCTTGGTTTGGCTTTTTCAAAGAGACTTTGAGGAAAATGTGTGTGTGTGTGTGTGTGTGTGTGTGTGTGTGTGTGTGTGTGTGTGTGTGTGTGTGTGTGTGTGTGTGTGTGGGTTTGTCTTACCAACTTGACGAGGTAACTAGACAAAAGAGTTTGCGTGTTTCGCCTTACCGAGGTACAAAAGACAAAAGAAACCCTTTACCTCGGTTGTTTTCCCAGAACTGTACCGGCAAAACGAGGTTGAAACCGTTAGTCCACACAAAGGACAGACAATGGGGTACCTCGGTATGTAGGGAAAACAAGACTCTGTGTGTGTGTGTGTGTGTGTGTGTGTGTGTGTGTGTGTGTGTGTGTGTGTGTGTGTGTGTGTGTGTGTGTGTGTGTGTGTGTGTGTGTGTGTGTGTGTGTGTGTGTGTGTGTGTGTGTGCGTTTGTCTTACCAACTTGACGAGGTAACTAGACAAAAGAGTTTGCGTGTTTCACCTTACCGAGGTACAAAAGACAAAAGAAACCCTTTACCTCGGTTGTTTTCCCAGAACTGTACCGGCAAAACGAGGTAGAAACCGTTAGTCCACACAAAGGACAAACAATGGGGTACCTCGGTATGTAGGGTAGACAAGACTCTGTGTGTGTGTGTGTGTGTGTGTGTGTGTGTGGGTTTGTCTTACCAACTTAACGAGGTAACTAGACAAAAGAGTTTGCGTGTTTCGCCTTACCGAGGTACAAAAGACAAAAGAAACCCTTTACCTCGGTTGTTTTCCCAGAACTGTACCGGCAAAACGAGGTAGAAACCGTTAGTCCACACAAAGGACAAACAATGGGGTACCTCGGTATGTAGGGTAGACAAGACTCTGTGTGTGTGTGTGTGTTTGAGGTTAAAAAATCGCACTGGCACAGACATTTCATACTGAAACGTTTTTTTCTTTTAATATGCCGCTGAAAAATTGTTTTCATTTACTGAACCCAGATGGGTTTCAAACATGACAAAAAATTACACCAAATTTGATTTAAACTAAGTGATGAGCTTAGGAACTGGTTAAACTGACTGGCAATAATTGATGTTATTCATTGATGGGCTCTAATTTAGTCCTTACAAGGATGTTACGCAAGCTTTTGTTTTTCTTATAGGCGATGACAGGTCGAAGATTCAAAGGTTCATTTAATTTAGCGTTGGTAAAATTGAATTCATCTTTTAAAATTTTTGCTATTTCGATATTCATTCTGTTGTACGTTAAAGTGAAAGGAATGATGGACCTCCTTTCGCATTCGCCCTCTGATATGTTCATACCAAATGGCCAGAGGGTTTGAAGCGTATTGATCCAAAAAGCTTCACGTTTTTTTCTAAATTCATCCGTTTCTTCTAATGTGTCTTTAATTGGTGGTTGTTCAATTGGGTGGATTTCGAAATCGTCCAAAGAATGGCCAGGAAGGTTAAAATGTTGTGCTACTGGGGCATCAGCATTATGTTTTATATCCTGTTTGTGTCTAGTAGCACGTTCTCGAAAAGGATTTTGACTTTGACCAACATACTGTTTCCGACATCGCTTACAAGTGATAAGGTAAATAATGTTTGGTGAATCACAATGGAGGGGGTTACGGATCTGATAATGATTTTTCGTTTGTTCGGAGGAAAATTCCTCTTTCTGATCAGGCATAAAAGTATGCAGTCTACAACGAGGCTTTTTGCAATTAAATACCGCGCCACTACTATTTTGCAACGGTCTGTTGTGTTCAATCTTCAGTGGTTCGAAATCGGTAGTTTCAGCTGGACTTTCGAGCTTTTTCAAGGTTTGGGATTTCAGGCTACGCAAAAGGCGCAGCGAGTACCCTCTCGATCTGAGGGCGCCAAATAGAGTAGAACAAGCCTCATTGAAATTTACCTTATCACTTGAATTGCGGTGGAAACGAATGAGCTGTGATTTGATGATACCTTTAAATGTATGTTGAGGATGAAATGATTTAGTGTGCAACAATTGATGTGAATCAGTTGGTTTAAAATATACTTTATAATCTAAATGACCGGACGCCTGAAATTGCTTGCCTTTATACACGGTTACATCGAGAAAATCAATAGAATTTTCACTGATAGTAGCTTTCAATTTAATATTTGGATCGTGATTATTCAAAATTTCTAAAAATTCATCAAAATCTTCTTTTGAATGTTCCCAAATAATAAAAATGTCATCTAAATATCTGAGATATACGAGAGGATGCTTTGCACATTTGCTTAAGGCATTTTCCTCCCATTCCGCTACATAAATGCTTGCAAAATTAGGACTGAATCTTTTACCCATAGGACAACCCATTATTTGTAGAAAATATTCTCCATTGAATTGAAAGTCATTACCTTTTAAGCTCAGCTCTAAAAGATCCAAAATTTGTTCATCCGGGCGTTTCGCATCGGGATATTTTTCAAATGCATTTTTAACTGATTTAACACCTTTATCAATATCAATGTTCGTATACATACTGTCGATATCCAAAGTAGCCAGAATTGCATTTTTTGATATTTTCAATTTCGAAATTTGTGACAGGAAATCCTGTGTGTTTTTTAGATAGCTCGGATGTCTATTTGCTATAGGTTTAAGATGATAATCAATTAATTCCGAGATCGCATAAGATTCCGAATTACAATCTGATACAATTGGCCTCCCGGGTGGAGTTAAGTCATCCGTCCATGAAGAACGGTCCTTGTGGATCTTTGGTAGGATATAAAATTGTCTTGTTTGAGCACTGAGCTTAGCTGTTAAATATTTCAACTGTTTTTTGGTAATGTGACCTTCGTCGAGGAGAAATTTTAAGATCTTATTGAATTTTTCGATATTACTAGGCCAAATAAGTGAATCTATTTTCTTATAATGTTTAGTATTGCTGAGTTGTCTCATGGCTTCCTTTATATAATTATCCCGAGATAGAACAACTACCGACCCACCTTTGTCGGCTGGTTTAATTACTAATTTCTTATTTTTTCGAAGTTTCGTGAGGGCTCTCCGTTCACCAGCTGTTAAATTGTCTTTATCGGAGAGTATGTTCATGCTGAACACCTTTTTGATGATTCGTTTGCTAGCCTCAATAATTTCGGGATCTACTTCACTATCTGGAGGTGACCAACCAGATGATTCTGTAAAAGGAAGTTTCCGACCGCTGGAGTTTCTAAAGCGGTCGGCTAATTTCATTTGCCTAAGAAAATTACAGTTGTATGATGGTAAATTTGTTTGGTTATCAGTTTTAGGCTTTGGTGCTGGTACAAAAGTTAAACCGCGATCTAAAAGAGATTTCTCTTGGGTTGTTAGGTCATTGGTGCCAGACAGGTTAACCACATTAGTTCCTAATCCCACATCTGTTAGGCGGCTGTTACCTTTGCCTTTACTTAGTTTAAATTTAGGTGGTTCAACCAGTGATCGTACATAATATTGGCGGTTCTCGTGGTCCAATGGATTAAATCCTGAGCAACATCAAACTTTGCGTCATCAATTTTTGGTATCACGTTAACGTCCTTCACTTTCCGAATGGTTTCGTTGATGATGCTCAGGGTTCTCCTCTCAGCCTGAGGGAGTTTTTGCGAAAAGTTTAGTTCAGCGAAATAAATTTTTGCTGATCTAAACTTGACCCTGATATCGCTAAGCATATTCCGCAACTGCTTAACTACGAGATCAGAATTATCGTTTCGAGAATTCACGCCAATATTTAATAATATTTTTTGGGGACTGGACTGGCCCCTGTGCCCTTTAAACATAGAGCGCAGATGATTGAATTTGGCGCCGGGGTAACACTCCACCTGGATGTCCGGATGGGGATTTCGATCAATGCGTCCTAAATTTGAACTTCCAATCATAAGGATGTTTTTACAAACACCGGGGAGGCGCCAATTCCTTTTGTCAAAATTAACTCCGCTTTTATGCCGAAACTGGGAGAATTTAGAATCAAATGAGCGGCCCGAGTTGCGGCTCGGTGATTTGACTTTCTCTGAGTACGATATACCTGGTTGAACCACACTAGATGCAGGGGAAGGGGGAGAAGAAACAGAAGCAGGAGAGGAAACAGAAACAGGAGAAGAAACAGAAGGAGGAGGAGGAGTTCTAGTGAGAGCACTAGGGGAACTAGAGAAGAAAGGCTGAGGAGGAGTAGGAGGTAGAGGAACAAGACGGGGCGAGACAGCGTTACTCAATTTGCGAGCATCTTCAGTCACAATATGGACCGGAGATGTTTGCAAATTGAGGCGCTTACTCTGAGAGAAAGAAGAAGTAGAAGGAAAAGAAGAGGGAGAAGTGCTTTGCCTTGATCTTTTCTTATTTTGCTTTTCGCGTTGGGGTAGAGGGACAACACGGGCCGGAGTTTGCTTGCTCCCTCCCGTATTGTTCCTTACTCCAGACGCTGGGCGAAGTTCCGAAATGTAAGACTCATAGGCCGAAATCGTCTTACCTGTCAACTTGTTTTTAAAGTTTTTTTGAGCCCAGATCAAGGCACGCGCCGAAGCGCTGTTGAAGTCTATCTTTTCGAGTCCAGGAGGTGGTCGCATAGCCAAAGTTATCTTAGACTTCAACTGGTTTAAATTTATCTTATAATGCTCAATTAAAGCATTTAACGTTTGGTTGGCCCATCCCACACTAATCTGTCGAAAAACAGAAAAAATGTGTGGGGTGGGAAGAGCCGGCTTTAGAAAGCCCCCTAACTCATCTACTTTCTTCTCCAACTGCTTCGGGAAATCCCGGTTGGCCAAATGCTGCTCTAGGAGCCCAATATGGTGCATACACTGAATCACCTGGAAAAGGGCCTTGACCAATCTAGAATAGGCCTGGAACGATTGTTCCTGGCCCCTTCCAGACTGGGCAACTCTCTTTCCCTGATGCTTCTGTCTTTTTTGAGCCATTTGAAGAATAAGTAGATGAATTTAAAATGAAATTAAAATGAAGAAATGAAATAAATAAAATGAAATCTAGATATTACCTATTAGAGAAGATACCTGGATTGGTTGTAGTCTTCAGCAAAGGTAGAAAATAATCCGTCTGTCTCGACGCGTTTCGCTTGGTTTAGCTTTTTCAAAGAGACTTTGAGGAAAATGATTCCAACTTTGGGAGGGCATGCATGGTATATATCCATATGTGGGCTGGGGGTGTTTTTCACAGCTCAGTACATAATTAAACTCGGTAACAAGCTGACAAATGTCACTCATCTAATTAATTCTTTTCAATCTGAGATGTCCCAAGTTTGTTTTTCACAACTCAGTTTGTGTCATCCAAACAAGTTAGATGAAGCCCTATTGATTGGCTTCCATTGAATTTTAATCAGTCAGTGAGTGGTTTACTTTACTGACCCCATGAAGCCCTATTGGTTGGCTTTGATTTAAGTAAAACCAATCGGGAGCGGTTTGCTTTACTGGCTTCAGAAGTATGTGAAAATAATATGAAAAAATGGTTTGATAAAATATATTGTGACTAAAGAAATAAATGAAAAAATAACGCCAAAGATCATGATGCCTCACGAATGTTATCAGTTGGAATGAATATCCCCCGACGGAGGTTTATGACGGAAAATATTTTACACCACGTAGAAATTGTGTGTTTTACCTTCTGAACCTCTACATTGTGTGAAAGGTATGAAAAATTAAATAAAAATAATAATTTAAATAAATGAATCAAATAAATGAATCAAATAAATAAATAAATAAATAAATAAATAAAAATTACTAAAAAATTAAAAATAATCAATAAATAAATATATAAATAAATAAATAATAATTCTATTTAGGAAATACATATACATGATTGAAATTAGAACCTATTTTGTTTTTGGGCATATATGAACTCTGGCACTCGCCTGTGTGTGTTTGAGGTTAAAAAATCGCACTGGCACAGACATTTCATACTGAAACGTTTTTTTCTTTTAATATGCCGCTGAAAAATTGTTTTCATTTACTGAACCCAGATGGGTTTCAAACATGACAAAAAATTACACCAAATTTGATTTAAACTAAGTGATGAGCTTAGGAACTGGTTAAACTGACTGGCAATAATTGATGTTATTCATTGATGGGCTCTAATTTAGTCCTTACAAGGATGTTACGCAAGCTTTTGTTTTTCTTATAGGCGATGACAGGTCGAAGATTCAAAGGTTCATTTAATTTAGCGTTGGTAAAATTGAATTCATCTTTTAAAATTTTTGCTATTTCGATATTCATTCTGTTGTACGTTAAAGTGAAAGGAATGATGGACCTCCTTTCGCATTCGCCCTCTGATATGTTCATACCAAATGGCCAGAGGGTTTGAAGCGTATTGATCCAAAAAGCTTCACGTTTTTTTCTAAATTCATCCGTTTCTTCTAATGTGTCTTTAATTGGTGGTTGTTCAATTGGGTGGATTTCGAAATCGTCCAAAGAATGGCCAGGAAGGTTAAAATGTTGTGCTACTGGGGCATCAGCATTATGTTTTATATCCTGTTTGTGTCTAGTAGCACGTTCTCGAAAAGGATTTTGACTTTGACCAACATACTGTTTCCGACATCGCTTACAAGTGATAAGGTAAATAATGTTTGGTGAATCACAATGGAGGGGGTTACGGATCTGATAATGATTTTTCGTTTGTTCGGAGGAAAATTCCTCTTTCTGATCAGGCATAAAAGTATGCAGTCTACAACGAGGCTTTTTGCAATTAAATACCGCGCCACTACTATTTTGCAACGGTCTGTTGTGTTCAATCTTCAGTGGTTCGAAATCGGTAGTTTCAGCTGGACTTTCGAGCTTTTTCAAGGTTTGGGATTTCAGGCTACGCAAAAGGCGCAGCGAGTACCCTCTCGATCTGAGGGTGCCAAATAGAGTAGAACAAGCCTCATTGAAATTTACCTTATCACTTGAATTGCGGTGGAAACGAATGAGCTGTGATTTGATGATACCTTTAAATGTATGTTGAGGATGAAATGATTTAGTGTGCAACAATTGATGTGAATCAGTTGGTTTAAAATATACTTTATAATCTAAATGACCGGACGCCTGAAATTGCTTGCCTTTATACACGGTTACATCGAGAAAATCAATAGAATTTTCACTGATAGTAGCTTTCAATTTAATATTTGGATCGTGATTATTCAAAATTTCTAAAAATTCATCAAAATCTTCTTTTGAATGTTCCCAAATAATAAAAATGTCATCTAAATATCTGAGATATACGAGAGGATGCTTTGCACATTTGCTTAAGGCATTTTCCTCCCATTCCGCTACATAAATGCTTGCAAAATTAGGACTGAATCTTTTACCCATAGGACAACCCATTATTTGTAGAAAATATTCTCCATTGAATTGAAAGTCATTACCTTTTAAGCTCAGCTCTAAAAGATCCAAAATTTGTTCATCCGGGCGTTTCGCATCGGGATATTTTTCAAATGCATTTTTAACTGATTTAACACCTTTATCAATATCAATGTTCGTATACATACTGTCGATATCCAAAGTAGCCAGAATTGCATTTTTTGATATTTTCAATTTCGAAATTTGTGACAGGAAATCCTGTGTGTTTTTTAGATAGCTCGGATGTCTATTTGCTATAGGTTTAAGATGATAATCAATTAATTCCGAGATCGCATAAGATTCCGAATTACAATCTGATACAATTGGCCTCCCGGGTGGAGTTAAGTCATCCGTCCATGAAGAACGGTCCTTGTGGATCTTTGGTAGGATATAAAATTGTCTTGTTTGAGCACTGAGCTTAGCTGTTAAATATTTCAATTGTTTTTTGGTAATGTGACCTTCGTCGAGGAGAAATTTTAAGATCTTATTGAATTTTTCGATATTACTAGGCCAAATAAGTGAATCTATTTTCTTATAATGTTTAGTATTGCTGAGTTGTCTCATGGCTTCCTTTATATAATTATCCCGAGATAGAACAACTACCGACCCACCTTTGTCGGCTGGTTTAATTACTAATTTCTTATTTTTTCGAAGTTTCGTGAGGGCTCTCCGTTCACCAGCTGTTAAATTGTCTTTATCGGAGAGTATGTTCATGCTGAACACCTTTTTGATGATTCGTTTGCTAGCCTCAATAATTTCGGGATCTACTTCACTATCTGGAGGTGACCAACCAGATGATTCTGTAAAAGGAAGTTTCCGACCGCTGGAGTTTCTAAAGCGGTCGGCTAATTTCATTTGCCTAAGAAAATTACAGTTGTATGATGGTAAATTTGTTTGGTTATCAGTTTTAGGCTTTGGTGCTGGTACAAAAGTTAAACCGCGATCTAAAAGAGATTTCTCTTGGGTTGTTAGGTCATTGGTGCCAGACAGGTTAACCACATTAGTTCCTAATCCCACATCTGTTAGGCGGCTGTTACCTTTGCCTTTACTTAGTTTAAATTTAGGTGGTTCAACCAGTGATCGTACATAATATTGGCGGTTCTCGTGGTCCAATGGATTAAATCCTGAGCAACATCAAACTTTGCGTCATCAATTTTTGGTATCACGTTAACGTCCTTCACTTTCCGAATGGTTTCGTTGATGATGCTCAGGGTTCTCCTCTCAGCCTGAGGGAGTTTTTGCGAAAAGTTTAGTTCAGCGAAATAAATTTTTGCTGATCTAAACTTGACCCTGATATCGCTAAGCATATTCCGCAACTGCTTAACTACGAGATCAGAATTATCGTTTCGAGAATTCACGCCAATATTTAATAATATTTTTTGGGGACTGGACTGGCCCCTGTGCCCTTTAAACATAGAGCGCAGATGATTGAATTTGGCGCCGGGGTAACACTCCACCTGGATGTCCGGATGGGGATTTCGATCAATGCGTCCTAAATTTGAACTTCCAATCATAAGGATGTTTTTACAAACACCGGGGAGGCGCCAATTCCTTTTGTCAAAATTAACTCCGCTTTTATGCCGAAACTGGGAGAATTTAGAATCAAATGAGCGGCCCGAGTTGCGGCTCGGTGATTTGACTTTCTCTGAGTACGATATACCTGGTTGAACCACACTAGATGCAGGGGAAGGGGGAGAAGAAACAGAAGCAGGAGAGGAAACAGAAACAGGAGAAGAAACAGAAGGAGGAGGAGGAGTTCTAGTGAGAGCACTAGGGGAACTAGAGAAGAAAGGCTGAGGAGGAGTAGGAGGTAGAGGAACAAGACGGGGCGAGACAGCGTTACTCAATTTGCGAGCATCTTCAGTCACAATATGGACCGGAGATGTTTGCAAATTGAGGCGCTTACTCTGAGAGAAAGAAGAAGTAGAAGGAAAAGAAGAGGGAGAAGTGCTTTGCCTTGATCTTTTCTTATTTTGCTTTTCGCGTTGGGGTAGAGGGACAACACGGGCCGGAGTTTGCTTGCTCCCTCCCGTATTGTTCCTTACTCCAGACGCTGGGCGAAGTTCCGAAATGTAAGACTCATAGGCCGAAATCGTCTTACCTGTCAACTTGTTTTTAAAGTTTTTTTGAGCCCAGATCAAGGCACGCGCCGAAGCGCTGTTGAAGTCTATCTTTTCGAGTCCAGGAGGTGGTCGCATAGCCAAAGTTATCTTAGACTTCAACTGGTTTAAATTTATCTTATAATGCTCAATTAAAGCATTTAACGTTTGGTTGGCCCATCCCACACTAATCTGTCGAAAAACAGAAAAAATGTGTGGGGTGGGAAGAGCCGGCTTTAGAAAGCCCCCTAACTCATCTACTTTCTTCTCCAACTGCTTCGGGAAATCCCGGTTGGCCAAATGCTGCTCTAGGAGCCCAATATGGTGCATACACTGAATCACCTGGAAAAGGGCCTTGACCAATCTAGAATAGGCCTGGAACGATTGTTCCTGGCCCCTTCCAGACTGGGCAACTCTCTTTCCCTGATGCTTCTGTCTTTTTTGAGCCATTTGAAGAATAAGTAGATGAATTTAAAATGAAATTAAAATGAAGAAATGAAATAAATTAAAAGGAAATCTAGATATTACCTATTAGAGAAGATACCTGGATTGGTTGTAGTCTTCAGCAAAGGTAGAAAATAATCCGTCTGTCTCGACGCGTTTCGCTTGGTTTGGCTTTTTCAAAGAGACTTTGAGGAAAATGATTCCAACTTTGGGAGGGCATGCATGGTATATATCCATATGTGGGCTGGGGGTGTTTTTCACAGCTCAGTACATAATTAAACTCGGTAACAAGCTGACAAATGTCACTCATCTAATTAATTCTTTTCAATCTGAGATGTCCCAAGTTTGTTTTTCACAACTCAGTTTGTGTCATCCAAACAAGTTAGATGAAGCCCTATTGATTGGCTTCCATTGAATTTTAATCAGTCAGTGAGTGGTTTACTTTACTGACCCCATGAAGCCCTATTGGTTGGCTTTGATTTAAGTAAAACCAATCGGGAGCGGTTTGCTTTACTGGCTTCAGAAGTATGTGAAAATAATATGAAAAAATGGTTTGATAAAATATATTGTGACTAAAGAAATAAATGAAAAAATAACGCCAAAGATCATGATGCCTCACGAATGTTATCAGTTGGAATGAATATCCCCCGACGGAGGTTTATGACGGAAAATATTTTACACCACGTAGAAATTGTGTGTTTTACCTTCTGAA
Organism: Pictodentalium vernedei; assembly: GCA_031216915.1. Classification (NCBI taxonomy): domain Eukaryota; kingdom Metazoa; phylum Mollusca; class Scaphopoda; order Dentaliida; family Dentaliidae; genus Pictodentalium; species Pictodentalium vernedei. Next base: position 194,405,814 of record CM062289.1, read on the forward strand.
CCTCTACATTGTGTGAAAGGTATGAAAAATTAAATAAAAATAATAATTTAAATAAATGAATCAAATAAATGAATCAAATAAATAAATAAATAAATAAAAATTACTAAAAAATTAAAAATAATCAATAAATAAATATATAAATAAATAAATAATAATTCTATTTAGGAAATACATATACATGATTGAAATTAGAACCTATTTTGTTTTTGGGCATATATGAACTCTGGCACTCGCCTGTGTGTGTTTGAGGTTAAAAAATCGCACTGGCACAGACATTTCATACTGAAACGTTTTTTTCTTTTAATATGCCGCTGAAAAATTGTTTTCATTTACTGAACCCAGATGGGTTTCAAACATGACAAAAAATTACACCAAATTTGATTTAAACTAAGTGATGAGCTTAGGAACTGGTTAAACTGACTGGCAATAATTGATGTTATTCATTGATGGGCTCTAATTTAGTCCTTACAAGGATGTTACGCAAGCTTTTGTTTTTCTTATAGGCGATGACAGGTCGAAGATTCAAAGGTTCATTTAATTTAGCGTTGGTAAAATTGAATTCATCTTTTAAAATTTTTGCTATTTCGATATTCATTCTGTTGTACGTTAAAGTGAAAGGAATGATGGACCTCCTTTCGCATTCGCCCTCTGATATGTTCATACCAAATGGCCAGAGGGTTTGAAGCGTATTGATCCAAAAAGCTTCACGTTTTTTTCTAAATTCATCCGTTTCTTCTAATGTGTCTTTAATTGGTGGTTGTTCAATTGGGTGGATTTCGAAATCGTCCAAAGAATGGCCAGGAAGGTTAAAATGTTGTGCTACTGGGGCATCAGCATTATGTTTTATATCCTGTTTGTGTCTAGTAGCACGTTCTCGAAAAGGATTTTGACTTTGACCAACATACTGTTTCCGACATCGCTTACAAGTGATAAGGTAAATAATGTTTGGTGAATCACAATGGAGGGGGTTACGGATCTGATAATGATTTTTCGTTTGTTCGGAGGAAAATTCCTCTTTCTGATCAGGCATAAAAGTATGCAGTCTACAACGAGGCTTTTTGCAATTAAATACCGCGCCACTACTATTTTGCAACGGTCTGTTGTGTTCAATCTTCAGTGGTTCGAAATCGGTAGTTTCAGCTGGACTTTCGAGCTTTTTCAAGGTTTGGGATTTCAGGCTACGCAAAAGGCGCAGCGAGTACCCTCTCGATCTGAGGGCGCCAAATAGAGTAGAACAAGCCTCATTGAAATTTACCTTATCACTTGAATTGCGGTGGAAACGAATGAGCTGTGATTTGATGATACCTTTAAATGTATGTTGAGGATGAAATGATTTAGTGTGCAACAATTGATGTGAATCAGTTGGTTTAAAATATACTTTATAATCTAAATGACCGGACGCCTGAAATTGCTGCCTTTATACACGGTTACATCGAGAAAATCAATAGAATTTTCACTGATAGTAGCTTTCAATTTAATATTTGGATCGTGATTATTCAAAATTTCTAAAAATTCATCAAAATCTTCAGATGGACGGATGAAAGTCATGACTATAGCCCTGACTATAGTCAGGCTGAAAATGCATTTTGTACCAAAGAAAAAATATTCCATGAATGGCCCTGGGTGAGGAGGAGGTGGGGTGGGGGTGTGTTAGGGGAGTCCATTTTTTTTTCCACATGTGGTCAGTCTAAATCCTTCAGAATGCATTTTGAGCAGAGAAAAAAAAAATACCTAACTGGCACCATGGGGGTGGGGGTGGTGTTTGTCTGGGTTTTTAACCACAAACTTTAACCAAACTGTAAAACTGCATTTTTGACGAAAGAAAAAAAAAGTGCCTAATTGGCCCCCCCAGTGGGTGGGATGGGGTGGGGTGGGGGTGGGGTTGAGGGTGGGGGTATGTGAGTTTAAAAAAAGGTTCAGCATGTAGTGACTGTAAATAGTTCAAAATGCATATTCAAGGAAAGAAAAAAAAAATGCCTAATTTGGGGGGTGGGGGGATAATTTCTTTAACAAAAAAAGCATTTTTGACAAAAGGAAAAAATGGTTCTGCATGTAGTGACTGTAAATAGTTCAAAATGCATATTGGAGAAAAGTAGAAAAAAAGCCTAATTGGGGGTGGGGGGGAGGGTGGGGGTAGAGGGTGGTGGTGTTTGTTAGGGTTTTTAACCACAAACTTGTAGTCACCCTACCAAGCTACAATGAAATCCCTTCATAATTATTTATGGCCTGTGGAATATTCTAAAGGTTTTTGGGCTTCGGGCCTCTCTTGCCGTCACAGTTGCCCAAAAGGGGACTAGACATTATATGAAGTCAACCTATCACGTTACAATGAAATCCCTCCATAAATATGACCTGTAGACTGTGCTAAAGGTATTAGGGCTTTGGGCCCCTGTTGCCGTCACAGTTGCCTAAAAGGAGATGTTCTCATGTATATTTTACATGAAGTCAATCTATCAAGTTACAAAGAAATCCCTCCATAAATATGACGTGTAGAATGTGCCAAAGGTTTTCGGGCTTCGGGCTTGGGCAGCCATCATGGTTGAATGATCACAACCAAAAGGGGACACTCTCATCTGGGCATCATGTGGATTGATCCTATGTAGTTACAATGAAATCCCTTCATAAATATGACTGTAGACTGTGCTGAAGGTTTTCGGGTTTCGGGCACCTGTAGCCGTTAAAGTTGCCCAATCACGTCCAAAAGGGGAATTTCTCATGTTGACATTATATGAAGTCAACCTATAAAGTTACAATGAAATCTCTCCATAAATATGACCTGTAGACTGTGCTAAAGGTTTTCGGGTTTTGGGCTCGGGCAGTTGTGACGGTTGATAGATCACGCCCAAATGGGGAAATTCTCATGTAGACATCATACGGAGTCATCATATCAAGTTACAATGAAATGCATCCATATTAAACATAACCTGCAGACTGTGCTAAAAGTTTTTGGGTTTCGGGCTTGGGCAGCTATCACGGTTGACAGATCATGCCCAAACGGGGACGTTCTCATCTAGGCATTATACATAGGCATTCTATGAAGTTGCAATGAAATCCCTTCATAAATATGACCTGTAGACTGTGCTAATGGTTTTGGGGTTTTGGGCTCGGGCAGCCATACCGGTTGACCGATCACGACCAAAGGGGACGTTCTCATGAAGACATGGCCTAAAACCTGCATATGAAATTTCGTGATGATCAGACAAGAACTACCGGGTATAGCCTGTACTTGAAGGTTGAATAAAAAACTTTAACCACAAACTTTAACCAAAACTCCAAATGTCAACTAAACAGGAAAAGACAAAAAAAAAAAAAAAAAAAAAAACCACTTGAACCTTCAGTAAAAAACTTTAACCACAAACTTTAACCAAAAACTCTAAATGTTAACAGATGGACAGATGGACAGACGGACGGACGGCCGGACAAAAGTCATTACTATACCCCTTACTGTAAACAGTCGGGCTAAAAACAAACTTTAAACAAAAACTTTAACCTGGAAGTTGTAAGTTAAATTGCAATTCAAAAAAGGGTTAAATATTTCCCAAAATAACACATGAAACATAAAAAAAACTTAATGAGAATGATACAATCAATAGTAATATTAATTTAAAAGAAAAAACCCCAAAAAACTTTAAGGTTGACTAAAAAACTATAACTACAAACTTTAACCAAAACTCCAAATGTTAACAGACGGACAGACGAAAGTCATGACTAAACAGGAAAAAAACACCAAAAAGCACTTGAACCTTCAGTAAAAAACTTTAACCACAAACTTTAACCAAAACTCTAAATGTTAACAGACAGCCGCACGGATGGACAGATGGACGGATGGACAGATGAACGAAAGTCATGACTATAGCCCTCACTGTAAACAGTCGGGCTAAAAATCGAAAAATATCACTGGGTAAGGGTCTGTGGGTAATTGTAAGCCATAGAAACAGTATGAGGTGCATAGTTGCAGGAGGGAAAGTCAAAGTGGACTCTTACAATAACTTTAACACCAGTGTTGAAGCCAACGCCGAGTCGTCTCAGGTCATGACATAAGCTCACACAGCTTTGTTGGTGAGCTAAAAATGTGATGTCATAACAAACAATCTCCTCATATTTCAATGAAATCGGTTCAGGAGTTCTGAAGGAGAATTTGTGAATACAGATGATGGATGGATGGAGAGTGATCAATATAGTTCACTCCGACTTTCATTTAGTTGAACTGCTAATTCCAACCTACTGGCAGACTCTATTTTTCTATTGCATGCAAATTGAAACAAACCATTTCTTTCTTTTTTTTCACCCAAATTGAAAGAGGATATCTTACCTATAATTCTTTTGTTGCATGCAGGAATGCTCAACATTAGTTGGTTCCACACTTCCTTCATAGAAGAATCTGTTCTCTTAAATGTATGTTTGGTCTGCAACAAGAGACAGTAGTTAAAAATTACATGCAAAAGCCATTAGTTACATAACTACTCCACTTTTTATACAGGATAGAGTGCAGATACAGTAGTACAGGTGGAACCCTATCAATTAAATAGCCACTTTGCCAATAAAAAATAATTAATTAACAGGAGTATTCAATTAACAGGGATTGTGTCACTTTTGTGTATTTTAGAGATAAACTAAGCATTTATTCTATTATATCTTGTTTGACAGAGCTTCATGAGCTCTGTCAAACAAGATATAATAGATTAAATGCCCCTATTGGATGTACTGAGGCCAAATAAGTCTGTAAACAAAAGAAAACTAGGAAGACAGGGAAATTTCTCGACAGGTTACAAGATTTTTTATTCAATTAACAGGAGTTTACTCTATAATCTATATTCAATTAACAGGTCAAATTTGTATTGGAGGTATGGTAAATGGTTTTGTGTTGGGAAATTATATTCAATTAACAAGGTTATTCAGTTAAGAGATATCCAATTAAGTGGGTTCCACTGTAACTGAATAGCCACTTTGCCAATGAAAATTATCCAATTAGCAGGAGTTTTTAATCAACAGGGATTTGGTCACTTTCCTGTATTCCTGAGATAAACTGAGCATTTATTCTACTGTATCTTGTTTAACAGAGCTTATTGAATTCTGTTAACCCTTTACCTAACATGGAAAGCAGACAACACTTGCAAAAAAAAATTCTTGAATAATTAATTTTTTTCATTTTTTGTCTTAAAAACATAGGTTTATGACCCCTCATTGGAACGAGATTGACAAGCTTGTTCCAAGGGGTCATAACCTATGTTTTTGAGACAAAAAATAATGAAAATTAATTGGTGATTTTTTAGAACAGAGATGGCCGGTTTGGCCATTAAGTTGAGTAAAGGATTAACCAAGATATAACAGAGTAAATGCTGTATTGATACATTTAGCCCAAATGTGTCTATAAACAATGGTAATTTGATGATTTCCAGAGTAATATTTTGACAAATTTTAATTTTGATTCCATTAACAGGAGTTTGCTCTATAACCCAAATGAAATTAAGATGTCTAATTTGTTTTGAAGGTATGATAAATGGTTTTGTTTGGAAGATATATTCATTTAACAGAGTTGTTCTTTTAACCCTTTGCCCCACGTAATGACAAAACCGACCAGCGCTATTCACAAAAATCACCAGTCAGTTATCATTATTTTTTTCATTTTTTGTCTCAAAAACATAGCTTATGACCCCTCATTGGAACAAGCTCAATGAGCTCATTCCAATGTAGGGTCAAAAGCTATGTTTTTGAGACAAAAAATGAAAAAAATTGGTTCATAATGTGTACACTGCATTAATGACCTGGATTCATCACCCCAACACTCTTGTGTTAAGTGATTCAGACGGGGGATCAATCCCAAAATCATTACTATAAAATATCAAACTGGAGAATCCCATTCAAAGCCAATTAACTACGACATCGTTACAACATAGCATAAAGTCACTCCCACAAGATTTAAATCTCAAACGTGTGTAAGTGAATTCAACCTAAAGGATACAATTCCTCATATTTCACCATGTAAAAATCCTGGCTCTAGCAGGGAGCCAAGATATTAATCAAGGGACTTGATTTGAACAAACTTGAATTTGACCTCTGTAAGGATGTGGTATACCAAATATCAAAAGATTCTGAACAGTGGTTCTGAAGAAGAAATTTTTTTTCAATTTTTGCAAATATGCTGACGCAGCATTTTTTTGATCACATGTGGAACATTAGCACTGCACATTCCTTCTCATAAAATGGATGATGTGAACTTGACTGAAAGTTAAATAAATGGCCATTGGTACATTACGAGCTTGACTAATTGTGTTTAAAATAGTAAGTAACACTTATAATATTGATAATATGGTAGATCTGTGTTGAAGACAAAACTTTACATAAAGATCACATTGAAGTGTGACTGTGTATAGACTGAATCAAGATGCATATTTTCATTGCTTTGCAAAACCAAACTATGAACTACTATTACAAAAGTCTAACATTCAAATGCACTGATATAAATAAAGCATTATCAATAAGAGGGCTTCAGGAGTTTGCATAGTTTATTAGTTCATAAGGAAATGAGTGAAATAGCAATAGTTTGATGGTACAGTACGGTCGCAGTGGACTGGTCATAATCTCCGCGTGGGCAGTGATGTCGACATATGTGTTTATCAGGTGATAACAAGAGCAACTGTAACTGGAGGTACTGTGAGCAAGCTCACAAAGTGATACCCCCCGCGCCTGAAATGTATAAGTTAGATTATCTCCCCTTGGCAATGTCAGAACGGAATTATATTACTTCATGCACATCTGCATATGGAGTTCTTCCATAGTGTAAAGTTTCATGAAAATTCTTCAAACGGTTTAGGAGGAGTTGCGCTTACAAGGATGGACAGATGGACAGAAGGACGGACAGGGTGATTCCTATATACCCCCCCAAACTTTGTTTGCAGGGGGTATAAAAATGAAAATATCTGAAAAGAAAATAGGAGGTGCACATCTTCAATGTATGTAAAAGAATGTCTGAGAGTTTCAATGAAATCCGTTCACTGGTTTAGGAGGAGTTGCGGATAGCAGATGTGTACCCCCCTAAAGCATAACGGACGGATGGACAGACAGATGAATGGACGTTCTTACAAATGACTACTTATGTGGCTATTTTATGGACATATTAGGTAGCTAACCTAAAACACATGTCCAACATAATAAAACAAGTTTTTTGGGGGAAAATTTTGGGGGGTCAGCTAACCCTAACCCTACCCACCCCTAACCCTAGCCACATAACTCTAACACCTCTTCACTGACCCCCACCCCACCCCACTCCTAAACCCCACCCTGGAATGCCCTAACCCTACTCTACATTTATCCAACCCCCCTCCCTCCCCCCCCCCCCCCCCCCCCCCCCCCACAATAAGAGATTCTGTTACGTGCACGTAACAGACTTTAACCACATAAGTATTCTGTTTTCCTAACTCATAGCCACATAAGTAGTCATTTGTGTGTGTGGATATACAGACGTACAAATGGACATAGTGAACACTATATACCACCCTCTTTTCAAGTGGGTGGTATGAAAACAAGATCAGTCTTAAGACGTTATGGAGCAGAAAACCAATTTCAAGTGTATTTAACATTGGAGATCACTGTGACCTTGATCTTTGGCACACCATGGTCAAAATATATAGGCTTCTTTCACTCCTCATACCTCACCCACATATGAAGTTTGGTAAAGATCCGGTTGGTAGAACTTTAGTTATAGAGCGGAAACCAATTTCAAGTGTATTTAACATTGGAGGTCACTGTGACCTTGACCTTTGGTACATCATGGTCAAAATAAATTGGCTTCTTCCACTCATCATACCTAACTCACATATGAAGTTTGGTAAAGATCTGGTTGGTAGAACTTTAGGTTTTTTTTTTTTTTTTTTTTTTTTTTTTTTTTAATTTTGGGTTTAACGACACAGTAACAGCCAGGGTCATATCATGTCGGTGACAGTTTTACGGGTGGAGGAAGCCGGAGTACCCGGAGAGAACCACCGAGCAACGACGAGCAGCTGTCAGCTCTCCAACATCGTAACTCTGAACTCTGCACCGCGGCAGGGGCAGGGTTAGATTGGTTGAAGACATGCGCACCATCGACATGCAGTACGCCTTAGTACACAGCGTCATCGTGCCCCCATGTAGGCAAGCGGGGTGAAGTGTCTTGCCCAAGGACACAACGCGGTTGCCGCAGGTAGGATTCGAACCGAGGACCTCTTGGCTTGCAGCCTGCGCCTAGAACTTTAGTTAATTGACAGAATGTTAAAAGTTAACAGACAGATGACGGACGTCAGATGGGGACATGGTGTTAACATAATGCCCCCTCCTCAAAGAGAGGGCATAAAAATCATTATCAGCAAAATTTTAATTAATTTAATTAAATTTTTGATGATTATTCCTACAATTACTCTTTGCAATCTAATATTATTACATCCGCTGCAATATTGCCCAACTTGTAAGTGACCAGCCACGGTGACCATACTGTTACCATCAACATTGTCTCGATTTCCCTTCACATGCGTTTGTTTTTTAAATAAAAGTTATGACAGGGAGGGGGAGGAGGGATTGGGGGGATATGACATCAATATGGGAAATGCTGATAAAAGTCTATTCAATCATGTTTGACAAAGCTGTCAAACAGGACTGAATTGGTTAAATTCTGAGTTACCTTATTTATGAGGCCTTAAGAGAAAAATTTTCAGCTTGAAATGTTTATATTTTGAATTAATTTAGCATGCAGAGAGTGAATGGTATGCTTACAGTATAGTCGCTGTAGACTGGTCGTAATCCATGTGTGGGCAGTGATGTCCACGCATGTGTTTACTGGATAATAAAAATCAGCAGCAGCAGCAAAATTTTAATTAATGAAGCACCAGGTTGTACCTGGTGCATCATTAATTAAATTTTTGATAATTATTTCTATAATTAATGTTTGGAATCTAATATTATTGCATCTGTGGAAATATTGTCCACCTGTGGAAAGTGACCAATCCATGGTGTCTGCTCTATACCATAAATAAATCCAAATTTACTAGTGTTTTGGTAAAGTTTTCAAAGCACTTCTCAGATCTAGCAAGAGCTATAAAATCCTACAAAAATATTGGAATGTTTTCTCTATACATGTACACAATCAGCAAGGCCGAGCGTATTAGGGTAAATGGAACTACCTAACTGACGCATTCTTTGAATAACTGGAGAACTGCTTTGTATATACATTATACTGTAAAAATCATGTTGTAATCTTATATAATGTACTATTTTTTTAGTGATGCCAATGAAAAAAAAAATTTAAAAAAAAAAAGTTTTCAAAGCACTGGTAAAAAATATTTTTACTTGTGCACAAGAAGTAATTATTAGAACTTCATTATTTCCGTAAATAAAAAAAATAAATCAGTCTACTTAAGTTGGAAGGGAAAAAATGAATTGGAGGAACAACATTCCAAATGTTGCAACCTAATTAATTACCTTTTGAGTGCGGAATACTTCAGTTTCCTCCCAAGCTGACCTGTTTAAGAGGTCATGGTCAGAAATCAATCTGTGTAAATTCAGCTTCACTTGATCAAATGACAGATTTATAGCACTATGTATGACAGAAACTCCCATCATGCAATCAGTTTCAGCAACAACTGTGTTTGATAATACTTCACCGCTCACTGGTTTTGGTAAGGAAATGGACTGATGTGCCTCTTCAAAAAAGGCCTGTTTTTGACCAGTAGTATGGCATACCTTTTGGAGCTGGGAGAATAGAGGAACAGGTCTAGAATCAGCTGATGAGTTAGAAGTTGTCCGAATCTTTAAACACTGCTTTGTATCTTCTTTGTAGCCTGTATGATTGAAAGATGAGAAGTTATTAGTGTTTGAAATAGAGAGGTTGTTCTGTGAGTCCAAGAATGTTCTGGCAGGACAAGCATACAATGAAGTAGAAATATTAGAATTTAACTGTAATGAAGACTCTGACGTGTCAAAAAAAGGATTCGGATGTACACTAGACACTTGACTGTTGTTTGACGAGGATAGTGGAGCTGCACTTTCTAAATCCTCTATGTAGGGCTGAGTTAATGATACCCTGGGTAGTGAGCATGCAGTAGACTGCTGTGTAAAATGAGGTACATGGTCTGCAGCTATGTCAACACTGGATTCTGATGATTCAGAAATGTCAGATATTTTTGTTGATGCTGATCCACTGCTATGTGACAAAGATGGAGGCCCACCATCACTATATGATTCTGAGTAATCTGATGTGTGGAAGGGCAGTATATTATATTGTGGAGCTGAGAAAGGATGAGTGTTTGAACAATCGAAAGTCATTGTAATGTTGTTGGAGTTACTGTGGACTTCTTCATTTGAATCCATCATATTGTAACCATAGTAATTCCCAGTATTGGGAAAGTTGGATTTTAAGTGATGTGATCCTCTGTTGAGTGTTAACGGCATCCCACTGTGTTGTTCACTTTGTGTTTCACGTAATATTCCATGTTGTTGAAAATCCGAGTTTTCTTCACTGCAGTTCTCCAAGTACTCACATTTAGTTTGAGAACTGTGATTATTTTTCAAACAAGTTATTTCATTCAATGATAATAGCTCGTCTACAATATTTTTAGATGGCTTCCTCATTACAATGTTTTGTACATCGTTTGGGCTGTTTTGTAATCTATGCAGTAGTCTCATGCTTGCATCTGTATTACTTCCAAGTAACTGATCAAACAATACTTTTATCAACTCTGGACTGTAGTAAGTTTTTTGAAGAGGACACAAGTTCCGTTCAGAATTCAAGTTCACCTGTGGATTAATCTCTTTACTATTATTAGCTGAACAACTATTTTTAGATCTGATAGTATCATTTACATTTTGTTCATTGAGACAAACTTTCTTTTCAACCACAGTAGCATTTTGCACATTTTGACAAGGATGTTCCATTTGTATTGATGGTTTGTAACTGACTTCAGCAGACCGGATATTCTGAGAGACATTCTGCTGGGAATCACAGAAGGAGTTTTCTGAACTCTCTGGAGTGCTATCTGTAAAAGGAATATTAGAGTTCTCACACCCTGAACAGCCTATCTTTTCGGTTTGTTCCAGTTCCTCCATACCAGATCCAAAAGCCTCTTTCAGAGCTTTATCCTTCTCAATCTTTGGTATTCTGCCCATCTTAACAGCTGAAAATGAAAAATTGTACAGCTGTTACAATTCTTTAACATGAGGTATTTGTTTGCACAATGTAACCCTGTTACTTTAACAGCCACTTTGTCAGAGAAACATATTCAATTAACAGGAGTTTACAAATAACAGGGACTGGATCATTTTTCTATCAAGTAGTTATAAACTAAGCATTTATCCTATTATATCTTGTTTTACAGAGCTCACTGAGCTCTGTCAAACAAGATATAAAAGATTAAATGCCTACATTGCATGTACTGTGACCAAATTTATTTATTTATTGGTGTTTAAGGTCACAAGTTTCTGCACAATGGCTAATCATGTCCACAACATGGATATAAAGTCAAGTACAGCCAATTGTTAAAACCCATATTGCCATTTTAGAGGACTTCCACCCCAGGCATTGGTTACTGTGTCCTATTTTACTAGTAAAACACTGCTTGTTTACCTCAGTAAACAAGCACTGCTTCACTTTCCAGGGTATTGAGACCAAAAATGTCAGTAAATTTAGGAATTCAGTGAATGTAGAAGTAATTCTTCAACAGAATTCAAAAATTGGTATAACCAGAGAAACAGAATTTACTGTGACCAGTAAATTTGAGTCTGTGTGAAAATGGTGAAAGCAAAAGAACTAAATTATATGAAAAGAGAATTTATGGGGATTTAATTTCGGGAGAAAAATATCTTTAAAGAAATCTGAAATAGGTTTTCGTAAACAGCATTTAAAGATTTTCATACAGGATTCAGATAACATTTTCCAAGAAACTGGAAATAACTTCTGTGCACAACATTAAATGTGTTCTATAAAGAAATCAGCAATAGATATTTTTTGACTCTGCCCACTTTTTTGAGAGAAGATATACATGTATGAATGGAGTTATAAAATGCGTTATCAAGCAATTCTGAAAACTGCACTTAATGAGATGTGTATGCCCCAGGGAACTAGACGAAAATTATCAACTTCCACAGTGTTTCAACTTATTTGGTGTTGGTTCCAGATACATATGTCATATCATGCTTGAGATATGAACATGAACAACTTTCAAAATTTTTGACCCCGCTCAATTTTTTGTAAATAAAAATACATGAATGAACTTGCTCTGTCCCGTTTCACATGCAGTAATAAGATGTGCTGTGATTAAGATACAATCACTTTTAATTGCCTTTTTTTTGCAACGTTCAAAATATGCAACATTCAAAGGAGTACAGTGGAACCCTGTTAATTAAATACCCACTTTTCCAATGAAAATCATTCAATTAATAGGAGTATTCAATTAACAAGGACTGTGTCACTTTCCTGTATGCTAGAGATAAACTTAGCATTTATTATATTATATCTTGTTTGACAGAGCTCTGTGAGCTCTGTTAAACAAGATATAATAGATTAAATTCCTGTATTGAATCTCCTGAGGCCAAATACGTTTATAAACAAAGAAAAACTGGGGAGTATCAGGGTAATTTCTCGACAGGTTACAAGATTTTTTATTCAATTAACAGGAGTTTACTCTATAACCTATATTCAATTAACAGGTCAAATTTGTACTGGAGGTATGGTAAATGGTTTTGTGTTGGGAAATTATATTCAATTAAGAGGGTTATTCAGTTAAGAGATATCCAATTAAGTGGGCTCAACTGTACTTGTTTTCAATCCGGCCCTCATGCTCAACAGTATTTGATTTATATTCTACTCCAAGTTTGCTAAGCACAACATATTTGACATATCATTGTGAAATTTGCTTGTGACATATTTGCGATATTTTTGGTGGATATGATTGAGGGATGTATTGAGATGGTCCCCAGTGTTTACATTAGCTCTCTTGACAGGCAGACTTTTCGTGACAGTCATGCAAGGCATGTACCCCTTGATTTTCCTGATGCTTTCGTGTACTGTCTACATGTACATGGCATGTGTAGGGTATTCAATCTTCATTTCAACACAAACCCTTGTGATTTAATGATTGAATATGGCGAATGCAAATGTAAGTCTTGTAAGAAGACATTTGTCTGGAGCAGAAATGTGGCTGGCTGTAGGGATGGTGGGGCAAGGGGATACCAGTCGTCAGATTGGTGAAGCCCTTGGTGTGCACCATATGGTGATCACCAGAGCTTGAGCAAGATGTCAGCAGTATGGCACACCAGTAATATGGCAGGTGGTGGCAGAGACAGGGCAATGTGTGCAGTTGAAGAGCGGTTTTTGATCATTTGGGCCCGTAGGAACCGCTTTGCCACAGCAACCCAGCTTCGCAGTGACCTTCAGAATGCATCCGGGGTAAATGTTTCGATGCAGATTATCCGGGCAAGGTTGCACGAAGGTGGTCTCCAATCGAGAACACCATGTATTCGCATTCTGCTGTCCCAGAACCCCTGCTAAGCACGATATGAATGGGCCATGGACCATGTTGGATGGACAAGAGAAGATTGGTGACCTGTCCTTTTTACAGATGAGTCAAGGTACTGCCTAGACTACACAATGGGTGTTCTAGGATATGGAGAAGACCAGAAGAGCGATTCCATGCAGCCAACATTGCTGAACATCACCGCAATGGTGGAAGGTCAATAATGGTCTGGTGCGGCATCAGCTGGAATGGACGTACAGAGCTCTATGTCCTTGACCGTGGTACATTGACTGCACAGCGGTATATTAATGAGGTCCTGGATGCCCACATCAGATTGTATACAGGTGCAGTGGGTGATAGATTCATTCTGATGGACGATAATGCCCGTCCTCATGTTGCCCATGCTGTCCGGGAGTACCGACAGAGGGAGGGGATTGAGCGTATGGACTGGCCAGCAAGATCCCATGACCTCAGTCCAATCGAACATGTCTGGAATGAGTTGCAGCTTGCAATTTCAGCCCGTCCAGTCCAGCCAAGAAGTGTCCAGGAGCTTGGTGCCATGCTGGTCCAAGAATGGAACAACATCCCACATAGAACCATCCAGAATCTGATTGGGAGCATGAGAAGGCTGTAATTAACAGTAATGGGTCTCATACTCGATATTGAACCCATACCAGTTCGCTCCTTCAACTTTTTGGCAAATTTTGAAAAATTTCCTCCTTCAACAATAATATCCATTTTCCATGGTTATCGTATTCAAAAGCTAAAAAATAATGTCAAACACAAACAAAATCTTAATTTCTGTGCTTAAATTATTAAAGATATAATTAAATAAAAAATATATACACTTTTCATAATAATATTTCAACTAAAACATAAAACAGGTAGTTAGATATACTTGGTGCTTAGCAAACTTTGAGTAGAAAACATAATAGGCGTACTTTGAATTACTGATATAAAATCAATGAAGAGAAATTTAGTGAGACTTGCTGAGATATGGTCTTAGAAACAAGAGCTTGACTCTTGATACAACATTTTGTACATAAACATAACATTGGGAATATAGATTTATTGGCATAAACCCTTTCTATTTATTTATTTATTGGTGTTTAAGGTCACATACTTTTGCACAATGGTAATCATGACCATGACAGTTTTACGGGTGGAGGAAGCCAGAGTATCCGGAGAGAACCACTGAGCAACAACGAGCAGCTGCCAGCTCCCCAACATCGTAACTCCACACTGTAGCACAGGCAGGGTTAGATTGGTTGAAGACATGCGCACAATCGACATGCAGTACGCCTTAGTACACGGCGTCATCGTGCCCCCATGTGGACAATCAGGGTTAAGTGCCTTGCCCAAGGACACAATGCAGGAGTCCAAATCAAGCTCTCAGATGGTCACCCATCCGAGGACTAACCGGGCTTGACGTTGCTTAACTTCGGTGATCTGACAAGAACTGGTTACCGCAATGCCACCACGCCCCATAAGCCCTTTCAAGAGTGAGTGTAAGTTCCTGAATGGCCAGAAGATAAATTGGGCGGCTGCCAAACTCTTTAACTGTGTTATTTTGTGTTATGTCTGATAGCAGCATTTCAGTTGAGACTTCCAGCACTTAGACATTCTGAATCTGGAGTTAGGTGCCTATGACAGGGAGGTGGGGGAACCGGATTATTTAAACAATTGCAGAGACCCAACACGCCACTAAGAGCTATTTATTTTTGTCAAAATATTAAGTAACTGTTATATAATTCCTTGGCATTTTATCAGTGAGCCAGAGGTGGGGGGGGGGGGGGGAGAAATTTCTTTCCTGGTGGCCTGAAACTATTTGGTGCCAAAACTGAGAAGGAGGCAGGGAAGGGAGGAGGTGTCTTTTTGCTTATGGGGGCAGGTCTGGGGGGATCTTTATCAAGATGGCAGATTTGTGTGTGTTTGTGTGTCGGTATGTCACGTCTCAACTGGAAGAGTGATAAATTCTTTTGGTCATCAAAATTTGTTCACCTGTCTTTATATTATTGCAGTTTATGCCTAGTGGCACTCTCCCATAATATGTCACAAGGCAAATCCAAAAGACTAAATAATTGGACACAAAAGATAATATGTAACACATCCACAAAATATGAGGCTTTCAAGTTGCGATCCTTGTAATTCAGTTGAAGCCCAAATATGGACTTCCATCACACTACTAGTTAAATGAGGATGTCTTTCCACCCAGCGCAAATTGTTTTTAAATCAATGTTTGGAGGGCACTATCTGCTCAATTCTCACTTGAAACAACTGGCAATTTCTTTAAAGACTGAATACACTGTTATTTACAGAAGGAAAAAAATCAAACACAACTAGAGATGTTTGAAGGAGGGATGGAGGGGCTGTTGCCTCTGTTACATCTCTGCAAATGACCCATTTAATGAATGAATGATGTGCATATTATACTAGTTGTTTGTTGCCTTAAATATTAACATATTATTTAATTAACCGGTGGATAGCTAAATTATTTTTCAAAGATGATTTGTAACATGAGAATTTTTTTTCAAAGATACAAAGCTGCAAACAAGGGGAGCCTTAGTTTAGCTCGATTCTGTTCATCATTAATTGTTTTGTTACTATTTATTAGAGAGTGCCTATTGGCACTCTCCAATCATTTGTAACAAAAACGTTTAATGTGAACATTTCTTGATCTACTACTGCACAAATGGTGAGCTAATGCACACAGTGTAAAGCCACTAAAGTGGCCTTCAACACTTTTCAACAGAGTCCTGAAAGTGGCTTCTAGCACTCTACCAGTTAACTCATTACTGTTAATCCACTGGACTTAGCAAGTTCATGGAGTGAAGAATTTATCTAATTAAAAGTTGTCTGCCTTTTGTAAGCTGTACATTAACCCTTCACCTAATATGAAAAGCAGACGACACTTGCAAACAAAATTCTTGAATAACCATTTTTTTCATTTTTTGTATCAAAAACATAGGTTATGACCCATCATTGGAACAAGCTTGATGAGCTCGTTCCAAAGAGGGGTCATAACCTATGTGTTTGAGACAAATGAAAGTGTCAATGACACTGTAGCTCAACTTGTCAATACAAAGATATGTACATGTATAGTATGTGACACAGCAATGACAAACATCTAGGTAATGACCTGATAACAAAGGTACATATAAAGTATTGTAACAGTCTGCACATAAATAATGACCATTGCCTGTAACAAATGTATAGGTAAAGTATTGTAAAGGTAGGTGACAGTCTGATGCTAAACTAGAAAAGAAATCTTTGAGTCCCAGAGTGGGTCTGACTGAACCCCAAAATATTTGTTCTCATAGCACAGTGATAACAAAGGCACCCCAAAACACACTTGTTCCTGTCCCAAGGTGAAAACAAAGGTACCCAAGAAGTTTTGTGAAAATCAGTTCATAAATACGAGCTGTATAGAACTTGTGACAAAAAACTGATTGGACCAAATTTCGGTACAAAATGGCCACTGGCAGCCATCTTGAATTTGGACCACACCCAGAAACACTCATTCTCGTCCCAAGGTGATAATAAAGGTACCCAAGAAGTTTTGTGAAGATCGGTTCATAAATACAGCCTCTACCCTGAGCCGTATTGACATGTGTGCTTACATTGTATAAGTAGCATTGAATAAATCAAAGTTCATCGAATTTGCATAATTTCTGCACGAAAAAAAAAAACTTACAATATGTGATGTATTCCATGTTACTAAACATTCATACAAAAATTTATTCAAATCAGAACTTTCATACAGAAGTTCTGTACAAAAGGCTGATTGCACTAATTTTGGTACAAAATGGCTGCTGGTGGCCATCTTGAATTTCAGACCACACCCAAAAACACTCGCTCTCATCCCATGGTGATAACAAAGGTACCCAAGAAGTTTCGTAAAGATTGGTTCAAAAATATGGCCTCTAGTCTGAGCCGTATAGAAGTTGTGTACAAAAAACTGATTAGACCTAATTTCGGTACAAAATGGCCACTGGCAGCCATCTTGAATTTTAGACCGCATCAAGAAACACTCGTTCTCATCCCAAGGTGATAACAAAGGTACCCAAGACATTTCGTGAAGATCAGTTCATAAATACAGACTCTAGCCCGAGCCGTATTGACATGTGTACTTACTGTGTGTAAGTCGCACTGAAAAAATCAAAGTTCATCTAATTTGCATAATTTCTGCACGAGAAAAAAACCTGTATTATATGTGATGTATCCCATGGTACTAAACATTCACACAAAAAATTATTCAAATCAGTGCTTTCATATGGAAGTTCTGTGCAAAAATCTGATTGCATCAAGATTTTATACAAAATGGCTGCCATCGGCCATCTTGAATTTTGGACCAGACCCCAAAACACTCGTTCTCGTCCCAAGGTGATACCAAAGGTACCCAAGAAGTTTCGTAAAGATCGGTTTATAAATACGGCCTCTAGCCCAGTGCTGAAAGTAACACCAAAAAACATCAAAATTAGTCTAATTTGCACAATTTATGCTCGAGAAAAAAACCCGTATTATACGTGATGTATCCCATGGTACTAAACATTCACACAAAAAATTATTCAAATCAGAGCTTTCATATGGAAGTTCTGTACAAAAAACAGATTTCTGCATCGTCGGTACAAAATGGCGGCTGGCAGCCATCTTGAATTTCGGAAGGCACCCAAAAACACTCGTTCTCGTCCCACGGTCATAACAAAGGTACCCAAGAAGTTTCGTAAAGATCGGTTCATAAATACGGCCTCTAGCCTGAGCCGTATCCAATTGTTGATGTATGGACAGACGGACAGACGGCCAGACAGATGACGGGGCATGACAAAAGCTCAAATTTGGCTTCGCCAAAGTTGAGCTAAAAATGAAAAAAATAGTGAAAATTAACTGGCGATTTTTGTGGATTAGCCTGGCCGGTTTTGACCGTTACGTTGGGTAAAGGGTTAATATTCTGTTTTATTGAAGACAAAACAAAGTCTCATCACAACTCACTTACAAATGACTTCTCTGATGAAGAAGAAACAAAGAAAAGTTAGTCCTGCAGTGTTTCTGACACCTGTCTCTTTATCTGAAATCCTACCAACCAATCAACTCTACTTTATAACAAACACAGGGTTTGCGTGTACTACCTTAACTCTTTCAACACGAGAGGCCGCTTTTCCGGTCTAGGAACACGATACATCATAATTTCATTACATAGGATGGCTACTAAGTGAACGTGTGTGGTAGAACAATTAATATTTTCAACGTGCAGCCTGAAGGCTTCATGTTGAAAGTATTAATTGTTCTAGCCCCCAAATAATGGATATGGACTCTTTCAATTTCTGCCGTTTAACTGACATGGAAGATACCACCAGTGTTTGTCAAGTTAAGCTAATGAACAAATCCACATTGACTGAATACTCCTGTTAATTGAATTTTCCTTGAGAAAGTGACTTCAGTTAACAGGGTTCCACTGTACTATGACTCCAAAAACAGTCTCTTTCTAAGTCAGATTGCAACACAATCATGAGTGGTTCAAGATTCCATAAATAAAATTTTACTCAAAATTTTTATATCTGAAAGCTGCTTAACAATAGGCAGATTTCCAGCAGGTGTTTTGCCAATATATCTTCACTTGCACCGAGAGTGGGGGGAGGGTAAGGGAGTCAGCAAAAAAGGTCCAGAAAACCGATCCTCTTGAGTTTTCACATCATAAACTAAGTTCAAGATCAGTAACTCAGCAAAAAAAAAATCATCTAACCATGACCAAATTCAAAACTGATTTGCAGGTATCCATGACAAATCCACAAACAGAAATCAGCGAATAATCTTATTCAATAGTGAAAAAAAAGTCTGGAAAATGGTTATTTCAGAATAATGGAATGATAGAATGATGAAAAGATGGAATACAAGGGTAACACTATACGTCCCCAGCCATTTCATGATGGGGGCATAAAAACTCTTGCAATATATCGAAGAATTACTCTGGCAGCCACTGAATTCCCCCTTGATTATAGACCTTGATAGATCTTATTAGACAAGGGAAACTATCCACCCCCATCAGCATCATAACTAAAACTATTCCTGTTTACACCTTATAAAAAATTTTAACACAAATAGGTTCATCAACTGCAAGTGTTTCATACTGGATGGATGGATAAAACACCTGGACATACTTACCAGAGGTCATTGCAGGGTCAGAGATGAAGAGAAAATAATGCTACAAGTTGCAAAAATTTACCTGCACAATGCTGATGGCACTCTAAACCTGTATGTTGAACTGACACTAAAACCTAATTTCACTATGTAGACTCTGGTATGTATAGACTTATATACACTTGGAAACATGGGTGAAAGTAATACAGAATTTCACTCAATCTTTTTGAGAGTGCGAATATCATCTATTATACTAAAAGGATGGACTGTTTTTCTTCTAGAATTTTCTTCGTCTTTGTGGGGCCATATATACCAGAAAGTGTTTTTTCAAAGTGGTAGCACACCTACTGTAGATGGGAATTTTCAAGTGTTAGATTATTAAGATACTGGAGTTCTTTCTTTTCTGTGAAATTAACGAAAAACTGCAGGGACTCCAATGTAAACTAAGGGATTTCCTATGTATTATTTTTAAAGATGAGCCTGACTTCACACGTTTCTGGGACATGTGTACCATTGTGCTTAATTGTTAATTTGTCACAGTCCATCTGCAACTGGGAGTCCTCAACAATTTCATCTAGATGATTCCTGCCTTTTGAATAAAGCCAAAAAGAGTAAAAAAATGGGCACAGACTTTCAGGTAACTCACAGTCAACAATCAGACAACTTCACTTCTCGGATATAGTGTCAATGTTAACCTTTAATTACCCATTTTCTTTTTAAAATATATATATTACACAAGGAATGCCTGATAAACTTAACACTCTTAAGCTGTAACTTGAATGGGAACTGGTCATCACTATTTTGGGGTTCACAGCTCTTTCATGGAATTGATGAGGCCCCTTCCTTAATGCTGCAGGATGCCACACATAAGAATATATATATATTTATTTCTTCATTATCACTACCCTCCTCAAAATTCGGTGATAATAAAGGGTACATTCTGGTTATAATGAAAGTATTACAATTTTAATATCAAGTCAGGGAACTTAATTAACAGACATGTATACATTTATTAGTTATAGAGGTCTTTGGCTAACAAGGATGTGGCTGGAGGGGGCTTGGTTCAGGGTGTGCCACCTCTGAATTCCTAAATGTACCCCTCCTGGCAGCCGAACATCAAACGTCTGAGAAAACAGTTTGTAACCAAGAGTGACAATTTTCAAACAGTTACTTGTGAATTTCCAACTGCTGAAGAAAGTTGAATGCACACTTTCCCCTTGTATTTGAAATATATGACCTTTGGTTCTAGAGTTGAAAATTATCTCTTCAGTGCTAAAGGGGATTATTATATGATTACCACAAATAGCCCCTCAATACCACTGTAGTTTGCCCATCAAATCCATCTCTCTGGAAAACAAGAGTGTCAAGTTTTCCAGATCGTTATCATGCTTGTCTCAAACAAGGTGCACGTGAATGGACTATTTCTACCAGTGACCTATAAATAAATCGGTAAATTCCACAAATATACATCAGGGAATTCTGTAATGCATGCATTCGATATTGAGTCAGTTATTAATACCATATGAGAAAACACTGCTTTTCTATGACCAGTTGCAGAACTCAATAAAAACAACTGCGCAGTTTGCGCATTTCACAGCAAGCAACTGAAAGAGAAATGACAATTGGTAACAATATTATAGCGAATCGAACGTACTCGAGGACCATTGCCAAGTGACAAATATAGATTGTGTCTCCTCATTAATCTCCATTGACAAACATTCCAGTCGGGGTCTATTTGAAAATGCCTTGCTGAACAATTGTAAAATAAATAACAATTAACAACTATTTTCAAGATGCGAATCCAAAAATACGTAGGAGAATCTGTGTTATCAAAAGCAATTCTGATTGAAATTCAAGTCTTGCCTCCATTGTGTTGACTTTCAAGTTTCATGTTCGAAACAACCATTTGATATATTTGAGATTCCCCAATTCCATAAATTGTTGATGATTATTTAGGCTTTTCCCTCTGGAAAAGACTATTGTTTTTCTACGGATTAGAATATTTTTTTTTTTTTTTAGTCTTTTCCCTCTACAGGCTGCCAAACATCGAAATTTTGATGAAATGGGCTGTTTTCTGGCCCCACAGCACCCAAACGATACTCGAGGGATAAACATAACTTCCTTTATTGGAAGTGGAATTCATCGGGGATCATTTTTGTGGGTATTAGGGTGTATTAAAAACCAAGCGTTAACCTGTTTTGGGCTGGTTAAACAGCAATACCCACAAAAAGCTAAAAAATTCATGTTTTCTGTGGATTTCTCTAAACGAGTCTTGTAGATTTTCAAGAAAAATTAGTCACTCCCAGGTCTTGGTGTGACATTACAAGCTGCATGGACAAAGTATTCTAGTCAGCATAAGTTAACCCTCCCCGGGCTGCTAAACGTAAAAATTGTGATAAAATGGGCTGTTTTTGGACACCAGCAGCACCCAAAGGGAATACCACAGAGAAAGGTTCCTTCATTTATCAAGACACAAAATGTATAGGAAAACAGTTTTGTAAGTGGTAAGGGTATTCAAAAGTCGATGTCTTAACCCATTTTGGGCTGGTTAAAGAGAGATACCCATTAAAATCTAAAAATAGCCATTTTCTGTGGATTTCTCTAAAAACATCCTGTAGGTTTTCAAGAAAAATTGGCCATTCGCAGGTCTTGGTGTGACATTACAAGTTGCATGGACAAAATATTCTCGTAAGCATTAGTTAACCCTCCCCGAGCTGCTAAATGTCAAAATTGTGATAAAATGGGTTGTTTTTGGACACCAACAGCACCAAATGGGTATGCCACAAAGAAAAGTGCCTTCTTTTAGCGAGCGTAAAATTTATATGTAAACATTTTTGTAAGTAGTAAGGGTATTCAAAAATCGAAGTCTTAACCCATTTTGGGCAGACTAAAGAGAGATATCCCTTAAAATAGCCATTTTCTGTGGATTTCTCTAAAAACATCTTGTAGGTTTTCAAAAAAAATTGACTAATCGCAGGTCTTGGTGTGACAGTACAAGATGCATGGACAAAATATTCCGGTGAGCATTTATTAACCCTCTACAGGCTGCCATTCTGCCAAGCATCGTAATTTTGTTGAAATGTTTTCGGACACGCACAGCACCCAAGGTATACACAAGAGATAAACATAATCTCCTTTGTTGGAAGTGGAATTCACCGAGGACCATTTTTGTAAGTAATAAGGGTATTCAAACAAGAGGCCCAAAGGAGCCTTAATTGCTCACCGGCCAAAGTGGTTCAAAGAAGTATTTGGGGTCACATTCAGTTAGACATGGTTCATCAACACTACAAAGGAATGAAGTCATGAGAGACAAATTTTATGGAACTAGGGACATGGCTTGAACAAACTTGAATCTTACCCCCAAGGATGCTGCATACCAAATATCAAAAGCATTCATCTGCTGGATCTGAAGAAGAACATTTCTAAAGAAAATTCGTCATTTTGAACTAAGTTATCATTCAGGCTCCCACAGTGAGCCCAAATATGAACCCAGGAACTTGGCTTGAACAAACTTGAATCTCACCCCCTAAGGGTGCTGCATGCCAAACATCAAAACATTTCGACTGCTAAATCTGAGGAAGAAGATTTTTAAAGAAAAATTCCTCATATTGACTAAGTTATAATTCGGGCTCCCACAGGGGGCCCAAATATGGACCCAGGGACTTGGCTTTAACAAACTTGAATCTCACGCCCCTAAGGAAGCTACACACCACATATCAAAACATTCCGACTGCTGGATCTGAAGAAGAAGATTTTTTAAGAAAATTCCTCATTTCGAACTAAGTTACAATTCGGGCTCCCACAGTGAGCCCAAATATGGACCTAGGGACATGGCTTGAACAAACCTGAATCTCACCCCCCATCCCTAAGGATGCTGCATACCAAATATTAAAACATTCTGACTGCTAGATCTGAAGAAGATTTTTAAAGAAAATTCCTCATTTTGAACTAAGTTATCATTCGGGCTCCCACAGGGAGCCCAAGTATGGACCTAGGGACATGGCTTGAACAAACTTGAATCTCACCCCCCTAAGGATGCTGTGTACCACATATCAAAACATTCTGACTGGTAGACCTGAAGAAGAAGATTTTTAAAGAAAATTCCTCATTTTGAACTAAGTTATAATTCGGGCTACCACAGTGAGCCCAAATATAAACCCAGGTGCTTGGGTTGAACAAACTTGAATCTCACCCACCTAAGCATGCTGCATACCCAATATCAAAAGATTCTGCCTGCTGAATCTTGAGAAGAAGATTTTTAAAGAAATTTGCCTGAAATGCACTAAGTTCGAATTCGAGCTTCTATACTGAGCCCAAATATAAACCCAGGGGGCCTATTTGAACAAACTTGAATCAGATACACCCCACAATGTTGCATACCAAATATCAAAAGATTCTGCCTGCTGAATCTGGAGAAGAAGATTTTTTAAGAAATTTGCCTGAAATGCACTAAGTTCGAATTCGGGCTTCTATAGTAAGCCCAAATATGAATCCAGGGGGCCGATTTGAACAAACTTGAATCAGATCCACACCCACAATGTTGCATACCAAATATCAAAAGATTCTGCCTGCTGAATCTGGAGAAGAAGATTTTTTAAGAAATTTGCGTGAAATGCACTAAGTTCGAATTCAGGCTTCTATAGTGAGCACAAATATGAATCCAGGGGGCCGATTTGAACAAACTTGAATCAGATCCACCCCTCAATGTTGCATACCAAATATCAAAAGATTCTGCCTACTGGATCTGGAGAAGAAGATTTTTTAAGAAATTTGCCTGAAATGCATTAAGTTCGAATTCGGGTTTCTATAGTGAGCCCAAATATGAATCCAGGGGGCCGATTTGAACAAACTTGAATCAGATCCACCCCACAATGTTGCATGCCAAATATCAAAAGATTCTGCCTCCTCGATCTGGAGAAGAAGGTTTTTCAAGAAATTTGCCTGAAATGCACTAAGTTCGAATTCGGGCTTCTATAGTGAGCCCAAATATGAATCCAGGGAGCCGATTTGAACAAACTTCAATCAGATCCACCCCACAATGTTGCATACCAAATACCAAAAGATTCTGCCTGCTGGATCTGGAGAAGAAGATTTTTTTAAGAAATTTGCCTGAAATGCACTAAGTTCGAAATCGGGCTCCTATACTGAGCCCAAATATGAACCCAGGGGGCCGATTTGAACAAACCTGAATCAGATCCGCCTTACAATGTTGCATACCAAATATCAAAAGATTCTGCCTGCTGGATCTGGAGAAGAAGATTTTTTAATCCTTTTCCCATTGCCTACAGTGTTAAAAAGTGCTGACTCATCACTTTTTCAAAAGTCCTGAAAAAAGTACCTTGTGATCAAACCGATAGGGATTTTTTTAACCATTCTATTCTACTGGATAAAAGTAAGCTTTATACAAAATAAGAATTCTCTGTGCAGTGTAGTTTTGGAGATATGGCAGTTTTAAGGTTTTTCCTATTTTTAGCTCCCGAGGTTCCCACGGGGCAATGAGAAAAATTTTTTTTGCATCAATCAACTACTTATGACCCATTATCATCTCCTATCAAATTTGGTTCAAATCAACCTGACGGTTCTGAAAATTGAAATTTTAGGCGTGGCCAAAATTTTTGCCCCTCCCATAACGAAGGCAAATAATGCCCGACAAACTTTTCTTGAACAAACTTGATTCTAAACCTCAAAAGGACTCTGTATACCACTTATCAAGTCTCTGCTACTGGTGGTTCATTAGAAGAAGATTTTCAAAAAATTTGGCCATTTTTTCCCCACACCTCTGCTCAATATGAGCCGAAACCTATTTTGGATAAAAATCAAAATGCCCCTATATAACCACTACTTACGACGGACGACGGATGACAGACGACGGACGAAGAGTGATAAGAAAAGCTCACCCTGACTTTCAGTCAGGTGAGCTAAAAACAATTCATCAGACACACTGGGGTCATGAGAAATCATGGAATCTCATCTCGAAAAGCCATGATTCTCCAGAATCATAAAGTCTAATTGTAACTAATATTGTGTAAATACTTACCACAACAAATTGTGCAATAACACACAAACAGTATTTACAAAAGATGCATCATTAAAAGACGAGACTAACCATGCTGATCATTACTTGAATAAAGCTTTATATTTATGGGAAAAGTCTGGAAAAAAGTGATTGAATTTACTGAAGTGGGTCGAAATTACTTTGGGTTGAAATTACCGATCGGCAAGGCGGTCAGCAGGAGGGCATCTGAGTCGGGGGAAAAAAGTGGGTCGAAGTTACTGAAATTGGGTCGAAATTACTTTGGGTCGAAATTACATTTTTGGGTCAAAATTACCGATTTGGATCGAAGTTACTTTGGGTTGAAATTACTGTGGGTCGAAGTTACTGGAAAAGACTATTGTTTTTCTACGATTATTTTTTTTTTTTTTCTTAGGCTTTTCCATCTGGAAAAGACTATTGTTTTTCTACGGATTATTATTTTTTTAGGCTTTTCCCTCTGGAAAAGACTATTGTTTTTCTATGGATTATTATTTTTTTTTTTTTTTTTTTTGGGGGGGGGGGGGGGGGGGAGGGTGAGGGGGGTTCCACACATTTTGTCCGTACGATTCAGAAGCCATTTTCGAACTGATTTTCACACAATTTTGTACAAGCAAAGGGGGAAAAATGTACCAAAGCAGAATTTTCCATTTAACCCTTATTTCGCCAGAATTGGCAAAAAACTGTCAAAATTAGGGTTTATGGGCACTTTCTCAAAACATGTCTTGCAGATTTTTTTTGAACATTTGTTAGGCCTGTCTTTGACACGACCATTCAAATACAAGAGATATTAGGCAATGCAAATCTTAACCTTCCACAGGCTGTTAAACATCGAAATTTCGATGAAATGGGCTAAAGCATCCAAATGATAAATGAGAGGTAAACATAACTTCCTTTATCGGAAGTGGGATTTAGCGTGGATCATTATTGTAAGTAATAAGGATATTCAAAAAACCAAGCTTTAACCTGTTTTGGGCTGGTTAAACTGCAAACCCCTCAAAAGCTCAAAAATGCATGCTGTTCTGTGGATTTCTCAAAACAATCCTTGTAGATTTTCAAGAAAAAGTGGCCAAGCGCAGGTCTTGGTTAGACAATAGAAGTTGCATGAGCATTTGTTAACCATCCACGGGCTGCTAAAAGTCAAAATTGTGATAAAATGAGCTGTTTTTGGACACCAACAGCACCCAACGGGTATACCACAGAGAAAAGTGCCTTCTTTTATCAAGCGCACAATTTACACAGATACATTTTTGTAAGTAGTAAGGGTATTCAAAAATCGAAGTCTAAACCCATTTTGGGCAGGCTAAAGAGAGATACCCCTTAAAAGCTTAAAATGTCCATTTTCTGTGGATTTCTCTAAAAACATCTTGTAGGTTTTCAAGAATGAAAGTGTCAATGACACTGTAGCTCAACTTGACAAACTTGAACTTGGTAAGTTATAAATGAATGACAAAAATGAAGATCATTGGTACCAATGTTATTTGATGAAATTTCAACATAACAGCATTGTGTGTGAACAACGTCCAGAGTAATCCATGCTTTTTTAAATGTAAACTGTAAGACTGGCTATAGGAAGAATGTTAATACACAAATGCAGTATGTTCAGAGGTTATTGTAAATGGCAACTTTTTTCACAGAAATGAATGCTAATCAACAGCTCCTATCTAGAGTTCTTGACTAATGAGCACACCAGGTTCAAAAACAATCCTATAATAAATGTGGCATGTAGGCCATGTCAAAGAATGTTGATGCACAAATGCAATAAATACAAAGATTGTTGCTAACAGCAACAGTTTTTTATGGAAATGAAAAGAAAATCAATAGCTCCTATCTTTGTCACCCTGCATAAGCATACAAAGTTTCAAAACAACCGGATAATGAATGTGCCCTCTGAGGCATGCCAAAGGAAGATGTTAATACAAAAATGCACTAAGTAGAAGGTCATTGCTTGTGGCAATGGGTTCTTTATGGAAATTCATAAATATACCCTGCAGAGAGTGCAAAAGGGATAAGTTGATGCACAAATGCAGTAAGTTCAAAGGTTGGTGATAACGACAATAAATTTTTATGGAAATGAAAAAAAGCAATAGCTCACATCTAGAGGTCACACGGAACACACACACCAAGTTTCGAAGTGAGCTGATCAAAAATGTGCCCTGAAGGCCGTGTTAAAAGGAAATATTGAGATCTGAACAAGTTGAAAGGCCAACGGCAATATTTTTTGACAGAAATGGAAGAAAATCGACAGCGCCCATGTAGATGTCACCCCTCACAAGCTCAGCAAGTTTGCAAGTGATCCAATCATAAATGTGCCCTGCAGGGTGTGTCAAAGGGAAATATTAATGTTTAACTGCACTACGTTTTTACTAAGTTCATTGAAGGTAATTGCCAGTGGCAACATTTTTTTACAGTAACCCCAAACAAGCATGCCAGGTTTCAAAGCAATCCGATCATAAATGTGTCCTGTAGGGTGTGCCAAAGGGAAATATTGAGGTCTGACTAAACTAAGTTCTAAGAACGTTGGCCGCAGCAACATTTTTTGACAGAAATGGAAGAAAATCGATAGTTCCCTTCTAGAGATCTCCTCAAACAAGCATACCATGTTTCAAAGCAATCTGATCATAAATGCGCCCTGTAGGGTGTGCCAAAGGGAAATATTAAGATCTGACTAAACTAAGTTCTAAGAACGTTGGCAGTGGCAACATTTTTTGACAGAAATGGAAGAAAATTGATAGCTCCCATCTAGAGGTCACCCCAAAAAGCATGACAGGTTTCAAAGCAATCCGATCATAAATGTGCCCTGTAGGGTGTGCCAAAGGGAAATATTGAGGTCTGACTAAACTAAGTCCTAAGAACGTTGGCCGCGGCAACATTTTTTGATGGAAATGGAAGACAATCGATAGCTCCCATCTATACGTCACCCCAAACAAGCATACCAGGTTTCAAAGCAATCCAATCATAAATGTGCCAAAGAGAAATATTGAGGTCTGACTAAACTAAGTTCTAAGAATGTTGGCTGTGGCAACATTCATTGACAGAAATTGAAGAAAATCGATAGCTCCCATCTTGAGGTCACCCCGAACAAGTATGCCAGGTTTCAAAGCAATCGAATCATAAGTATGTCCTGTAGGGTGTGCCAAAGGGAAATTTTGAGGTCTGACTAAACTAAGTTCTAAGAATGTTGGCCGTGGCAACATTTTTTGACGGAAATGGAAGAAAATTGATAGCTCCCATCTAGAGGTCAGCCCAAACAAGCATGCCAGTTTCAAAGCAATCCAATTATAAATGTGCCCTGTAGGGTGTCCCAAAAGGAAATAATGAGGTCTTCTGACTAAACTAAGTTCTAAGAATGTTGGCAACGGCAACATTTTTTGACGGAAATGGAAAATGAAAGTGTCAATGACACTGTAGCTCAACTTGTCAAGACATGTACATGTATAGTATGTGACACAGCAATGACAAACATCTAGGTAATGACCTGATAACAAAGGTACATATAAAGTATTGTATCTGTACATACCGTAAATACTGACCGTAGCCTGTAACAAATGTATAGGTAAAGTATTGTAAAGGTGGGTGACAGTCAGATGCTAAACTAGAAAAGAAATCTTTGAGTCCCAGAGTGGGTCTGACTGAACCCCAAAATATTTGTTCTCATAGCACAGTGATAACAAAGGCACCCCAAAACACACTCATTCCTGTCCCAATGTGAAAACAAAGGTACTCAAGAAGTTCCGTGAAGATCAGTTCATAAATACGAGCTGTATAGAAGTTGTGACAAAAAACTGACTGGACCTAATTTTGGTACAAAATGGCCACTGGCAGCCATCTTGAATTTTGGACTGCACTTATCCCAAGGTGATAACAAAGGTACCCAAGAAGTTTCGTGAAGATCGGTTGATAAATACAGCCTCCAACCCGAGCCGTATTGACATGTGCACTTACAGTGTATAAGTAGCACTAAATAAATCAAAATTCATCTAATATGCATAATTTCTGCACGAGAAAAAAACCTGTACTGTATGTGATGTATTCCATTTTACTAAACATTCATACAAAAAATTATTCAAATCAGAACTTTCATACAGAAGTTCTGTACAAAAGACTGATTGCACTAATTTTGGTACAAAATGGCTGCTGGTGGCCATGTTGCATTTCGGACCACACCCCAAAACACCCGTTCTCATCCCACAGTGATAACAAAGGTACCCAAGATGTTTCGTAAAGATCGGTTCATAAATACGGCCTCTAGCCTGAGCCGTATAGAAGTTGTGTACAAAAAACTGATTAGACCTAATTTTGGTACAAAATGGCCACTGGCAGCCATCTTGAATTTCGGACCGCACTCAGAAACACTTGTTCTCATCCCAAGGTGATAGCAGAGGTACCCAAGACGTTTAGTGAAAATCGGTTGATAAATACAGCCTCTAGCCCGAGCCGTATTGACATGTGTACTTACTGTGTGTAAGTAGCACTGAAAAAATCAAAGTTCATCTTATTTGCATAATTTCTGCACGAGAAAAAAAACCGTATTATATGTGTTGTATCCCATGGTACTAAACATTCACACAAAAAATTATTCAAATCAGAGCTTTCATGTGGAAGTTCTGCGTAAAAATCTGATTGCCTCTAATTTTGAACAAAATGGCTGCCAGCGGCCATCTTGAATTTTGGACCGCACCCCAAAACACTCGTTCTTATCCCACGGTGATACCAAAGGTACCCAAGAAGTTTAGTAAAGATCGGTTCATAAATGCGGCCTCTAGCCCGAGCCATATTGGCATTTGCACTGACAGTGCTGAAAGTAACACTAAAGACATCAAAGTTAGTCTAATTTGCATAATTTACGTACAAGAAAAAAACCTGTATTATGTGTGATGTATCCCATGGTACTAAACATTCATACAAAAAATTATTCAAATCAGCACTTTCATATGGAAGTTCTGTGCAAAAAACAGATTTTTGCATCGTCGGTACAAAATGGTGGCTGGCTGCCATCTTGAATTTCGGACTGAACCCCAAAACACTCGTTCTCGTCCCATGGTCATAACAAAGGTACCCAAGAAGTTTCGTAAAGATCGGTTCATAAACACGGCCTCTAGCCCGAGCCGTATTGAATTGTTGACGGACGGACAGACAGACAGACGGACGACTGGCCATGGCATAAGCTCAAATTTGGCTTCGCCAGGGTTGAGCTAAAAATTGATAGCTCCCATCTAGAGGTCACCCCAAATAAGCATACCAGGTTTCAAAGCACTCCAATCATAAATGTGCCCTGTAGGGTGTGCCAAATGGAAATAGTGTGGTCTGACTAAACTGAGTTCTAAGAATGTTGGCCGTGGCAACATTTTTTGATGGAAATTGAAGAAAATCGATAGCTCCCATCTAGAGGTCACCCTAAACAAGCATACCAGGTTTAAAAGCAATCCAATCATAAATGTGCTCTGTAGGGTGTGCCAAAGGGAAATATTGTGGTCTGACTAAATAAACTAAGTTCTAAGAACATTGGCCGTGGCAACATTTTTTGACGGAAATTGAAGAAAATCGATAGCTCCCATCTTGAGGTCACCCCACTCAAGCAAGCCAGGTTTCAAAGCAATCCGATCATAAATGTGCCCTGTAGGGTGTGCCAAAGGGAAATATTGAGGTCTTCTGACTAAACTAAGTTCTAAGAACGTTGGCCTCGGCAACATTTTTTTGACGGAAATTGAAGAAAATCGATAGCTCCCATCTAGAGGTCTCCCCAAACAAGCATACCAGGTTTCAAAGCAATCCGATCATAAATGTGCCCTGTAGGGTGTGCCAAAGGGAAATATTGAGGTCTGACTAAACTAAGTTCTAAGAACGTTGGCTGTGGCAACATTTTTTAACGGAAAATGAAGAAAATCGATAGCTCCCATCTAGAGGTCACCCTAAACAAGCATACCAGGTTTCAAAGCAATCCAGTCTTAAATGTGCCCTGTAGGTCACCCCAAACAAGAGTACCAAGTTTCAAAGTGATCTGATCATAAATGCAACCTGTGAGGTGTGTCAAAGGAAACGTACGAGAAGTGATGGCAATAGCTCAGCTTGACTTTGTCAAGTTGAGCTAAAAATTGACTACTCACAGATCTTTGTGTCACATTACAAGTTGCATGCACGAAATATTCCAGTGAGCATTTATTAACCCTCTACAGGCTGCCAAGCATCGTAATTTTGTTGAAATGGGCTGTTTCGGACATGCACAGCACCCAATGTATACCTGAGAAATAAACATAATCTCCTTTGTTGGAAGTGAAATTCACCGAGGATCATTTTTGAAAGTAATAAGGGTATTCAAAACACCAAGCATTAACCCCTTTTGTGGTGGTTAATAGCGATACCCATCAAAAGCTTAAAAAATTCATCTTTTCCCTGGATTTATTGACAAACATCTTGTAGGGTTTTCAGGAGAAAATTGCCATTGATAGGTCTTGGTGTCACATTACCAGTTGCATGGATAAACTATTCCGGTAAGCATTTGTTAACCCTCCACGGGCTGGTAAATGTCACAATTTTTAAAAAATAGTCTGTTTTTGGACACCGACAACATCAAATGGGAATGCCACAGAGAAACGTAACTCCTTTCACCGGACGCAAAACTGATAAGGAAACATTTTTGTAAGTAATAAGGGTATTCAAAAATCGAGGTCTTAACCCATTTTTGACTGGTTAAGGAGATATACCCCTTAAAAGCTAAAAATTCCAGTTTTCTGTGGATTTCTCAAAAAAAAATTTCAAGAAAAATTGACCATTCACATGTCTTGGAGTGACATTACAAGTTTCATGGACAAAATATTCCGGTAAGCATTTGTGAACCCTCCAGAGGCTGCCAAGCATAGACATTTTGAGAAAATGGGCTGTTCTTGGGCACCCATAACACCCAATGTGTACCTGCAAGATAAACATGACCTCCTTCGTTGGAAGTGGAATTCACCAAGGATAATTTTTGTAATGAAGGTATTCACAAAACCAAGCATTAACCTGTTCAGGGCTGGTTACAGAGTGATACCCTTTAAAAGGTTAAAAATTCATGTTATCCAAGGATTTCTCTAAAAACATATCATAGATTTTCATGAAAAATTGGCCATTCTCTGATCTTAGTGTGACATTGCAAGTTGCATGTACAAAATATTCCAGTAAGCACAGGTTCTGAAACATCAAAATTTCGATAAAATGGGCTGTGTTTGCGTACACACAGCACCCAAAGTTAAGAGGAGAGATCAACATAAGTGGAAGTAGAATTCACTGAGAATTATTTTTGGAAGTAATAAGGGTATTCAAAAAACAACCCTTAACCCATTTTGGGCTGGATAAACAATCATACCCATCAAAAGCTTAAAATTCATGTTCTCCCAGGATTTCTTTGAAAACATCTTGTAAATTTTAAAGAAAAAATGGCCATTCGCCGTTCTTGGTGTGACATTACAAGTTGCATGGAAAAATATTCCTGTTAGCACATGTTAACCCTCTACAATTTGCCAGACATCAATTTTTTTGATACATTTGAGATAAAATGGACCATTTTCAAATAGCCACAGCACTAAGTGGGTATGTGTCAACCAAACATAACTCCTTTTGTCGGTCAACTTGTCGGACGATGATATTGATATTAACCCTCTCCACCATTAATGATGGTTTTTACCTAAACATTTTTTTTTATCAAACTGAGTCATTTGAGACAACTATACCCACCGTTCTCATAACATCAATAAAGGAACTTCAGTGAGACACTCTGGGGACATGAAAAATCATGGAATCTCATCTGGAAAAGCCATGATTCTCCAGAATCATAAAGTCTAGTTGTATTTGATATTTCAGTTGTTGTGATCAGTTTAAAATACTAATTGTCATATAATAAACAAATTACTACAACAGGCAATTGATCTGTGTTGTTGTACTCCATCTCGTTGACGAGATGAGATTGGCCAGATCAAACTCAATGCCTACAGCATCTTGTTTGATCTGGCCGATCCCATCTCATCAACTCGATGGAATACACAAACACAGATCAATTGACTGTTGTAGTAATCTGTATTTATCTGCAGTCTTTCGATTTTGAAAATGGGATGTGCACTGTATATTGCTCACTACCATTTGAAGTGAAGTGCGATATTGTTGAGTCCTGGCACCAGAACAATGTTTTAAAAAAAACATAAAACAACATCCCCACATCGTTCACTCCACTGGTGCACAGTTAGTAGGGATTCCAAAAATAATACCTGATTTTTCAAATTAGCTTTTTGCAGCAATAATCAAATTTATTTGAGTTTGGCATAACACATAAAATGCAACTTCAATGGAGCAATCGTACGTCAATCAGATGATTCTCCAGAGAATGAATCAGCAAAAAGACAGTGAGTATCATTACTGACCTTTGAGTTTGTCGAATTATGTTGTTTATATACCAATTCTTGGAATGTGAAGTCTGATTAGTCTTTGAAGTCTTGGAATGCTACAGCTTATAGTTCACGGTGTATTGCCTTATGTCCCATGAACAGATTTTAACCCTTTACAGAAAACACATGATATCAAAATTTGTTATAATTTTTTTTTTACCCAATTCTTATAAAATTTCAACAAAACCATATCATGTGACCCCTCAGAGGAATGAGATCATTGTTCTCCTTCCAATGAGGGGGGCACATGATATGGTTTTGTTGAGGTTTTTCTACTGCACAATTTGTATATTATGTGGCAGATGCAGCCAATTTGTTAGGTAAGGGCAAGCCAGAAAATAAGCAGACTGTCATCTGCAAAATGAGGTCCCCAGAGGGTGAATTTAGTGATGCTACCCTGCACAGCAGGGTAGCATTACTACATTTACCCTCTGTGAACCTCAAGCTGAATCAGGGTCTCAAAACTAAACAGAAAGAGGTAACCAGAGAATAAAATGGCCCACTGTATGGAATAGCATGATCAAATTCCCCTCTGGGGATCTCATTCTGCAAATGTCAGACTGCTTATTTTTAGGCCTGGGTAAGGATTAATCGCTCACTAGGTGGAACCGAAGTGTGCTGTTGTCTACTTGCAAAAAGTAAAAAGTAAAAATTGTAGGTTTGATGGCATGCAAGAGTGACAGTACATCTCAAAATCAAAAGACTGGCTGTCTGCAATGCTTTAGCATATCAGATGTCACTTTGGTGCACTGAAGGGATGAAATATTGAATCAGAAAATCCCATGAAATGTGGTTAAAAAATCAGTAAATATCTGTCAGAAATAGTCACAGACAATGATAAAGAGACAGAGCATGATGTGTGTTTGAATCGGTGGGTGTTTTACATAACGAGTTGGAATAGCATTGTCACATTTTGAGAGAGTCGTAGGCTCAAGCGAAATATGGCAATGCCATTCCAATGAGTTATGTAAAACCAAGGCTAGAAAAAATATTTTTCAGTGAAGGTCAAAATGTCCTCTCCCATGTAGTTGGTACAGGTCAATTTAATTTGGTGCAAGTCATTTTCAACATATTGCTTTATCCATTACAAATTGACAATATAGTGACTACTAAATGAGAAAATGACTTGATGAAGCTGTTACATTAATGTGTACCTTGTTTTTTAGGTGATTTCATAACTCTTTGCATGCTGCTGGTGGATATTCCTGCCCAAGGACAGGAATCTCTTGCCAGTAAAATAAGTAAAGTTTAAGGATATTTAACCCAATTTTCCCCTGTGAATTGTAAAGACTTTTTGACCAATGATTTCCAAAGTCAAATTTTCATCAATTTTTCATCAAATCTAGTCACAGCTGCTGTAAAGCAGTCATGACTAGATTTGATGAAAAATATTTTAAAATTACTCAGCAGATTAAGAGTTAAATTTGAAACTTTTCAAGAGGGTGAATGGATGTTTTGTTACATCAATTACTTTTTAATCAACTGTTATATTTTAAGTAATGTGTTTCTGTCAGAGTAAAACCCATGATTAGTTATGTCCACTTTTCAATGTTTTTGGGCTTATCAGAATTATTTTTCATTTTTTTCTTTGTGAACAGACAGATGTTTGGCTATTTCGTTGTTAATTTGCAGTGGAATTTAAGTTCATACTGGTGTTTCTTAACCTCAGATTCTAAAATATTGAGCAGAATTTTGTGTCTGTCAAAATGTCCAACAATGGATTTCAAAGTGTGTTGGTCAAAGTAAGTTTGGTGTTGGTCATTGTTCTTGTCCGGCCACTTATTTCGAACCTTGTCTAAAACAGTCACTGATTCAAACACACATTGCAGTCTATGTTTATTACACACACCCGTGCATTAAAATTCATTTAAATAAACAAATTTTAATCACGATATTTAAACCCAAAGTTAAAGAGTCTGTTATATTTGTTTGAAGCGGTACTAATTAAATGGAACGATAAAAAATCACAACAACCTTTAGGAAAGCAGTCTAAACTACATTCGTTATCTTTTCTATTGGACATGTTTGTTGTTGGAAATGATTGTTTTTTAATATTATCTCATTTTTGGTTAACTTATTTTTACTGTGAACCGACTTTATTTTGCTTTGGACGTTTTCATTTTCACACTATACGACAGATGATCAATAATCGTATAACAAAATTTGGAAAATTTTCAAAGTATAACTAATGACTCTAAACGGTACAGGGAGAAAAGTTCCGGCTTGTACATCACCAGTCAAATACAGAAATATTTATGTCATAGCGGCAATTTCATTAGATTTAAAGTTTAATGGGTGTGTGATAAAATGATGTAAATGTCTTCTCAGTAAAATTTTCAAGAAAGATTTATCTCCCTTGACAATGTAGAACATTGCATGCTTTTGAATGTGCCCTGCCAAAAAACGAATATACTGCACGTTCCCAATTGAAGTGATCAATCACAATACGACAATTTTCTTTGCAGTATGACAATCATCTGTAATGAAAGTGTCAATGACACTGAAGCTTAACTTGACTGTGTATTGTATTTGATGAAAAGGATAATGTTAAATGTTTATGAAAGGGTTATGAAATACGACAAGAATTGTGATAATTGAGAATATGTTAATTTCTGTTCCCTGTATCCTATATTTTCCATAAAAATAATTTGAGGTGTAGACTGTACTAAAGAATTGAGGTGTGGGTTAATATGACCCTCACAGTTAATGTATGTCAACCAAAGTTACCAAGTTACACTGAAATTATTCTAAAACGAGTCATCCTATCAAGTTACAATGAAATCCCTTCATAAATACAGCCTGTAGACTGTGCTAAGGGTTTTCGAGCTTTGGGCCTGTGAAGCCATCACGGTTGACTGATCGCAACCAAAAGGGGAATCCTCATCTAGACATTATACTGAATCAACCTACCAAGTTACAATGAAATCCCTTCATAAATATGACCTGTAGTCTGTGCTAAAGGTTTTGGGGTTTTGGGCTCAGGCAGCCATCACGGTTGAATGATCATGATCAAAAGGGGACGTTCTCATCTAGACACTATCTGGAGTCACCTTACCAAGTTACAATGAAATCCCTTCATAAATATGACATGTAGACTGTGCTCAAGGTTTTCAGGCTTCGGGCCCCTGTAGCCATCACAGATTACCAATTGCGACCAAAAGGGGACGTTCTCATCTGGACATTATATGGAGTCATCCTACCAAGTTACAATGAAATCCCTCCATAAATACAAGCTGTACACAGTACTAAAGGTTTTGGGATTTGGGGCTTGGGCATCTGTCACGGTTGACAGATCATGACCGTATGGGGACATTCTCATCTAGACATCATACAAAGTCATTCTACCAAATTACAATGAAATCCCTCCATATTAAATATGACCTGCAGACTGTGGTAAAAGTTTTTAGGTTTCGCGCTTGGGCAGCCGTCAAGGTTCACAGATCATGACCAAAAGGGGACATTCTCATCTAGACATTAAACAGAGTCATCCTACCAAGTTACAATGATATCCCTTCATAAGTACGACCTGTAGACTATGCTAAAGATTTTCGGGTTTTGGGCTCGGGCAGCCATCTTGGTTGACCGATCATGACCAAAAGGGGACGTTCTCATCTAGACATAGCCATAATAAACCTGCATATGAAATTTCGGTGACGATTGGACAAGAACTGTGGGGTGTAGCCTGTGCTAAAGGAAAATGTGAAAAGACTCACAGACGAACAGGCTTCCTCACGCGTGGTGGCAATAGCTTATCTTGACTTTGTCAAATTAAGCTAAAAATGGGATTAAGGCCTTTTTAAAAAAAAGTTTTGTTTCTCAGGCAATTTTCCCTCAATTTTATGAGGGAGAAAGGCAGTTTGGAGGGTTTTTCTATCTGTCAATAGTTGGAATTATTAAATTTTAACTCCTCACACTATTCAGTGGAAAAACCAATGTTTAAGCAGCAATTTTCCAATAATACTGTTGCAAATTTAACAAACTTTTTCTTGTCTGACACTGCTCTGTCAAACAAAATACATTTAGTCAAATTCTTAGTCGTACAAGTTCAAAATAGTATCACTAAAGAGATTACCAGGGGCCAATACTATAAAACATTTACAGTTGTATTTTCTGGAATTGCATTTTTCTAGTTTTGACTTTCAGTGGGTTAAAATGAACCATTAGTATTTTCAAAGATCTGGCAATTTGCCAGCGGGCAAATTGCCATATCTTTTAAAATGCTAATGATTAATTTTAGTCAGTTATATTAATTGGTATAAAATACAATTGTAGAAAATACAATTGTAAAAGTTTTATAGTATTAACTCCAGGTTAAAGCAAGGGTAATGAGGAAGATTTTCAATGATGAGGGAGGTGCCTGAGAAACAAGATCTTTTTTAACCCTTTACCCAACGCAGACGATTTCAAAATTTATTATTTTAAATATCATTTTTTAAATTTTTAAAAAAAATTTAAACAAAACCATATCATGTGACCTCTCTTTGGAACGACCTCGATGAGCTCGTTCTAAAGAGGGGTCACATGATATGGTTTTGTTGAAATTTTTCGAAAAATAATATTTTTTCAGCTGCTGAATTTGCATATTACGTGGGTGCAATGCGGGCAATTCGTTGGGTAAAGGATTATTTATTTATTTATTTATTTATTGGTGTTTAAGGTCACATATTTATGCACAATGGCTAATTATGACTGGGGTAAAGGGTTAATAGCCTAATCAGTTGTAAGACATTATTTTTAGTTTTTACGCGATTTTTTTAGAGAGAATTTCTTTTGAATACTAAATCAACTCACCTTCCACTGACATGCCATTGTAAAGGCACTTCTTGAATCGACATGATTTACACCTATTGCGATTCTGTGGACTTATAACACAATGGCTACCAAAAAAACATTTGTATTTATCTGCTTTAGGAATACTTCTCTTGAAAAATCCCTGAAAAATATTATCTGTTTATTCATTGGTGTTTTGGTCAGTTTCAAAATCTATGACCATATCATGACCACAACAAAGTATAAACTCAAATTCAATCAATTGTTTATGAAAAAAAGTCATGAAAAAACATAGAAAATGACAGTTTCTTATTACAACTCAAAAGCTCAAATAAGATATAATAGATAAAATACTTGATTTAGCATTACATTAATATTCAGAGGCTCAAGGGAGCTTAAAATGCACACCTGGATAAAGTTGTCTGCAGGTGAATGGAGGGTGTTTGAGAGAGAGTTAAATGACAGAAGTGAGAGCAATTGTTGATTTGTACGATTTTCTTTGAAAATGATAGCATTTTATCAGCCAGTTTGATTCTGCTAATATGGGTTCCCTACAGAAAATAATATTTGTCCCATTCTGCTTAGAGAAAATGGGCATTTGAATGGTTTTCTATTTTTATTCATAGAGTTCCCATGGTGGGGGGTTTGGGGGGGGGGGGGGGACAGAAAGACAGAAAGAAAATATAGATACATCAATAACAAGTCACCAATTTGCATTTGGTTAACATTCACATTTCGCTGGGGGTGGGGGGAGGGGGGGGGGGAGCATCAATTTTGCCCCTTGCATGATAGGTCTGAATACACTTGAATCTTGGTCACTGAATGAAGTTACCCAGTATCAAACTAATCTCAAAACAATGTGTCTGCGGTTTATGAGATTTTTAAAGAGTTTGGGGCTTTTGAGGTATTGCCCCCTACTTTGTGGGTATTAACCCTTTACCTAACATGAGAAGCAGACGACACTTGCAAAAAAAATTCTTGAATAACCAATTTTTTTCATTTTTTGTTGCAAAAACATATGTTATGATCCCTCGTTGGAATGAGCTCGACGAGCTCGTTCCAACGAGGGGTCATAACCTATGTTTTTGAGACAAAAAATGAAAATATAATGAAAATTTATTGGCGATTTTTTAGACTAGCGCTGGCCGGTTTTGGCCGTTACGTTGGGTAAAGGGTTAAAAACATCTACTTAACCATTTTCCTAATGAACAGACTGTATCAGGCAGCGTAATTTACAAAACTCAGCAGTTGAAAAAAAAATGTTTTCAAATTCAACAAAACCATATCAGGTGCCCCCCTTATTGGGATGGGCTCATTGAGCTTGTTCCAATAAGGGGGTCACATGATATGGATTTGTTGAAATATTTTGAAAAATTGGAAAAAAAATAATTAAAATAACAAGTTTTGATAACGTGTACATTGGGTAAAAGGTTAACAAACTAGGACAGGTAGTTAACAATGATAAATTGTGCCAAGTTTGGCTGAATTTTGGGCAAGTGGTCCTAAAGAAGAGTTTGGGGCAAATGGTTGCAAATTGTAGTGGTCAGATTCCAAGTGATGGAAATAGCTCAAGATGATTTTCAGTCTGGTTGGCTAATAACAAATAAATCTTTTGTAAATAGCAGAGGCTGTGTAAGGTTGTGGATGGATGGATGGATGGATGGATGGATGGATGGATGGATGGATGGATGGTTGGTTGGACGGATGGATGGACGGACGGACGGACGGATGGGTAGACGGGCGGGCGGGCAGGCAGGCAGGCAGGCAGGCAGGTGGATGGGTGAGTGACTCGGTTAGGTGGCAGGTAGACTTTGTTCTGACAGGCAGGCAGACAGAGTGATTCCCATATAACCAATTTACTTTGTTAACGAGTAGATTTCTATCCAGTCTTCTCACTTTGTTAACATGGAATAAAATTAACAGATAAAATAATTTCTGTGGTAAGTGCACATGTAGTGAAATGAAAAGTGATGGAAAAGAATCACCCCTTAGACTTAGAAAAAAATTTCTTGTTTTTTTTTTAATTTTATGATGAGGAAGGGAAACATTTTTTTGATCCACAAAACAGTCCTGAAAATAGTTGGAATTAAAAAGTTTACTCCTGCTATTATGTGAGAAAACAATTTTTCAACAATAAAAATTTCCCATAATGCAATTGCAAATTTAACCAACTAGATCTTGTTTGGCAGTGTTCAGTGAACTCTGTTAAACAAGACATGGCTGGGTAAATTTTTAGTTCTACAAGTGCAAAATAATATTATCCAAGAGATTTCCAGGTAAAAACCGAGTGATGAGGCAGAATTTTAATGATGAGGAAGGGGCCTGAGAAACAAGTGTCTTTTTTAACAGCCTTATCTAACATATCGGACAAATTACTATACACAGAAATGGCTCTTCATATTTTGTTAATTTTTTCAATTTTTCCTTGCAAAACATATATTAAGATCCCTCATTGGAACAAGCCCAACAAACTTGTTCCAGTGAGGGATTTATAAGCTATGTTTATGAAGTAAAATAAAGGGGTGACTGTCCCAATGGGATAAAGAACTTGCCACTCTCCCCCTCCCTCCCCCTTTCACATTATGTACATTTAGGTTGCAAAGTACCCTTAAATCAAAATATGGCAACAACTCTGCCAAAATAAGTGCACTCTTTCTGAAAAGCACTGGTGCACTGTGGATCCCAAGTAAGTTAATCTCTGTGCCAAGCTTTAAAACAAGAGTTCCTTAGGGGCCTTAATCGCTCACCTGAGAAAGTTGTATAATTATTATTATTATTTATTGGTGTTTAAGGTCACATATTTCTGCACAATGGCTAATCATGACCACGACAGTTTTATGGGTGGAGGAAGCTGGAGTACCTGAAGAGAACCACTGAGCAATGGTGAGCAACTCTCAGCTCCCCCAACATACCAATTCCACACAAGCAGGGTTAGCATTGGTTGAAGACAGGTGCACCATCGACGTGCAGTACGCCTTACTACACAATGCCACCATGACCCCACGTGGGCATTGAGGGTGAAGTGTCTTGCCTAAGGACACAAGGCAGTTGACACAGGTGGGATTCGAACTGAGGACCTCTAGGCTTGCAGCCTGCACCTCTACCTACAGAGCAATGAGAAAGTTGTTTAAAGAAGGATTTAAGGTCACATTCAGTATCTATATGTCAATATAATTTAGTTAGGGCAGTGGGGTGGGCACAGGGATTTGCAAAAAAAAAATCACTCAAAACCCTTCAAAACTCATTTTAAAGCAAAGAAAAAAATCACTCAATGGACCCCAACTCATCCCCCTCACAGGACCAACAGGGTGTTTTTTTCAGAATTCATTTGAATGAATAGAAATTCTATATCGGGTTCTGTGTTATATTTGAAACTCCTTTGGTGCCCAACAAAATCAGTTAAGCTTAATACTTGAAAAATTTGAATCAAGGAGTCATAGTGATGTTATATACCAAATATCAAAAGATTCTGTTGAGTGGATCTGAAAAAGAAGATTTTTTAAGAATATTCCTCATACTGCATCAAGTGCAAATTCTGGCTCCCATAGGAAGGCTAAATAGAAACCTAGGGACTTCATCTGAAGGAAACTTTAACCTCACCCCAAGTAAGGATGCTCTTACCAATATCAAAAAATTGGTGGATCGGAAGAAGAAAATGTTTTTGAATAAATTTTCTCATATTGCAAAATTTGGACCCTAACAGGGAGCCTAAATAAGAATCCAGAGACTTGCTTCAAACAACTTTGATCTGAACCTCCTAAGGCTACAGCATGTCAAATATCAAAAGATTCTGACTAGTGGATCTGAAAGAGAAGGTTTTAAAAGAATTTTCCTCTTATTACACCTAGTTAAAATGTGAGTTCCCACAGAGAGGCCAAATATTGGCCCCAGGAACTGGATTTGAACAAATTTTAGTCTGACACTATTAATCTTTTACCTAACATAGTGGCCAAAAACAGCCAGAAAATTATCCAGAATAAGCCTGCCACAGCCTAAAATATCTCAGAAGTTTCTCAATAAAACCATACAAATATGGATATCATTAGAATCAGCTCATCGAGCTGGTTCTAATGATATCCATATTTGTATGGTTTTATTGAAAATTGTGAAATATGTTTTTGAAAAATGTGAAATTTTATTTATTTTTTAAAAATACTGTGTTAGGTAAAGGATTTTTTTGCCATCGCGAATTTGTTGGTAGAGTGACGTCAATACATGTCACAGTAAAGATGTCACTGTTTCCAGTTTCGTAACAATCCGTTTTTCAAAATGGGAGTCAAAACAAAAACGGATGACAGGTGAAATTTACAATGTATTGGGTACGACGTTGACGAGTGTCCATGTGACGTTGTAAAAAACATTTATTGCAAAGTATGCAGACAGGTGTATGGGGCTTCCAGTGGTGATAAGAAGTCAAATTTCGGCCCTACAGGCTCTTTTCTGAGCTGGACAGTTGTAGCACAAGTTGAGATATGGATAACCGGTACACCCACCATAAAAAAATCCAATGCAATCGACCATGTTACAAAGTCGAATTTTCATCGGGATGCAGCCTTCCGACTTTCAACGTTGTCGACAATTTCAGCCAACAGTACAAATGCAGACATCAGTGCGGGAGATTTAAGTTCTTTCACTTATCCTGCCGCATCTGCATCCCGACAAACTACAATTGTTGAAAATCTAAAACAAATTTCCAAAACTCAAAAAAATCAGCTCATCAGGAAATTCCAAGTGGCCCATTTTATGTCGATAAAGAACAAATCTTTTCAAACATATGAAGGTATGATTAAATTTGAATGTGATGTTCACAAAGTTGATGTGGGTTCTGCTTACCTCACCAGACAAGCATGTGCAAGTATGGTGAACATTTTAGCAAAGTACATTCGCAAAAACGAAATTACTGATCCACTGAACAACTGTGAAAGGCATTATTTCTCTTTGTTTTATGACGGCTCAGGCAGTGCGAAGACAATGGATGAAAAAGAGCTGTATGTGATCAAAACTTGTAAGAACGACGTGCCAGTGTTTCAAGTGATGTCGATGGAAGAGCCCGATGGGGCATCTGTAAATAAAGCCCTCTTTCAACTGGAAAAAAATGATCTGGGTGGCAATTTATTGATGGGGTGGTGTGCTTAACCACAAGACTGAGTTGGCCATCCACGATTCTTTCAAGGGCTCCATCTTGAATAGGCAGTGTGAAGATGACCTCTCTGATGTATTTTACTTTTTTAAGAAAGCTAACCTCAAGAGGAGGTTATTCAAACGGCAAGCTTTATTTGTTGAAAAAAAAATACTTGAGATATAAAAGGCCTTCGGGATCCCGCTGGGTTGCTTACCAACTTCAGGCTGTTGATGTCAGTTTGAAAAACCTCCCCATATTTATTGGGTTCTTGAATCAGCAAATACAAAGCCCATTCAATAAAACCATGAAAGACGCCATTCCTAAAATGAAAGTGTCAATGACACTGTAGCTTAACTTGTGTGTTGTGTTTGATGAAAAGGATAATGTTCAATGCTTATGAAAGGATTATGAAATAAGACAAGAATTGTGATAATTGGGAATATGTTCATTTCTGTTCCCTGTGTGCTATGTTTATGATAAAAATAATATGAGGTGTACACTGTACTAAAGAGCTGAGGGGTGGGTTAATATGACCTCACAGTTAATGTATCTGGCCCTCACAGTAAACGTATATCAACAAAAGTTA
Source organism: Pictodentalium vernedei (assembly GCA_031216915.1). Classification (NCBI taxonomy): domain Eukaryota; kingdom Metazoa; phylum Mollusca; class Scaphopoda; order Dentaliida; family Dentaliidae; genus Pictodentalium; species Pictodentalium vernedei. The sequence continues at coordinate 194,450,353 of CM062289.1, forward strand.
CCAAGTTGCAGTGAAATTATTCCAAAACGAGTCATCGTATCAAGTTACATTAAAATCCCCTCATAAATATGGCCTGTAGACTGTGCTAAAGGTTTTCGGGCTTTGGGCCCCTGTAGCCATCAGTTTCCCAATTGCGTCCAAAGGGGACGTTCTCATCTAGACATTATATGAAGTCAATCTACCAAGTTACAATGAAATCCCTTAATAAATATGACCTGTAGACTGTGCTAAAGGTTTTGGGGCTTTGGGCTCTGGCAGCCATCATGGTTGAATGATCGCAACCAAAAGGGGACATTCTCATCTGGACACTATTTGGAGTCATCCTACCAAGCTACAAGGAAATCCCTTCATAATTATGACCTGTAGACTGTTCTAAAGGTTTTCGGGCTTTGGGCCCCTGAAGCCGTCACAGTTGCCCAATCGTGTCCAAAAGGGGATGTTCTCATCCATACATTATATGAAGTCAACCTACCAAGTTACAATGAAATCCCTTCATAAATATGACCTATAGACTGTGCTAAAGGTTTTCGGGCTTCGGCAGCCATCATGAGTGAATGATCGCAACCAAAGGGGACAATCTCATCTGGGCATCATCTGGAGTGATCCTGCGAAGTTACTGTACCAATGAAATCCCTTCATAAATATGACCTGTAGACTGTACTCAAGGTTTTTGGGCTTCGGGCACCTGTAGCCATCACAGTTGACCAATCACGACCAAAAGGGGATGTCATCATCTAGGCATTATATGGAGTCAACCTAACAGGTTACAATGAAATCCTTCTATAAATATAACCTTTTGCCTATGCTAAAGGTTTTTGGGCTCGGGCACCCATCAAGGCTGAATGATCACGGCCAAAATGGGACGTTCTCATCTAGACATTATTTGGAGTCATCCTACCAAGTTACAAAGAAATCCCTTCATAAATATGACCTGTAGACAGTGCAAAAGGTTTTCGGGCTTCGGGCACCTTTAGCCGTCAAAGTTGCCCAATCATGTCCAAAAGGGGACGTTCTCATCTAGACATTATATGAAGTCAACCTACCAAGTTACAATGAAATCCGTTCATAAATATGACCTGTAGACTGTGCTTAAGGTTTTCGGGCTTCGGGCTCAGGCAGCCATCATGGTTGAATGATCGCAACCAAAGGGGACAATCTCATCTGGGCATCATCTGGAGTGATCCTGCGAAGTTACAATGAAATTCCTTCATAAATATGACCTGTAGACTGTGCTCAAGGTTTTCGGGCTTCGGGCACCTGTAGCCATCACAGTTGACCAATCATGACCAAAAAAGGATGTCATCATCTAGGCAATACGTGGAGTCAACCTTACAGGTTACAATGAAATCCTTCTATAAATATAACCTTTTGCCTATGCTAAAGGTTTTTGGGCTCGGGCACCCATCAAGGCTGAACGATCATGGCCAAAATGGGACGTTCTCATCTAGACATTATTTGGAGTCATCCTACCAAGTTACAATGAAATCCCCTCATAAATATGACCTGTAGACTGTGCTAAAGGTTTTCGGGCTTCGGGCACCTTTAGCTGTCACAGTAGCCCAATCATGTCCAAAAGGGGACGTTCATCTAGACATTATATGAAGTTAACCTACCAAGTTACAATGAAATCCCTTCATAAATATGACCTGTAGACTGTGCTAAAGGTTTTCGGGCTTCGGGCTCGGGCTGCCATCATGGCTGAATGATCGCAACCATAGGGGACATTCTCATCTGGGCATCATCTGGAGTGATCCTAAGAAGTTACAATGAAATCCCTTCATAAATATGACCTGTAGACTGTGCTCAAGGTTTTCGGGCTTTGGGCACTAGTAGCCATCACAACTGACCAATCACGACCAAAAGGGGATGTCATCATCTAGGCATTACATGGAGTCAACATAACAGGTTACAATGAAATCCTTCCATAAATATGACCTTTTGCCTATGCTAAAGGTTTTTGGGCTCAGGTACCCATCAAGGCTGCATGATCGCGATCAAAATGGGACGTTCTCATCTAGACATTATTTGGAGTCATCCTACCAAGTTACAATGAAATCCCTTCATAAATATGACCTCTAGACTGTGCTAAAGGTTTTCGGGCTTTGGGCCCCTGTACCCGTCACAGTTGCCCAATCATGCCCAAAAGGTGACTTTCTCATCTAGACATTGTATGAAGTCAACCCACCAAGTTACAATGAAATTCCTCAATAAATAAGACCTGTAGACTGTGGTAAAGGTTTTCGGGTTTTGGGCTCAGGCAGTCGTCACGGTTGGCAGATCATGCCCAAATGGGGAAATTCTCATCTAGACATCATAAGGAGTCATCCTACCAAGTTACAATGAAATCCCTCCACATTAAACATGACCTGCAGACTGTGCTAAAAGTTTTGGGGTTTCGGGCTTGGGCAGCCATCACGGTCGATAGATCATGCCCAAAAGGGGACGTTCTCATCTAGGCATTATACAGAGGCATCCTGCCAAGTTACAATGAAATCCCTTCATAAATACGACTTGTAGACTGTGCTAATGGTTTTCGGGTTTTGGGCTCGGGCAGCCATACCGGTTGTCCGATCACGACCAAAAGTCAAGTTAAGCTAATGAAGGGTTTCCTCAAAAATGCAACCAAACTGGGAAGGTTAATTTTCTCATGCGTAAAGCATGATATTTTGGCTTATTTATCTCCCTTCTTCTTGCTGCCTTGAAAAAAATTCACTCCTGGCACCAGAAACTATTACTACAATGAAAGCTGCTGTTTCTACCATGTCAGAACTCCATACTGTAACGAACTCACTTCCGTGGACCTAAATAAACCTTCCCGATCAGTCTCAATATAACGGACAGTGGGTTACAATTTAGATGGGTGATTGGAACTCCCCCAGATTCTAGGTTAATTGCTGGATATGGACGGATAATTAAAATTATATATCATAATATATAAAAGGTCAGCTGGCACTCTATCAATTACTGGATTCTGGGAATAGAATTTCCACTCAATATCAACTCAACCTTGGCAAAAACTTCCAAAATCTATATTTCCACAATGGTCGTTTACCAAATTAAGCAAGTAGGGGTCAATATTGATTTGATACTAACCACACACTTGTGAAGGAATTATCTGCCCACGAACCTTAATTCGCACACCGAGAATCACTTCAACAAGTTTACAACTGAATAAGATTTCCACAAGTCTTCTCTCAACAACAGCCCGACTTCAGGGACAACACGCAAAAATTTAGAAGCGGAGTACTCGACTTCTCCTGGGTCAACAGTGCAGGAATTTCCTTCCTAAAGTGCATGGGTGACAGAGGCAACAAAGAAATATTTTGAGGTTAATTATAAAGTATTTATTCGGAATATGTTTCTGTAGTTTCGTTATTGATATATTTATTTACTATCATTTAAAGTTTTCATAATAAGAGCATTTCCATTAATCTACACAAAACAATTCAATACCATCAGATATGTTTTCGTATAATGAAAACACAAGTTAAGAATGCAGCAAATATTCTCTGTTCACTACAAACAAAAGCTGCACGTGGATGAATCGAACGCTGAATGCATTTCAATTCCAATAACTATTCCGTTTATTGGTAACAAAAGCAGCTACATCAATTACGAATAACTTTCACTGGCCAACCACTGGCTTAAATAATTCAAGGCAAAAGTCTCAATTAAACTGGGCCAATTATTTATCCGTAAAGCACAAACTAGAATGAGTTGTCACAAATGACTGGTCAGCCGCGGACATATGATTCCAAGAAAATCATATATCCAGGGATGACCACATCAATTCTATAATATCTGTATCCAACTCGATTGAACGCCACTCACGTTCCCATCACAATTATCAAGTGTGTTTTCGTGTAACGAAAACACGAGTTAAGAATGCAGCAAATATTCTCTGTTCACTGCAAACAAAAGCTGCACGTGGATGAATGAAACGCTGAACGCTTTTCAATTCCAATAACTGTTCCGTTTATTGGTAACAAAAGCAGCTACATCAATTACGAATAACTTTCACTGGCCAACCACTGGCTTAAATAATTCAGGGCAAAAGCCGCAATTTAACTGGGCCAATTATTTATCCATAAAGCACAAACCAAAATCAGTTGTCAGAAATGACCTGGTCAGCTGCGGACATATGATTCCAAGAAAATCATATATCCAGGGATGAAAACATCAATTGTATAATATCTGTGTCCAACTCGATCGAATGCCGCTTGCGTTCCAATCACAATTATCAAGTGTCTTTTTGTGTAACGAAAACACGAGTTAAGAATGCAGCAAATATTCTCTGTTCACTACAAACAAAAGCTGCACGTGGATGAATCGAATGCTGAACGTGTTTCAATTCCAATAACTATTCCGTTTATTGGTAACAAAAGCAGCTACATCAATTACGAATAACTTTCACTGGCCAAGTTCAGCCCAACCACTGGCTTAAATAATTCAAGACAAAAGCCGCAATTTAACTGGGCCAATTATTTATCCGTAAAGCACAAACCAAAATCAGTTGTCAGAAATGACCTGGTTGTCAGAAATGACATATGATTCCAAGAAAATCATATATCCAGGGATGACCACATCAGTTCTATAATATCTGTGTCCAACTCGATCGAATGCCACTTGCGTTCCAATCACAATTATCAAGTGTGTTTTCGTGTAATGAAAATTAAAATTTTTTAGTAAATTTTGTTTCTTAACATACCTACCACAATTGTTTACAATTGGCTGTAACGTAAGTGCAAGCCCTACTTCGGAACTAACTCAAGCTTTTAGAGAACTTTTCCAAACCTCCAGTAAACAATTGTGGTAGGTATGTTAAGAAACAAAATTTACTAAAAAATTTTAATTTCTTTTCAACCTACTCACAATTGTTTACAATTGGCTGAATAAACAATAGGAGGAGGTGAATCACATAACCAATACCAACAAGAGTAGCAGAAAGAAAAGCAAGGATGGCAGAGAACAATAACGAAACCTGTAATGAAGATAGAGAGAAGACACCTGAAAAGAACAAGGGTGAGCGAAGCACAACCTCGTTAAAAACAATTTTAACGAGGGTGCACAACAGCCTGAGCAGCAATGAGAGGGCCTAAAGAATAAAAGTCTCAGTGGCGGAGATAAAAGGAGGAGAAGGTAGAGGCATTCCTCCAGTAAGCCGCATTCATAACATCCCGGAGCAAAACAGAATTGGAGAACGCCCAGGATGTAGAAATGGCACGAACCTCATGAGCATTAAACCGGTTCGAAAGAAGATCCGACGCAGACAAGCGGGAATAAGCCAGCTTGATTGCAAGACAGATCCACCTGGAAATAGAATGGGAAGAGATAGACTGCCTCTTGGGAATGAGAGACAGAAAGAATCTCTTCTGACCCCTCTGAATGAACTGAGTGCGAGTAATGTAAGTCTTGATCGCACGAACAGGACAAAGAAGAGGTCTCCGGCCATCGACAGCAGGGAGAGCCCGAATGCAGATGGGAGGAGGTACTGAATCAGGAAGTTGATTCTTAGCCAGAAGAGAGCAATCAGTAGTGAAGGCGACACTGTTAGCCTCATTTCTGAAGAATTAAGGCAGAATCAACAGATAGTGCATGAAGCTCACTGACTCGTAGAGCAGAAGCAAACGCTAGAAGAAAAGCTGTCTTATAGGTGAGAAAACGCATATCGGTCTCAGATAAAGTCTCAAATGGCGCGCCCTCCAAACAATGCAACACCCATGCCAAGTTCCACTTGGGTGTAAGACGCAAAACTCGAGGCCTCTTCAAAGAAAAGTGCCGAATGAGTTGGAGAGAAAAAGATTACGACCGATGCATCGCTTTGCCACATAAGAGAAAGTATCAGACAGCATAGACCGATAGTCCTTAATCGTAATAGGCTGGAGGCCCTTGGAGTCAAAAAGATATACCAGAAAATTCGCAATTTGAGCGATTGATGGATCATGGTAATCCACAATGTGATCTGCACACCAGCGGTAGAAAACTTTCCACTTCACAGCATAAGTCATGCCAGTGGAACGTCGCCGCGATGCAGAAATGCACTCCACTGTTCGTCTCGAAAAACCTCTACGTCGGAGACTGGACCTGATAAAAGACAGGCGTGAAGGGACAGGCTCACCAGGTTGTTGTGATACTCCCTGGGATGACCCTGGGAAAGAAGATCGCGACGTAGAGGTAGACAAATCGGCTGATCTGCCAACAGAGGCCGCAGCAGATTGATCCACACCCTCTGTGGAGAGAGAGGTGCGATCAGAATAATCCTGCAACTGCAAGCACGAATCTTCGCTAATACTTGAGGAAGAATCAGTGCAGGAGGAAAGGCATAGCCGATCCAACCTGTCAAGTCCAGAGACAGAGCATCAACTGCAAATGCCAGAGGATCAGGACAAGGGGAGACAAAGGTCTTTACCTGATGATTCCAGCGAGTAGCGAAATGGTCGACCTGAGGACGGCCCCATTGCTCGCAAATCGCCTGAAACACTGACCGATGTAGCATCCATTCGGTTGGAAGGACACTGTCGCGTCGGGACAGGGAGTCTGCTAGGACGTTGAGATGCCTGGGAATGTGTCGAATGGACACCCGAGCGTTCACATCCTGTGCCAACAGAAGAAGATCCCGAGACAGACGATACATGGGAATCGAATGTGTGCCTCCTTGATTCCGTATGTAGGCCACTACTGTCGAATTGTCCAGAAGAAGTAGGACAAAATGGTCCGACAGATGAGGGATCCAAAGCCGAAAACTCAACAGAAGAGCAAGGAGCTCCTGGTTGATATGAAGGCCCACCTGCTCGCTGTCCCACTCGCCGTGAGTAGACAGACTGAGAGGATCCAACGTCGCACCCCAGCCCCGATCGCTGGCATCCGCAGTAAGGATGCGATCGGCCAAAGGAAGATCCAATGGAACACCCTGTGTCAGCCAGGGAATATCAGCCAAGGGTGGAGGTGACAAAGCAGAGACCGAGGAATAGTGAGTTCCAGGTCCAGCGGATCTACATTCGGACGCCAATGATCCAACAGGAAGTGTTGGAGAGGACGGACAAACAAGCGACTGAGTGGAATGAGATCTGTCACCGAACCTCAAAGGCCCAGCATCCGAAGGAAAGTCTTGGCCGATACCGAGGAAGATTGAAGCAGGTTCCGAGTCAAGGCGGAAAGAATCGTCGCCCAAGCATGGGGGACTGACACTACATTGTGAAGAGTGTCGAAATCCATCCCCAAATGACAGAATCGCTGAGAAGGAAGAAGATCTGACTTCTCGCGATTGACTCTGAAACCCAGCGACGCTAGCAGGCAAAGAAACTGCCGGACATCTAACTCCAGAACAGCAGCATTGTGGTGCCGTTGGAGGATGTTGTCCAGGTAGGCTGACGAAGTCACAGCTGACTGAGTACGGTGGAAAGCAAGCACATGTGACATCAGTCGGGTGAAGGCCCAAGGAGCCAGGTTCAAACCGAACGGGAGAGCTCTGAATTGATAAACTCGATCCCGAAACGAGAACCGAAGGTATTTCCGTGACGCCAGATGAATGGGTACATGGAAGTAGGCATCCTTCAGGTCAATACTGGCAGCAAAGCCGCCCTGATGAACTGAACGTCGAACCGACCGGAAAGTCTCCATACTGAAACGAGGAGCTATAATGTACTCGTTCAGGATACTCAGATCGATGACAGGATGAAATTGGCCGTTTTTCTTCGGCACCAAGAAAAGTCTCGAGTAAAACCCCAGTGAAAGGGTGTTCCTGACCACCTCGAGCGCCCCTTTGGAGAGGAGATTGTCGATCTCCTGCACCAGAAGATCTCGATGCAGAGAATTGGAAGGGACCTGAGTCGGGAGGGGCACCCGAGATAAACTGGGGTGCCGATGGAAGGACAGTCGCAGACCGGATTGAATGACATCGAGGACCCAAGGGTCTGACGTTACCTCTGTCCAACAGTCGTAAAACAGCGACAGCCTTCCCCCGACTGGAGGCGAATCGAGGTGAGAACCTTCACTTGTGGCCTCGATGAGTCCCCCGAGAGGAGAAACCACCTCGGGAAGTGACAGAGTCCTGAGACTTTCCTGCCTGAGGCTGCCAGCGAGCCTGGCCACGTCGGCGCTTCTTATGTGCAGAAGGAGCAGACGGAGCCAAAGGCATAGCCGATGTCGCCAACGAGGCAGACGCAGCAGCATGCTTGGCGGGCCTGGAATGACCACCACCCGCAGCAGCAGGTTGGTCAAGATGTCGCAGCAAAAGCTGGTCCTTCGAATGACGAAGAACTTCGTTAGGAACAGCTTCCACGGAACCATAGAACAACTGAGGTCCCACCAAAGAGGCAGACTTCAGAACAGCATGTTGCTCAGAAGGAAGGGATGGAGAAGAATCCAACACCGCATCCTGGCGTGCCAGCTCCAAATTAGCCGTGTTACAGGCGTGAGCGTGTGTCAAGTTCATAAGGCAAACTAAGCCTGTGACAAAACGCGAAAAGGTGCCTGAGCGTCATCAAACTCCCCTGGTGGAAAATATTCAGCCAGAGCAGCGACGACATGGTCCACGAGAGATAACATGCCCAGCATCTCTCGGGACAGGCCCACCATAGATTCAACTACCGACATTGGGAGAACTGCCGACTTAGGCTTAGTTAACACGAGGGAAGAAGAATCCTCATCCACAGTAGTCATCCCTTGGAAGACTGGTGGAGAGACGGAATCGTAAACACGAAACCGCGATGGAGACAGAAAGGCATCAGCTCTAGAAAAGAAGGAACCCTAGAACGCATTTTGGCATCTAAGCCCTGGAAGGACTCAACAACCTGAGCCGATTGCAGAGGACGCAAAGCCCCGGAGCTAGAAGGCTCAACAGGGTTACAGTGCTCCACAGTGGACCGCGGCCGGACGGTCACAGATGGCTGTCTGAAGGTTGAACGTCTGGCAATAAGCCGAAGACAAAATCCAAAGCCTGCCCCAAGACTGACGAGGGGGGCCCATCACCTTCCAGATAATCGTCATCCTCCGTAGCAGAGGAGACATAGCCCAACTCGGGCTGACCAGCAGAAACCTCCTGGGAAGACTGAGCAGTATCCAGGGGGCCAGGCGAGACATCTCGGCGACCGACCAAAGGAGGTTGTGCCTCAGGAGGCACAGGGAGGCTAACTTGAGGGTTGCCAGAAAGCAACCGGGTGAGCGCCAAAACGGCCTGACACAGGTCACCCTGAGAATCCGTCGCAGCAGCAACGCCCGACGGAGTGTCCTCCCAATGGACCCTTCTGGTAGAAGAACCCAAATCCTCAGAAGAGACCGACGTCAAACGTCGATCGGCAGACAGACTAGGGATACGGTGAGAAGACACCGGAGGATAGTCCCGATTGTGACGCCCAGGGGCCATCACTGACCTCTGCGAAACAGAAGGTCCTGACCGACGGCACACGTCGATCGGTAGCTGGACCTAGGACACGGTGAGAAAACACCGGAGGATTGTCCCAAGAATGACAGGAACCTGTCATTGGCCTCTGCGCGGCAGACAGCCCCAACTGCCCATCCTCTGAGACTGACAACAAGCATCGATTGACACCCAGACTCGGAACACAGTGAGGAATCACCGGAGGAAGGTTCCGAGAGTGACAGCTAACAGGGGCTGTCACTGACCACTGCCGAACAGCAGGACCTGGATGCCAACGTCCCAACACCATCCTGCTAGGCGGCACACTAGCAGGGGAAGGAGGAACAATAAACGATTCACTCGAGGGACGAGGAATCGCTGTCGAAGCGACCGACCTGCTCAACCAACTAGGAGCAAACCTAGCCAGATGAGACAGAGCAGACAGCAAACCCGCACAGCCCCGCCGCGAGGATAGGGGAGGATGAGAGCACACAGACACACCAGCAGATACAGCCTTGGTCCCCTGAGACTGTAGACCATCCCCAGTGGAGATGGAAGAGCCACCATCAGACAGAATAGGATCTGTAGTAACAACTTCCTCAGCAACTGTCGACGGCGTAGGAGGCAGATCGGAGCGGGTCACCGAGCTGACCTCGGAGAAGCTCTCTACGAAAACAGACGCCTCAAGAGTGACATCAGAAGACAAAGAGACCACGGTCTCCATGTCAGGTATCACTGAACTAGCACCGTCAACAGTTGCAGAGGAACTCGCCACAGAAGACAGATCAGAATCCTGTGTGACAGAGTCATCACGTGCACCAGCAGAAATGTCTGCTATGGCACGGCTACCCTTACCCCGAGAAAGAGGGGTTCTAGCTCTGGACAGAACCACCTTGTTAACAGAAGCCCAGAATTTAGAGGACCAAACTCCACAAATACCACATGATTGGGCCTGAGTGCAATTGTTGCAAGTGACACACGTGGAATGAGAGTCGTCCACATGCTTCACTTGCAAGCAAGAGGTACAAGGAATAGTCTTTGGCATCATATGAATGAAAATGGAATCAAGCTTCCCGCCGACGGAAAACAGCACAAAGGTCGTGTTCACACGTGGGGGAAAAACAAGATTAAGTGTGAAGAAACAAGCAATAATGATAAAAAATAACATAAATCAAAAACAATTTTGGATAGCTTGATAAAAGGATACAATCCACTTGCAAACAATGAAAAGCAGAGCACATATAATAAGTTGTTCACGAAGAATAACAGCAAAGTAGCACGAGACACAAAAATTTCCAACCATGTACAAATGGCGGAAATAAAAGGAATTGATGTCACGGTTGTTGCGCATGCGCTTGGTAAATGCAAGAGGTGTGCAGAGACAGTACCTGTAATTTTGAGCGCTGGTCTCGCTCGACCCTTTTTTCGATCTTTTTCGTGCTTTTGCACTCTATTACTTTTCCAACTTGTTTGGAAAAGTTCTCTAAAAGCTTGAGTTAGTTCCAAAGTAGGGCTTGTAACGTAAGAATTCAGCCCCATATTCCCTGATTAACTACAACTGGACAATTTAGAACTAATATTTCAGGTCGTAAAAATCTATCCTCTCCATGAACATCCAGCTCACAAATTAAAAATCCGCCAGCTGAATATTCATTCAAGAAAATCTCTTCAAGTCACTTACTTGAAATAGTCTCCTGTGTATCAGACAGACTCCAACGAGTTACAGATCTCCATGCCATGAAAACGGCGAAACCCTCGTTGCTTCCCCATTCGCATGCACGCCATCTCATAACTTTCCCAAGGAAATCCATCTTAATTCGCTCGGACAATTTAAAATCCACCCAACAGACTCAGGGGTCCATCACATCAACAATAAGTCTGAGTTGGTCCTACCTGTACGAATCCAGAAACCCGACTGACTCAAACAAGCCACAGACCCTCTGAACAACACTTCTGCACACAAAGAAGTCAGTCCGTGCAAATGGACTTATACAATTCAACGTGATTATTCATGCAGCATTCAGGCATGACATCCAAGCGAGACACAAGATTTCTCGGCTACGCATTCTACTGACACACTTTCGGATGAAAATAAAATTATTTCCAGTTAACCCCCTAGGTTGAAGTTTATTTATGTAATGGGGTTTAAGGTCACATACTTATGCACAATGGCCAATCGTGACCACAACATAAATAGAAAGTCAAGTCTAACCAATCGTTTATGCCCATGTTGCCCATTTTAGCGGACCTCCACCCCAGGCATTGGCCACCAGGCCTATCTTACCAGTAAACCAGAGCCTGTTTACAACAGCATACAAGCACTGCCTCACTTTCTGGGGTCCCCACAGGGGCCTAGGTTAATGTTAAGCATTGACAATGACTACCTTGTCACAATACACTCTTGTGTGATAGGGGTAGAAAAGCACTGTTTGACGAAGAGGTCTTCCCTACACTAGCTAAAGTTTGTTGGCCTTATCTGAAAAATGATGAACCTGGGCAGGTGGTCAAGAGTATTTACACAGAGACCCGTAGTACAATTAACAAGAATGAACCCTCAGACACAAACGACGAACATCAAATATTCCATGAATATTCACTGGAGAATACTCTCCAGAGTTCCATTGAACAAGGAAGAGATTATGGCCTGTGTTCATGTTATTTCTGAATACTTTCGTGTTCAGCTCCTTGCAAATGGGTGCGACTTGTCCAAGCTAAAGTCAGAGTTTTCAGTCATGTACACGCACATTACAACATTCCTCAGCTCCTCTTCACCAAACAAGGCTTGGCCCCAAGTGTTTACATCATCAGAATCATTGAGCATTAGAAAAAAATTGCATGGGATTGAAATTGCCATTGTCGCTCCAATCTCAAGTGCAGCAGTGGAAAGGGTATTCAGTTCCTTTTCTAAAATCTTGGGTAAGGACCGAATTTCACTGAAAACTGACACTATTGAAAGTCTGCTCACTGTTCGAGGAAATGATTTTCAGGGGTTCAAAGCTGATCTCTACGAACCTGTTGTTGATTTTTTCCTCACTGTCAATCCTAGGGGGGATACGCGAAATCGTAAAGCTCGAGTGGAAGGGTACATTCAAAGCCACAAAAGAAAGTTGGGAAATTCATCAGGCCAGTCAAAAAAACATTGCTCTGGTCTTTTCCTCAACAAACATTCAAGCGTCGAACCCACTTCAGTAGAAGAGGGTGTCACATCATCCGACTGTCATGTTGCCGATTGTGAAATTGCAGTAGGCCTAGACAACAATACCCCAGAAGAAACAATTGAAACAGATGAGATAGATATTGCTGATCTTCTTCCAATAGTTCATCTAGTGGGTCTGACAACGAAAACACCGTGCTAGATGGAGAATCAGATGAAAGTGAAAACTAAACTGTGTGGGACATATTCCCACACACCATGTATTTTTGTTTAATTCTTTGTTTAATTCTTGGACGCTCGGCTCATTTCCCTTCCCCCCCCCCCCTCCCCCCCCACCCCACCAAAAAAAGCATTTCGTATGCAAAACAAAACTTATAATTTCCACCTCAGTATCATGGGAGCGTCCAAGAATTAAACAAGTCAATGGTACTGAAAATCCATGCAGTACCATCGACTTGTACGAATCGATAGTGCTGCACAGATTTCCGGAGCATATGTTTTGTGTTTGTGTGTGTGGTGGGGGTTCACAACATGCAAACAAACAATTTCATTCAAACCTGCGCGTAATATAGGAGGTACCCCAGTATCATGTCAAAAAATCAAGGGGGGACCCATGGGGCAGGTTCAATGGGAAAAACCTTACCCCCCCCCCCCTTCCCAACACCGTAGGCATTGAAAATCCATGCAGTACTATCGACTCGTCCGAATCGATAGTACAGCACTGGTTTCCAGTGCCTACGTTTTGTGAAGGTGGGGGAGAGAGAGAGACTCAAACGAATTCCATTCAAACTGGCCTGTGATGCAGATACCTCGGAATCACACATGAAAAATCAAAAGGGGTGGGGGGGTGGGGTGTGTGGCATTTAATGGGAGAAACAGATATTGTCACCACATTTACAAGTATTTTTAACAGTTATGATTTCTCTGGTATTTGTTGCTTGCTTTGTCAACTTCTTGATTAGTCATCATTAGTGTAGTTCAATATATTCCATAAAAAATATATTGTTTTTTCTGCTTATTCATCACACAGCCAAGATGCTGTGGCCCATGCTTCCCAAGTTTAATGGAAAAGAAATCCTCCAGGTAACTGAGGTTTGGACACACAGTCCTGTCTTTTCTGTTTTCTTCCAGATGGTATCATGCAACATTTTTGGTAGACTGCTATGTAAAAATATTATCAGACTTCACAACAACTTGATATGGGAAATGGTGATGTCAGATGACATTTTTACTTTTCCAGGATATCGAAAGGGTCGAACCCAACGGTTACTCCGCCATGTGGGACAGTAAATAACCATGTCCTCTGGTGTCCCAGATCTTCGCAACTATCGGGAAGCAAATGCTTTGTGACTAAAATTGAAAAACGAATTCATCAAATGAATATGTGTAGATCTCCAAGTTCACAGACAACTTCAATGTGATTAAAATTAAAATAATGTTTCACCATAAATTCAGAACTTAAATCAGGAACACGAATCTTTCTCCATGTTGTTACCACCCACACAAAACTTCAATTTGCATCATCTTCATGGCCCAAACTTCACACTGCACATTAAGTGCTTTGATATTTTTTGTTGACAATGACAGACAGGAGAGGTTGCGTCAGTCAGCAGACTTTGAGTTTATGTTCCCTGCATTAACAGTCGCATGTGATGTATTGAAAGTCATGGTACGCTGCCCACATAATGATTGGCAATATCAATGGGTGTATTATCAGCAAATGAAGCAGTTGTCTTGGCATTACAGGCAGAGCTATGAAAAGCTGCTGATGAAGAATGATCATTTGATGTCACAGGGACATTAAAATTTCAGCAGGGTATGGAACTACTATGGTATATACCACAAAATACAAACGGAAATTGAAAATTGTTACCAGAAGAATAATCTGATTACACTGATACAAGTAACTTTTATCATATCTGTGAGTTTGGATAACGTTATAGACTTCAAAGTATATGGATAAATAAATGTATATGCAAGCCAGAAAAGCCTGTCAATGTGATGAAGGAAACAATCATTGATGAAGTTAAGAAAAAAGTGTGAAATTTCTAACGTGCTAACAAAAAAAGGATATTGTGACATCCCATAAAACAAGTGCATTTTCACCCGAAAAGCCACCAGAATGCTCCGTTTGAAAGCACATTTCAAATTTTTTCTGGGGGGAGAACCACCCTCATTCTGTCCTGTCTTAGACCCCCCTTGAACTGCTCGTGCCTTCGGCACTCGCAGCAGATGCCTACGGCATCTGCATGTTATCGCCCATCAATTGCCGTCGCAAAATCTATTTGCGACGGCAGTTATTTGCAGTCGTAATTCTTTCTTAATTCACAGGGCTGGCTAATGCCTCGCCAAATATTGATTCCACTTTGCCTCACGACACCATATCCGACCAGTACACATACCGTAACTTATAATATGACCCCAGGCACTTGATTTGATGAATACACTTGCATCTGACACCCCACCCCCCTCACCCCCACCCCACCCTTTAAGGATGCAGTATACCCTTCATTAAAAAAGTTTGACTGGTTGATCTGAAGACAAAAATGTTTAAAGAATTTTCCTCATATTGGACTAGGTTAAAATTTGGCTTCCCATAGGGAACCCAAATATCAATCCAGGGACTTAATTTGAACAAACTTGGATCTGATCCCACTAAGGATGCTGCATATCAAATATCAAAGATTCTGAATGGTTGGTTTGAAGAAGATTTTTTAAGAATATTTCTCATATTACACAGAGTTTAAATTTGGGCACCCTATTGGAGTCCAAATATGATGCCATGCACTTGATCTGAACAAACTTGAATCTGACTTCACTAAGGATGTGGCATACCCAATATCCAACAATTCTGACTAGTGGATCTGAAGAAGATTTTTAAGAAATATTCCTCATATTGCAATAAGTTAAAATTCAGGCTACAACAGAGAGCCCAAATATTAACAAGGGAACTTGATTCTAACAAACTAGAGATGTGACCCCTGTAAAGATGCAGCGAACAAAATATCAAAAGATTTTGACTGGTGGATCTGAAGAAGAATTTTAAAAAGATATTTCTCATTTTGCTCTTTGAAATTTGGGCTCCCACGGGGACTTGATTTGAACAAACTTGCAACTGACATTCATAAGGTTGCTGTATACCAATCATCAAATGATTTTGACTGGTGGATCTGAAGATGAAGATTTTTTAAGAATTTTCCTCACATTGCATTAAGTTAAAATATGACCCCAAGGAACCGATTTGAACAAACTTGAATCAGACACCCTCCTCCCCCACTCCCAAGGATGCTGTGTACCAGATATCAAGAGATTTTGGCTGGTGGATTCAACAAAGAAGTTTTTTTTTTTTAAATTTCCTCATATTGCACTAAGTTAAAAAGTGTGTTCCGATAGGAAGCCCAAATATGAATTCAGTGACTTGATTCAAACAAACGTGAATCTGATCTCTCTAAGGATATTGTATAGTATAATAAGTTACAAAAAATTCAGTGTGTCTAGTTGGAGAAAATAATATCATTTATTTTCTGTTGCTTGGCACACTCTTTTCCTTGTAGCTGTATAATTTTAAGATGTTCCTAATGCTGAGCCCACCTGCTCCCCCCCCCCAGGCTATTTGTATGGTAAATATCTCTTAAAACAATTTATAAACCAAATTAGGTGATTGGAAATCTACCCTGCTAGGATTAGGTGTTTCATTTCCTGTAAAATTGTGTAATGAGACACCCTATCTTCAACTGAAATCTTTCAAGTAAAAGACAACAGCTTTTCTTTATCTAAGGTCTGTCATTTAAATTGACCATAACAAATTCACAAGATGGCTGTTTTCCTGTCCAGGGTAACTGGGTAGAACTGTCAGTCTAGGCCAATCAAAGAGAGCTGGGTGGGATTATAGGTGGAGCATACATTGCCTGTCACCTGAAGATAGATGATGAAACTTTTTTGATACAAAAAAGATATTGGCAAGCTCGGCAGTGAAGAAAGTGTAGGGCAGTCAATGAGTCAACAAATAAGTTATCAAGTCACACAGTTTTCAAGTTGCTTTATTGTTAAGTTAGAGTATTGAATATGTTGCCAGTCAATCAGTTAGCAGACAGCCATTTTTAGCAGCACCAGTTATTAGTTATACCATGTTATACCAAAGTAGACATAGGCTGATCCAAGAATGTACTTTACCATGTTTATGTTAATGCAGCCGATTATAATGTAAATATTTGATGGACCATTAATAAAAGTTCATAAACTGAGCAAAGGTGTAATTTACTACCTCTCGCAGCCAAGCCCGCTGAGCAGCAGCCATGCCTTAGTGACCTGCAACCCCAGCAAGGTCATAATACCATCAAAAGATTCTGATTGGTAGTTCAAGAGAAGATTTTTTAATTTAAAAATAAATTTGTGGGTATGAAACAGATTTTTGCCCCCTCTGTGGGTGTGGCTACTTGAATTGACATATGATAATGAATATGAATATGTATATTAAATTTGATTCAGTTCAGTCCAGTAATTATTGAGAAGTTGATAATGTAAAGTTCATGGTGAATAAAGGACACGAGGTGATGGATGATGGACAGAAAGACGGATGACAGATGAAAAGTGATTAGTAAAACTCCCCTTGAGCTTTGCTCAGGTGTGCTATAATAAATGAATGAAGGAATGCAAGCTCAGGCAAAGTCGTGTCCAGATGACAAATTCCTAGTGAAAAAGGGCAATAATAGCACCATGTACACTCAATCTAAGAATCAGAGGTTTACAGGTTGTCATGGTATTAACTTCTGTGTCACGTTTAAAAAATATTGACATATAAATGACCAAAAGCAACTGAGGACAAAGTTGTGTTTACAGACAGGCCGGCAGAGGGACAGACAGAAAACATTACGAATGGATCCTTAAGAGGTTTTACTTTTGCAAATCCAAACAACTTAAAGACAGAGGAATTACCACTCAAGGAAACAATATGAGATACTGAGACCATGAAAATCTTTTGTGTTTACTCACACCACCTTCCACTTAAGATAGTGAAGGTGTGCCTGGACAGATGGATGGATGGATGGACAGACAGACAAGCTGATTCCAGTTTAACTCCCAATTCTGTTTGGGGGGAGGGAGGGGGTTATAAAATGTAAATATGCAGTTATTCTAGACAAAAATTGCATCAACCACTATCCATTCATAACTTAACCCTTTACCCACCACACACGATATCAAAATTTATTATCTATTATCTTAATTCTTTGTTTTTTAAATTTGTTTTCACGTTTTAACAAAACCAGTCGAGCATGTTCCAATGCAGGGTCACATGATATAGTTTTGTTGAAATGTTTTTAAAACCAATGCTTTTCAACCACTCAGTTTGTAAATTATGCAGGCCAATTAGTTGGATAAAGGATTATCAGATACCTTAACCCTTTACCTAATGAATCGCCCGCATCTGCCCGCGTAATATGCAAATTGAGCAGTTGAAAAAATTAAATTTTTCAAAATATTTCAACAAAACCATATCATGTGACCTCTCATTGGAACGAGCTCATTGAGCTCGTTCCAAAGAGGGGTCACATGATATGGTTTTGTTGAAATTTTTTGAAAAATTAAAAAAAAAATATATTTAAAATAACTTTTGATATCGTCTGCGTTGGGTAAAGGGTTAAATCCATCCCAAGCTATACTCAATTAGATTCTGGTGGAATTTTCAAGTTGTGCTCCCAAAGCATCATTTATGACTGCTCATTTGGACAAGCTTAGAGCCATCATTTCAATGAGGGGTCATATGTTATGTTTTAGTAAAAAAAAAATTACTCAGTTATTTATTTATTTATTTGGGTTTAACAACACTTTCAACAGCCAGAGTCACCTCGTCTCGGATAGTTTTATTGGCCGGGTAAGCCAGAGTAAGCAGAGAGAACCACCAAGCAGCAGCGAGCAAATGCCAGGCTCCACAATGTACTAACTCAACACAAGCAGGGTTTGCATTGGTTGAAGTCAAGTGCACCATCGATATGCAGTATGCCTTAGCATACATTGCCACCAGCATACATTGCCACCGTGTCCCCACCTGGACAATCGGGATTAAGTGCCTTGCCCAAGGACACAACGCAGTTACCCCTGGAAAAGCTTGAAAAATGAGGTATCACAGAACTAAATATTTTCCCAAAGGCCACCATTATAACAAAAATATGATCGCATCATTTTAATTTTGGCATTCAAATCTCTTTGTCAAGTATAGCCCTTCAGACAACTTTTTCTGACCCGAAACAGGGGGTCATGCAGAAAATAAGAGATAAAAAATTACACGAAGGGAAGTACCTGAGTCACATGCACATTTTTTTCAGGGAATTCCACACAAAAACACACAAAAAGTAAATTGGATTTTATAGGTCCAAAAGTCATCAAATCACCCTCTTTTTTATCAGGAATATTCAACAATAATGCAAGATGTCAATAGAATGTTTCATACATTTACTGAAACAATATATTTTCCCAAGGATTTTTATTTTCAACATTTCAAGGTATGTACCTCTAATTCAAATACTTAGTTCAGCGATACCATGAAACTTTTCGGTTTGAAATTCAATGCCATAACCACTGAGATACCATGCTCTCAACTGCTTGGAGATGTAGGAGAAAATACTTCAAATGTCACAGACCAGTCGAGGCTGGTCAAATAAATGGTTAACCCTTATGGGTCTAATTCTGACTTTAATCACATTTTTCTACAACAAAATAGGTGCCCCAACATGAAGTTTGTAGGTAAGCTTGCAAGTTACATTCAAAGTGACATGGCAGTTGTTTCTAAGCAAGTCTTGGCTGCCTACATAGGGAGCCAAGTCTTGCCAAGAAACAACTGCAAAGTCATAGGATGTGGATTGTCAAAGTAAAGCAAAAATGTATAAAAAATCTCCTTGTCCTTAAGGGTTTAAGGCCTTCTTCTGACTTTTTTTACTGCGATAAAACAGGTACTCCAACATACAGTTTTTAGTTAAACTTGCATGTTTCATTCTAAGTATCTTGACAGTTGTTTCTGGGCAAGTCTTGGCTGCCTATGTAGGCAGCCAAGACTCACCTGGATAAAAACTTCAAAGCCAATGAATGTAGATTGTCAAAGTGTAGCAAAAATGTACAAAAAATCTCCAGACCTCTAAGGGTTAAATGGAGTCCATCATATCATATCAATGAAAAAACATGAGACCTTATCTTAAATTTATTCATAGCTTATTTTTGAGGAAGAGTATACAACCAAGCAAGTGAAAAAAAAACAAACAGTTTTTTATCAGTAATATTGTCTATCTGTGTGATTTGCAGAAGATTATTATCATCAATGATACACATCTTTCACATAAATTAAGGACTGGTGTTCATGTAATTTTAACTGGTTGCATACCAGAAGTAGTTTTCACACTGGCTCAGAATTTTCTGGTACCAAATCTTTAGACAACCCAAATATTATTGTGCCAAACAAACTGTTTTTGATGAGGAAGATATGTGCTGAAGAGATTGAACATGAGCAATGTGATACAGGGCATATGCCCCTGACGGTGTCATAACACCATGGTGAAAAAATATTCTGAGTCAAAAGAATGAGAAAGTGCAATAACTCTGGGAAAAATTATTGGACAGAACCGGCTCTTTGTGCATATCTGGGTCTATCAGCATACCAAAGGAGATCCAAATCAAACCAATAGATTTGAAATTACAATCCAAAACATGTGTAAGGACAGATGGACAGACAGATGGATGGATGGACAGAGGGAGGTCTCCACTAGCTACCCCCAAATCCTCCTTTGTGCACACATAGTTGGGTTATACGAAAGGAAATGAGTGACATATTAAGTGATTGACGGTAACCGCCATCGTTGGCACTGCACTTTGCACCCAACAGCATAAACACTGACCAGAAGCCTATCTGGACTCTACTGCAGGCTGCTGATATCACAACCTTTTATCCAATGATTCGGCCACATCCAACAGCTTAATTTACTGATCAGTTGAATAAAAATTATCAGTAAAAATTTTTTACAAAACCATATCATGTGACCCCTCATTGGAATGAGCTCATTGAGAGATTTCAAATGAAGGCTCACGTGCTGTGGTTTTGTTGACCTTTCTGATTATTTTTAAAAAGATCATTACTGATATTGTGTTCATTGGTTGAAGGGATATACAATGTAAGGGTTTCATATTATTTATTTATTTATTGAGGTTTAAGGTCACATATTTCTGTACAGTAGCTAATTGTGACCACAAGGGTTTCACATAATGTATGCGATTGATCGGCATTATATTCATTTAAAAATAAACATATTTTGGAAAACATTTTGACCAACTTTTGTAGAGTGCTTACTGATACAGTTAATAAATTCTGCTGACTAAATTTAATCTAAAGTACAATACTTTGTATGGAAAGCCAGTTGTGACAAGCTTTTTGCAAATTGCGAAATGCCAAAATAGCAAAACGTAAATGCTTTTTCCTGTTTGGGAAATGTGAAATGCTTTTTGTGAAATGCAAAATGCTTTTTTGCTAAATGCGAAATGCGTTTTGCTAATTGTGAAATGCTTTTGCCAATAACACAACAGTGAATATGCAGATATCACTAAAAAGTGTTGACTGATGCCAACTGTGACTCAGGAAAACTTGTGGATGGAAAATGTTTTAGTTTAAACAACAATGCTTTATTTTATGCAACGCAAGATCCAATTCTGAATCTATTTTTATGTTTTTAATTCAACAAAGTCTAAAACATGTATTTTACTGTTTTAAATAGAAGCGGAATAATCTAATGTTCTGTTCTAATTTTGAATTAAGTTAATATAAAAAGAATGAATTCTGTAACATTAAACATGTTTAGGTCTAGACCAATTTAATTCTAACTAAGGGACGAAAAAGTGATTTATTCATTTTCTTATTATCAAATCTCGACCTACGCTGCTACTGTTTGAGTTGCATACAAATGGACAATTCGCAAAATGCATTTAGCAAAAGGCTTTTTGTAAATTGGAAAAAAAAAGAATTTCATATTTTGCACTTTTAATGCATTTTGCTATTTGCATTCCCTTAAAATGCATTTTGCTATTCGCATTTTGTTGTTAGCAAAGAGCATAAAGCAGTTAATATTTTCCAGTCAGAATTCCATAATTAGAATATCTGAAAGCAAGGCGCTGATTGGTTGATCCCAAAATGCTATTTGTGATAGGTCAATATAAGCAATTATGCATTTCGCATTTTGCAAAAAGCATTTTGCAAAAAGCATGTCACAACTGGCTTTCCATAACTTTGATAACAAAAGCAGACTGAGAATTCTGAAAATTATCTTTCTACATTTCTCCCCACAGCACTGTAGAATCTCACCTGTTGGAAAAGAAATGCAACAACACAGAACGTTAAACTCGTTAAAGGCTATTTTCGTTTATTTTTCATGATTCGCCATAATTTCGCAATATTTTATTCATCAAAATCTCAAGCCACTGGGGTATAAGTGATCCATTCACAATCTGATCATGAAAATACAATTTCTGTAATCACCAGTTACCCCTTCACCTAACAAGTCAACTGCACCTGCCCTCATGACTTTAAATTGAGAAGCTGAAAAAATAATTCTTATTTTTTTTAAATCTTTACAAAATCATATCCTGTGGTCCTTCATTGGGACAAACTCAATGAGCTTCTTCCCAAACAAATTTTGAGATCGTGTGGTTTGGATAAAGGTTAATGATGTTATTCTCATCAATATGTGCATATCTATGTTCAACTAAAATAATATATCCTCATTTCCGCATCCATTGGCATCTTGTTTAATAGATCAAATATCTTCAGATACACATCATTTCCAACAGTATATTGTCCTACTGTGTCAATAATTTTGTGGAATTAATTTAGGGAGTCAGGAAACCTGTGATTTTAAAATGAGAAGCCTCTCAGCCTGACTAGCTCTGCTAGAAGGGAAGGGGACATAGCTTTCATGTGCAGCTGTCTTCTCGACAAGTCTGAAAATAAGCAATCTGACATTTGCAGAATGAGGTCCACAGAGGGTGAAGTTGCTGATGCTATCCCATACAGTGGGCCAATTTATACTATGGGTACCTCTTTCTGTTTTGGTTTGAGACCCTGATTCAGCTTGAGGTTCACAGAGGGTAAATTTGGTGATGCTACCCTGTAGACTATGCTAAAGGTTTTTGGGCTTCGGGCCTGTGTAGCCATCACGATTGACCGGTCTCAAACAAAAGGGAAAGTCCTCATCTTGACATTATACTGAGTCATCCTACCAAGTTACAATGAAATCCCTTCATAAATACGACCTGTAGTCTGTGCTAAATTTTTTCGGGTTTTGGGCTCGGGCAGCTGTCATGGTTGAATGATCACAACCAAAAGGTGACGTTCTCATCTGGGCATTATCTGGAGTCATTCTACCAAGTTATAATGAAATCCCTTCATACATATGACCTGTAGACTGTGCTAAAAGTTTTCAGGCTTCAGGCCCCTGTAGCCATCAGAGTTGAACAATCACAACCAAAAGGGGGCGTTATCATCTAGACATTATATTGAGTCAACCTACCAAGTTACAATGGAATCCCTCCATAAAAACGACCTATAGACTGTGCTAAAGGTTTTCGGGTTTTGGGCTGGGGCAGTCATCACGGCTGAATGATCGCGACCAAAAAGGGACATTCTCATCTAGACATTATCTGGAGTCATCCTACCAAGTTACAATGAAATCCCTTCATAAATATGACCTGCAGACTGTGCTAAAGGTTTTCGGGCTTCGGGCCCCTGTAGCCATCACAGTTGACCAAAAGGGGACCTTCTCATCTAGACATTATATGAAGTCAACCTACCAAGTTACAATGAAATCCCTCCATAAATACGACCTGTAGACTGTGCTAAAGTTTTTCGAGTTTTGGGCTCAGGCAGTCGACATGGTCAACAGATCACGACCAAATGGGGAGTTCGCACCTAGACATCATACGGAGTCATCCTACTAAATTACAATGAAATCCCTCCACATTAAATATGACCTGCAGACTGTGCTAAAAGTTTTTGGGTTTCAGGCTTTGGCAGCCATCACAGTTGACAGATCATGACCAAAAGGGGATGTTCTCATCTGGATATTATACAGAGTCATCCTACCAAGTTACAATGAAATCCCTTCACAAATACGACCTGTAGACTGTGCTAAAGGTTTTTGGGCCCGGGCAGCCATCATGGTTGACCAATCACAACCAAAAGGGGACGTTCTCATCTAGACATGACCTCAAACCTGCATATGAAATTTTGTGACGATCGGGCAAGAACTACGGGGTGTAGCCTGTGCTAAAGGAAAATATGAACAGACTAACAGACTTCCGCACACGTGATGGCAATAGCTGATCTTGACTTTGTCAAGTTAAGCTGATGATGGATTCAGATAGACCAGAGAAACAAACTATTGCCCAGTGACCTTATTTATTTATACCTTTTACCAGTATTTAAGGTCACTTTCAGCATCTATGGCTATATCATGACCACAACACAAATACAGTGGACTGGTCGTAGGCAATATACTGAAAAACTGAACCAATACAGATATCATGGGGATACCGAAAAACTGAACTGAACCAATCATTGATTCCCAAAAACCATGTGTATTTTCAAATTTTCCTGCATCAGCTAGTTCTAAGGCCTTGTTGAGATTGATAGCAGCTGAAGTATTCATTTGCATGACAGAAGTGACTGATTTTCTTTTTAGTTTTGTTAACCCTTAAAGGCCTGGTCAGTTGTTCTGAATTCCCACTAGACTACAACCTGTACACGTCCAGTTGCTTAGCAGTGGTTTCTAGTCAAGACTTGGCTGCCAAGACTTGACTAGAAATCACTGCTCAGGTGATTTGTCTATTGTAAACAGAACCTTCTTATGACGGCATCTTAAGGGCTCATATTCTGAGATAATAAATGCCTGGGCCTTTAAAGGTTAAGTTGTGTTTGAAACTAGTCATAAAATTACTGCAGACATTATTTGTATTGGCAAAAGAATACCAATGTTGAACTCATTGGCAATGACATTTGTGGCGCTCTGGAAGAATAATACAAGAACAACTTATTCTGTATTTTCCTGGTGTGAATTATCCTTTGGTACCATGAGAAAATCTCTGTCAAGTCAAATACTGAAGTATTACTGAACCGATACCACGGTATACCCCACTAAAAATACCAAAACCGACACTGAACTTAACCCTTTACCTAACGTAACGGCCAAAACCGGCCAGTGCTATTCTCAAAAATTAATTTTCATTATTTTTTTCAATTTTTGTCTCAAAAATATAGGTTATGACCCCTCGTTGGAACGAGCTCGATGTGTCAAGTGATTTATTCATTTTCTTATTATCAAATCTCGACCTACGCTGCTACTGTTTGAGTTGCATACAAATGGACAATTCGCAAAATGCATTTAGCAAAAGGCTTTTTGTAAATTGGAAAAAAAAAGAATTTCATATTTTGCACTTTTAATGCATTTTGCTAATTGCATTCCCTTAAAATGCATTTTGCTATTCGCATTTTGTTGTTAGCAAAGAGCATAAAGCAGTTAATATTTTCCAGTCAGAATTCCATAATTAGAATATCTGAAAGCAAGGCGCTGATTGGTTGATCCCAAAATGCTATTTGTGATAGGTCAATATAAGCAATTATGCATTTCGCATTTTGCAAAAAGCATTTTGCAAAAAGCATGTCACAACTGGCTTTCCATAACTTTGATAACAAAAGCAGACTGAGAATTCTGAAAATTATCTTTCTACATTTCTCCCCACAGCACTGTAGAATCTCACCTGTTGGAAAAGAAATGCAACAACACAGAACGTTAAACTCGTTAAAGGCTATTTTCGTTTATTTTTCATGATTCGCCATAATTTCGCAATATTTTATTCATCAAAATCTCAAGCCACTGGGGTATAAGTGATCCATTCACAATCTGATCATGAAAATACAATTTCTGTAATCACCAGTTACCCCTTCACCTAACAAGTCAACTGCACCTGCCCTCATGACTTTAAATTGAGAAGCTGAAAAAATAATTCTTATTTTTTTTAAATCTTTACAAAATCATATCCTGTGGTCCTTCATTGGGACAAACTCAATGAGCTTTTTCCCAAACAAATTTTGAGATCGTGTGGTTTGGATAAAGGTTAATGATGTTATTCTCATCAATATGTGCATATCTATGTTCAACTAAAATAATATATCCTCATTTCCGCATCCATTAGCATCTTGTTTAATAGATCAAATATCTTCAGATACACATCATTTCCAACAGTATATTGTCCTACTGTGTCAATAATTTTTTGGAATTAATTTAGGGAGTCAGGAAACCTGTGATTTTAAAATGAGAAGCCTCTCAGCCTGACTAGCTCTGCTAGAAGGGAAGGGGACATAGCTTTCATGTGCAGCTGTCTTCTCGACAAGCCTGAAAATAAGCAATCTGACATTTGCAGAATGAGGTCCACAGAGGGTGAAGTTGCTGATGCTATCCCATACAGTGGGCCAATTTATACTATGGGTACCTCTTTCTGTTTTGGTTTGAGACCCTGATTCAGCTTGAGGTTCACAGAGGGTAAATTTGGTGATGCTACCCTGTAGACTATGCTAAAGGTTTTTGGGCTTCGGGCCTGTGTAGCCATCACGATTGACCGGTCTCAAACAAAAGGGAAAGTCCTCATCTTGACATTATACTGAGTCATCCTACCAAGTTACAATGAAATCCCTTCATAAATACGACCTGTAGTCTGTGCTAAATTTTTTCGGGTTTTGGGCTCGGGCAGCTGTCATGGTTGAATGATCACAACCAAAAGGTGACGTTCTCATCTGGGCATTATCTGGAGTCATTCTACCAAGTTATAATGAAATCCCTTCATACATATGACCTGTAGACTGTGCTAAAAGTTTTCAGGCTTCAGGCCCCTGTAGCCATCAGAGTTGAACAATCACAACCAAAAGGGGGCGTTATCATCTAGACATTATATTGAGTCAACCTACCAAGTTACAATGGAATCCCTCCATAAAAACGACCTATAGACTGTGCTAAAGGTTTTCGGGTTTTGGGCTGGGGCAGTCATCACGGCTGAATGATCGCGACCAAAAAGGGACATTCTCATCTAGACATTATCTGGAGTCATCCTACCAAGTTACAATGAAATCCCTTCATAAATATGACCTGCAGACTGTGCTAAAGGTTTTCGGGCTTCGGGCCCCTGTAGCCATCACAGTTGACCAAAAGGGGACCTTCTCATCTAGACATTATATGAAGTCAACCTACCAAGTTACAATGAAATCCCTCCATAAATACGACCTGTAGACTGTGCTAAAGTTTTTCGAGTTTTGGGCTCAGGCAGTCGACATGGTCGACAGATCACGACCAAATGGGGAGTTCGCACCTAGACATCATACGGAGTCATCCTACTAAATTACAATGAAATCCCTCCACATTAAATATGACCTGCAGACTGTGCTAAAAGTTTTTGGGTTTCAGGCTTTGGCAGCCATCACAGTTGACAGATCATGACCAAAAGGGGATGTTCTCATCTGGATATTATACAGAGTCATCCTACCAAGTTACAATGAAATCCCTTCACAAATACGACCTGTAGACTGTGCTAAAGGTTTTTGGGCCCGGGCAGCCATCATGGTTGACCAATCACAACCAAAAGGGGACGTTCTCATCTAGACATGACCTCAAACCTGCATATGAAATTTTGTGACGATCGGGCAAGAACTACGGGGTGTAGCCTGTGCTAAAGGAAAATATGAACAGACTCACAGACTAACAGACTTCCGCACACGTGATGGCAATAGCTGATCTTGACTTTGTCAAGTTAAGCTGATGATGGATTCAGATAGACCAGAGAAACAAACTATTGCCCAGTGACCTTATTTATTTATACCTTTTACCAGTATTTAAGGTCACTTTCAGCATCTATGGCTATATCATGACCACAACACAAATACAGTGGACTGGTCGTAGGCAATATACTGAAAAACTGAACCAATACAGATATCATGGGGATACCGAAAAACTGAACTGAACCAATCATTGATTCCCAAAAACCATGTGTATTTTCAAATTTTCCTGCATCAGCTAGTTCTAAGGCCTTGTTGAGATTGATAGCAGCTGAAGTATTCATTTGCATGACAGAAGTGACTGATTTTCTTTTTAGTTTTGTTAACCCTTAAAGGCCTGGTCAGTTGTTCTGAATTCCCACTAGACTACAACCTGTACACGTCCAGTTGCTTAGCAGTGGTTTCTAGTCAAGACTTGGCTGCCAAGACTTGACTAGAAATCACTGCTCAGGTGATTTGTCTATTGTAAACAGAACCTTCTTATGACGGCATCTTAAGGGCTCATATTCTGAGATAATAAATGCCTGGGCCTTTAAAGGTTAAGTTGTGTTTGAAACTAGTCATAAAATTACTGCAGACATTATTTGTATTGGCAAAAGAATACCAATGTTGAACTCATTGGCAATGACGTTTGTGGCGCTCTGGAAGAATAATACAAGAACAACTTATTCTGTATTTTCCTGGTGTGAATTATCCTTTGGTACCATGAGAAAATCTCTGTCAAGTCAAATACTGAAGTATTACTGAACCGATACCACGGTATACCCCACTAAAAATACCAAAACCGACACTGAACTTAACCCTTTACCTAACGTAACGGCCAAAACCGGCCAGTGCTATTCTCAAAAATTAATTTTCATTATTTTTTTCAATTTTTGTCTCAAAAATATAGGTTATGACCCCTCGTTGGAACGAGCTCGATGAGCTCGTTCCAACGAGGGGTCATAACCTATGTTTTTGAGACAAAAAATGAAAAAAATTAGTGATTCAAGAATTATTTTTGCAAGTGTCGTCTGCTTTTCAGGTTGGGTAAAGGGTTAAAATTGCAATACTGCCCGTCTCTACAATGGAGGGTGTCCATACAGTACCAATAATACCGTCGTTTTCTCACAGCTCACACGAGAAATAGAGCTGGGCAGTTTTGATTTTTCAGATTTGGTTTCAGGAAAAAACCTTGGTTTCAGTTCACTTTTTAGATGTGTTAAGAAAATATGAAAAAAATGACTTTAGACTCCATAACTTGGGAAAAACAAGCAATAGTTTATATGACACCACGTACCACAACAAGCCATGTCTATAAGAATCTCCATTGGATTTAGCCTAATTTCCCTTTGATCAGACTTAGGGGGTCTTGGGGATGATTTGCGTAGGCTATTTAATCAGAAAAAAAACATTATCGTAACAAATGAATAATATGCGACAATGAGACCATGACATATTCACCCCTTTGTCCTGATAGAATAAGCGACAAGAGTCCATATGTGCCGCAAGTCCCGATCCCTCTCAGCAAGATAGTTTGATTAGCTTGTTCACAAATCCATTCGACCATTTTTTCTGGGTCTTGCAGTTTGGGTTTGTTACAAAACAGGAAGCGAAACAGAAAACCGAAAAACTTCCAAGCTCTAATGAGAAAGAAAATGAATTTTTCATCCCAAACTTCTGTTTTCTAGAACAATGATCCCTTTTAGGATTCTCCATGTAAGAAAATAGTGGTTTTGAAAGATTGTATGAACATAAAATCACATTGAGCTTTTTTTCAGTTGAAGGTTGTCACATATTTCATTGTAAGCAAATAACTTCCAAACATAAAACCATTTTTTTCAGTACAAATCTGACCTATTAACTGCATTTAGGTTCAAGAGTAAACTCCTGTTAGTTGAATGAAAGTGTCAATGACACTGTAGCTCAACTTGACAAGCTTGAACCTGGTAAGTTAAAAGTGAAATGGAAAAATGGAAGATAATTGGTTCCAATGTTATTTGATGAAACTTCAATATAACAGCATTGTGTGTGCACAACGTCAGAGCAATCATGCATTTTTAAATGTAAACTGTAGGGCTGGCTTATGGAAGAGTGTTGATACACAAATGCAGAAAGTTTAAAGATCATTGTAAATGACACCTTTTTCACAGAAATGAATGCTAATGGATAACTCTTATCTAGAGATCTTGCCTAATGGGCACACCAAGTTCTAAAACAATCCTATGTGCCTTATAGGCCAAGTCAAAGAAGAATGTTGAGACACAAATGCACTTAATTCAAACAGCAACAGTTTTTGACGGAAGTGAAAAGAAAATCAATAGAACCTACCTAGGTCATCCTGAATAGGCATACGAAGTTTCAAAACAACCCAATAATGAATGCATCCTCTAAGGCGTGCCAAAGAAAAATGTTAATGCACAAATGCACTAAATTTGAAGGTCATTGCCAAGTGGCAATGTTTAGAGGTCACTCCAAACAAGGACACCCTGTTTCAAAGCCATCGAATTTTAAATGTGAACTGTGCGGTGCTCCAAAAGAAATTGTTGACAGACAAAATGGCAAAGTTGAAGGTCATTGCTAATGGCAACATTTTTTGAGAGAAACAGAAGAAAATCAACAGCCCTCATCTGGAAGTCAGCCAAAAAATCATACCAAGTTTCAAGCTGATCCATTCATAAATTCACCTTGCAGAGCGTGCCAAAGAAAAATGTTGATGCAAAAATGGCAAAGTTCAAAGATCATTGCTAACGCAACATTTCTCAAAGGAAATGAAAGAAAATCAATAGCTCGCATCTAAAGGTTACTCCAAACAAACACACCAAGTTTCAAAGCAATCAAATGATAAATGTGACCTTCGTGGTGTGCCAAAGGAAATTGTTGATGCACAGAAGGGCAAAGTTGAAGGTTGTTGTTAACAGCAACTTTTTTGACGGGAATGAAAGAAGAAGCTTCCAACTGGAGGTCAACCCAAAAAACATACTGAGTTCAAAGCGATTCATTCATGAATGTACCTTGTAGGGCATGTCAAAGGAAAATGCTGATTACACAAATGCACTAAGTTTAAAGGTCATTGCTAACTGCAACTTTTTGATGAAAATGGAAGAAAATCGAAAGCTCCCATCTAGAGGTCACCCCTAATAAGCATACCAAGTTTCAAAGCAATTTGATGATAAATGCGACCTGTGCAGTGTGCCAAAGGAAACTGTTGATGTCCAAACAGATAGGTTGAATGTCATTGCTAACGGCAACGTTTCTTGACAGAAATGAAATAAAATCAAAAGCTTCCATCTAGAGGTCAGCCCAAACAAGCATACTTAGTTTCAAAGCGAACCATTCATGAATGCACCCTGCAGGGCGTGCCAAGGAAAAATAGATGCACAAATCCTAAAAGATCAAAGTAACAGTAACATTTTTAAACAGAAATGACAGAAAATTGATAGCTCCTATCAAGAAGTCACCCCTAACATGCATACCAAGTTTCAAAGTGATCTGAAGATAAATGCGACCTGTTCAGAGTGTTGTCCAGAACATCCTGGATGAATCCATTCCAGAAACAACAAAGAGGTGATTGCTGAGCCCTCTGCTTCAGGATGCTGCATGACTCCCCCACCCCCCTCTCCACCTCGAACGCGTGAGAGAAAAAGAAAGGCAGTTGTTGAGAAGTTTGACACAGCCAAACAACGGCGGCAATTCGACTTGGATATAAAAGTCCCTCATCCAGTGAGGCTGCCAAATGATGAAACATGGGTCGATTTAAAGTTGATGGCCCCACCTCGGTCTTCTCTACATGGTGGGTAGAGGTTCCCCTTGACATCGGCGACGTTGAGATCGCTGATGGTATGCATGCAAGGGCTGGATGACTGGTCCTGCATGACGGACGAGAGGGCAGCACGACTGCAAGCAGCCCTCCAAATGGGCGCATTCACCCTGAAAATCTAGTTCCTGAATGAGCATGACAAAGGAGACTGGGTCGTCGAAGATAAGTTCTACCCTGTCTGTGCCGAGTGGAAGAAGAAGCGGCGCATTGTTGAGTTCTCTCAAGAAACTAAGCCAGGCACACTGAAAGAGATCGACCAGGTGTTCTACCAGAATGCTTACCCTATTACCGCGGTAGTTTACAGGCTCTACCCTATCCGAGACCCAGACCCAGCAACAATGAAAGAAGGTGATCTCAACTGTGTCATGCAGAGAGTGGTGGAGCACTTCGAGGGCGCTCTCAGAGGACAGGGCCTAATGCTCACCAAGCGACAGAAAATCGAGGAGTGGGGGAAGAGAGTCTATGGTGCTGGTTCAACAGTCGACAATGTGGCTGAGCTCGAGAAGAACCTCAAACAGGCCATCATCCTGAAGGACATTGCTGGTTAGGATATGTACAACAGTGCCAAATATGGGTGTGGCTGCCCTCACCCCAAAGAGCTCATCTGCTATAATGGCCACGCCTGGTCCAAAGACCTGCACTTCCCCCAATCCAGACAGGTTCACATATACGAGGGTGACATCTGGGAAGCCATCAGACAAGCCACCCGAAATGAGTGAATCGCTGTGTGGCTACTTGGAGGTGGCCAGGATAGACAGCTCAGCATCGACCAGTTCGTCCTACAAGACAGCCATGCCTTTAGGACTCAAGAGGCCCACCAAACCCTCCAGAAAGCCTGCGCCTATCTAAGAGATGAATCTCTTGCTGACAGGGCCTTCGGAGTGAACCACGCAGCCAGCATCATCGCAAAGGAAAGGAATGACTGGAAGCTGACCCAAGCATCTTTCCTGGATGACACCCAAAAGGCTTGTGTCGAACATGGCCAAGGTGGCCTCTGGAACGCAGAACGGTATCACATCAATGATATCATAAGCATTGACATGAAGGCATGCTATCCCTCAAGCTTCCAAGGTCTGGGTGAGGCTCAGCCCTACTTCGAATGTTTTGGTCATCCAAAGGCCAACATGACCCATGTAGCAATCAACAGTGCTTTGCCCAAAGACATAGGTACCAGTTTTGCCCAAATCTGCAAGTGGGCTTTCAACCTAAGTGTCCACCCTGTCATTCCTGCATGGTTTGGGAGGCATTTTGAGGAGCAGGGCTGGGCTCCAATGGTCCTCCTCTCATATCTCATGGATTCCGGCATCCTAACCGGATTAGAGGTAGGAGAAGCCATCATCGCTTTCGGAAAGAAGAATGTAGTATGACTCCCCGAAGATAGAGATCAGGGCTGCAGCATCATCAGGAAGTTCACTCAGGACGATGGTAAACGACTGACTCGCCGCCTGGTCACAGATCATGGTGAACTAGATTATCTTGTGAGAGATACTCACCAAAGTGGCACTCTTGTCAGAGCCTCAGAACGGCACCCCTTAGGTCATGTGCTAACTTACTATGATGGCAACCAGCCCCAGTATGCCCACCTAAGGGCGTCTATGTTAGCATATGCCCATATTAACCTTCTCAGTATGTTACAGCGCATCGAAAAAGAAGAGGCGGTTCGGGTGGCGACAGACAGCATATATGTCAAGAAAGCAATACTCTTCAAACTCAACGGTGTTCAAGCCTATGTACCACCAGAAGTCCACCTGAGGGCTATTGCACAAGGTGTTGCTCCTATCATGATGAACCCACCCTACATCCTCCCGAAAATTGAAATTTCCTGCCAGCTCAGTGGCGTGACAAGGGTGAGCAGCTATACATGGGCCACAGGAACACGCTGGCTACCTCCCCAAGCCAGAGTATTGTAGTGCCACGAAAGACCTTCCTCCCAGCACTGCTCTGAGGTATAATGACCCACTAACCCACCATTGGCTGAGTTACCTCAACAGTGGAGGTATGGCGGCAAGACAACAAAAGCGATCAAGCTCTTCAGGGTGCGAGACCCACTTGTCTTTACCCCAACTCACCGCCTTGCCAAAGAGATGTGAAGTAGGGGAGTCAAGGCCCAGACCTACCATAGCTTCTTCCGGTGCAGCGGCCAGAACGACTGGACGCCAGACCACATGGGCCAGTAGTTCATCCCCGTGTCATCATCTCGGATGAGGTCTGCACTGTGCCCCAGCCTATCCTAGAAATCTTCTTTGACTGGCTGGACCAGCGTGGGGTCCAGGTTATCTGCTGTGGTGATCAAGGCCAGCCACCACCAATCGCAGGTGAGATGCCCCACGACTGGTTAAGTCAAGCAGTGGATTATTACGAAGAGGTCAAGGCAGACCACCGGGCAAAACATGATGCACTCAAGGCCCTGAAAAGACACATCCTCCTCCAGGCTGACAAGGTCCAGTGTCAGAAGATGCGGAAGGCTCTCCCAAACTGTCTTGGATGGGAGCACTTCATGGAGCAATGGAGGTCAGGTGACCTGATCCTCACTAGCCAGCAGAAGGTTCTCGGCCGGGCACAAGAGCTGTTGCTCCAAAGACACAAGGAGTACTTTCCAGACAGCCTGGTTCCGCTGCAAAACCACCCCAAGGACAGCCAAAAACATAACATTAACCAGGCACAGACCGCGAAGAAGAGCTCGTCCTCAACGACATCGTTGAAGTCACCATGGAGGCCGCTGAACAGGCTATCAAGAACGATTATTGGTGCCTCCTGGGTGAATTGGTGCCCGAACAGTCACTCTGCTAGGGTACAGTTGAATTGTTCCACAATTCCCTGGTCCCGGTGGACGTCTACAGGTCGACGCCGGGCTTCTGTCCCGTGTTTCACCAGCAGTTGATTCACTACGCCATGAACTCGCACCCGGGATCGGCCTGAAGGAGCTTGGACCACCAGTTGTCCCCGCTTGTATATCTTTTCTAGGGCGGCCACGACCTCTTTGGCCTCTTTTGTGGCCAGGGGCTCTGCCTCTTTATAGTGGGTGGGTACATCAACGACTGTGAGCGCATACTTGTAGGTTTTGAAGGCCACCTGGTCGTGTGGCAGAAAGAGCAGGTCGGCCTGGTGGACATCATTCGGCAACCGCACATCGAACCTGGGTCATGATATGTGTGTGCTTCACACTGCTGGAAGGTATATATGCCAGACGGCCTGCTTGTTAAGCCATGCACGAGCCAAATCTTCAGAGACCTTGGCCGTGGAAGCAAGGTTGTTGATGGCCGTGAGTCCCTTCCAGTAACACTTGGGGCTGTAGTAGATTGAAGCCAACTTTGTTGCAAGCTTGCTGCCCATTCTTGGGTATTCCAGCATTCTTTGGACCTCTAAAAGCCATATCAGAGGAGTCATGTAATGATAATATACAGTTATGTACGTGACACTATCCGATGTTCAAACCGTGGACCTACCAAGGGCGCTCCCTGCCGGAGAGCAATTTGAGTGTGCCCTTGCTGAAGTAACCTCCTAACCTCTTTGGTACAACATTAGCTCGGGGTTAGGCAACAATTATACTCGCATCGTGGATGACTCAGTTGAGCAGAAGATAAAGATACCAGATGGCTATTACAATATATGTAATGATGAGGTGTTTAGTCAGGTTGGGGTTATACTGGATCATTACAAACCTACGGGTCGTATGCGACTCAAAGACAGATAAGTCTCTGAAACTGGGAAAATTGGCACGCACCTTGGGATTTGCAGCAACCAAACCTCAGGGAGGGAAGCTGATGGGGAGTGAGTTACCTGAACTTGCAACCCACCGTGAGCTCTACTTTCATCTGTCAGAAGTCAGCATCATGGACAATGTTTACAACGGGCTACCCAGCACACTACTCAGAACAGTACCTGTAGCAAATGAAAAATGTGCCAGTGGCAGAACAGTAGCTTTCTCTCATTTGCAATACAAAAGGCTTGTCCCAGGCCCCATAGGCAATGTTACAGTCCACGTTTTAGTCAGCAGGGGTGGCCTTATTGAATTGCAGCACCTATCCATAACATTACATATTCGAAATATACCTGTTATATAGCAAGCGTTACTACAGAACAACAAAGACATGGTGAATAGCGGAGGACCAGAAGCACATGAAGCATTGCCTTGAACGACCCTTAAATTAGCTGATCTTCGAGACACGCAGGGTTTTGGAGAACCAGCGGCGATGGACAAATTGAATATATTTCAGCTCTCCGAGGGGCTATACAAGAGAAAAGAGCTGCCCGTTGTTGTTTCCGTTCTGAAGAAACAACTGCAACAAGCTACATTTACCGAGCTGTGTAGTTTGAACCTGGAAGGTTCAGCCCCGTGGAGGAGCTACAAACTTATCCAGAATGACTCCAGTCAGTGGTCTCTGTCTAGGCACCCTGTTCGTGGTGGGTGACAACTTGACTTCAGAGTCATCCATCCTCACATCCAACTGGGCTGCGGCGACCACAGGCTCCATAAACTCCAGAACAGTGGCCATGTGTTGGCTTCTTATATCCCAAAAGATGCTATTTATGTTCACAAAAGCAATGTCGGGTATGTGCTGGGTG
Source organism: Pictodentalium vernedei (assembly GCA_031216915.1). Lineage (NCBI taxonomy): Eukaryota > Metazoa > Mollusca > Scaphopoda > Dentaliida > Dentaliidae > Pictodentalium > Pictodentalium vernedei. The sequence goes on from CM062289.1 coordinate 194,486,081, forward strand.
GGGGGGAAAGGTGCATTGATGAAGCTCTTTTGGGAGTTTGATTGTCTTACTCCTGGCAAGGGTACTACCACAATTTCACAGATAGTCCTGGGAATACCACCCAACGACTTCGTACCCGTGCTACATAGGCTTGTCCTAAAATGGGGTCGGCGTCATAATGGCAAAGAACTTGTCATCATTATCCGTGGCAAAGATGTGTTGCTCTCGTTAAGTGGTGTCGAGTACAAGGTCACAGATGCTGAGTTTCCAACCAACACATTCAATACCCTACATCTTGGCTCAGCTAAGCTCAAGCGCCTGTGGTTTACCATACAGATACTGAGGGACGACAATTTAAATGTATTACAACATGGTCTATAATACCAATAAGAATGGGCTTGTATCCAGAACACAATAATAGCGACACGAATACTTTCCGCATCCACGATATTGGTGATGTAAGAGCCTGTGTCATGACCGAATGAGGCCGCAGGCTTTCTCTCGGCAAGAAATACCAGCGAGGGGTCAATATCGCAGATGGCATCAAAACATTTCTATCCGCAACAGGTGAAGGGATCAGAGTGGGTGGAATCAGGCTGTTGCCAAATGTAGCCACAATTCCTGAATTTATAGCACTAGAGGCTGCAGCAGGGGCCTGTGGATTGGCAGGTATCTTCGGGAAATTTGTAAGCCGAAGGCTCACAAAGAAGGCAAAAAAGCACAACATCATCACCAACTTAGTGGAGGCCAAGCTTTCGAGCATCAGATCTGTATTCAAAGGTTGTTGCAGATGGCCAGATATCCGAGGAGGAATTCAGCCGTGTACTCGTGGAGGAAGAGAAATTCAACCAACTCAGGCTTGATACCATCTTGAGATGCTGCTGCTGATACACCAAGAACTCGCCAGGCAGAGACAGGGACCCATTGCACCCACTGTTGTTCCTGTTCCAAATGAACAACGGGAACAATGGGAACAACAGGAACAATGGGAACAACGGGAACGGCTAAGACCATACCCGCCGGTCCATAGTTCCTGTGCAACTCTCATGGGCTTTTAGGATTACTTTACAGCATAGCTAGGCAGCCTTCCATTCTGAAGAAACAGACCAACTTCCGTCACCCCCCTCCCCCCACCCCGCCAAAAAATGAAAAGCCTGACACCACCCAGCCCTAGTATGATGAAGGCAAACTCACGGTCCTTCTGCCCAGCTGATGGTGTGTAAAAGTCTTCTAGTTGCGGTTCTGGGCCAAGACTGTTTAACTGGTAGAGTGCTGGAAGCCCATATTTGGGCTTTACTCTGAAGTGTCAGAACCAGCACATAAAGGCTTCATATTTTGTGGATGTTGTCCATACCACCTTTGAAGTGAAATTATTTAGTCTGTCAGGATTTGCCTTGTTACAATTTATGGGAGAGTGCCTATTGGCACTCTCCCATAAATTGTAACAAGGCAAACATATGTGAACAAATTTTGATGATCAAAAATAATTCAGCACTCTACCAGTTAAACTGTTCCCAGTTATCTGGGCATACTCGCGAATCGCAGCATCGACATCCTAGAAGGTGCGTGGGGCATGGCCTCGGTGACGTAGTTCTTCGTTGATCCAATTGAGGCATTCTGTTCGCTTATGGGACCATGCTGCCATGGCTGCCTGAAGCTTTTCTACGGCTTTGTCATGCCGCACAAGTTCCGCACCAGCATCATTATACCAAAACTTGGAGAAGAGGTAGTTGTTGCCAGAGAAGCCCACTGCATTAACAAGGGCGCACCCAATTAGCATTGCAATCGAGGCCATCTTGTTATTTCATAATATCTGCTGGAATGATTCCTTGTTTAATTAGCATGTCCTTGGTTGCCATCGCCAGCCCCACGTCGAGGACTACCATCCTGTCATCATAGCCGGTGAAGTCAAGTTTACGGGTGGCTCCCTTCATTGCCATCTTACCTAAGCAGGGATACCCTATTACGTGTGCAGAGACCACGGTGCTGTGATAGGCAGCATTGACCAGCATCTTTCCATCTGCTGAAGACATTGTATATACATATACATATACTACTCCATATAGAATGGGTCTAAAGATACCTTTAAATGCTTGTTCGGAGGTGCCTTGCAGTTGACTGGATTTGGGGGTCCCAAAGGCGGTGTCATTAGATTGGCCGCCGACTTATTGTTCCAGTTGGAAACTTTGGAACTGGAACCATAATGCCAAGCTAGCCATCCCAACCACCCAGCAATCCATGGGACCAGTCGCATTCGTGATGCATTGCATTCGAGACCCCTTGCTGCTGTCCATGTTGTTCCTGTTCCATTGGAACATCCTTCCGAACAGGTCCATCAGCCACTTGGGTTGCTACTGCGCTCTTCACGACCATTCTCTGGAGATTGGTCTTCTCTTCTTGTAACCGGACCAGGGCTTTTTGTTGCTTTGCATTCTGGGCAGCAGCTCCTGCCTGTCCGGCGGCCACTTTTTTAGGGTCTTTCTGCCGTTGTTCCTTCAGAACAACCGACGACTCAGTGGTTGGCGCAGCTGTCACTCTCTCCACCTGTTCCAGTTTTTCTTTCGGAAATGGAACATATGTAACTATCGGCAGGTTCGACTCTATCATCGATGACATCATCTTGATTTGTAAAAGGACAGGTGTGTCCAAATCGACAGTGTTTAGCAGTGGTTAGCATCTTGGTTAGCGGTGCTAGCATCTTGGTTAGTGGTGCTAAGTACATACCATTGGGATGATATAGCTCACATTTGGTACTGCTTAGCACGTGCCCAACAAATGGATCTGCCTCAAGATCAGCAACCAACTTTAGTTGGTTCTCTGGGGGTATGGGAAGAAACATGCTGACCACCCCTGCATAGAGTTGTAGTGCAGCTGCCCCCCCCCCCCCCCCTCCCCTCCAGAGTTTTTGTCATTGCTGTGCCGAGCCGTGCCTCATATCGGGCATAGAGTTTATCGATTTCCTCATCGTCCATGGAGTCGACCTGGTCATTTGTGAGGTTTTTCCCTATATACAGCTTAGCCTGCCCACCAGAAGCTAATGCTGCTAGCCTTTCGTGTTTGGCCCCATCGAACATCCAAAGGAACAACAGGATCCACTGCCATATTACCTTGGGTAGTTCCCACTTCTGACGTGGCACCTTGCTCTTCCAGCAGTTGGTCAATGATATCGCCACAATACATAGTCTGTATACATGTACATATACGCCATTTGAGTCTAATATAGCACATAACAATGTGCAATGGTGCCCACCCCAACATACTTATATATAGCTGCTTGGGTCACTAGAATAGCTGCTGCCCACATAATATAGGTCCGTTATCACAACACTTTATAAGTGGTTGGTTGGTCTGTTTTTAACACTAGCCGGGCATGCTTGCTCTCCCCCAATGCCTAGCGAACTGCTACATGTTCCTCACAGCTTCCAATCACATCATTCTCTTGTAGACAATCCTCGACGCTGTCTCTGTCCTTACAGTGGAACAGCCAAGCCCAGCGGGCCTGCTCGCGGAGATCCTTTAAGACAGAGTTATTACCTCTGAGTCAAAACCCAAATGCTCTGCTGCGCAGGACAACCCGAGAAGACTAGCTCAGACACCATGTCTTTCTTTTGAGTCAAAGATTTCATAGCCGAGCAATCGTCAATAATGTACAAGGTTGGCTCCCCCTGGAACATCTGATAAAAGGTGAGTGGAGGTGTTCACCAGGATTTGCTATGTACACATCAGGTCATCCCAAATCCATGGACGGTCGTGGTATGTTTTGCTGTATTGTGGGACAGAGAACCACGTGTCAAAACACGCCCAGGTAAGGGCCCTCCATCAGGTCCAGAGCGAAAACTGTCTTGCCACAGCCTGTTTGACTGCAAATAATGACTGCGTAGGAAAAGGTCATTAATAAAGTGTATTGGTGAACCGGCCATCTTCAATGTTAAGCTGCACAATCATAATGTACAAATATACATTCAACGCACCACTCGCCTCTGCTGTCTTTGTGATCTGGATGGTGATACCTTCACTGGAGTTTTCTAGTTTTCTACATGCAAGCCAATGCTGTGTAGCTCGCCATCATCCGTGATCCGGAGATCAAGCCATAGTGCATACTTGTTGGTCAAGAACTCACCCTTTGCGACCAGAGCCACCTCGGGATCTCTTTTGCTTCTGGGGCAAGATCCAAAGTGCCGTGTGGCTTCATTCTATTTCTGGTAGGCATGCAATCCCTGGGAGTACCGCTGGTTGGGCACCCCTTCGATGACAACTTCAACTTTGGTGATTTTGGGGTTATAAAAGACCTCGGGCTTCCTACTGAAAGCTGCACAAGCCGCAGCAGGGTCCTCGAACTGCAGCAGGATCCCTTTCATGCTCCGTGAGGCAATGTTGAGGTTGATATTCCACAGAGAGTCCCTCTTGTCTTTGGTCATTTTGAGATGGCGAAGGATGCAATCGTATAGGATGGCGAGACAACCAGCATACTGCGAGCATGCGAGCAAGTTCAGATTGGATGACCATTTCATATTCCAGGCTGATATTATCAATGGTGTAACTGGCAGTGACTTCGCCTGTGGCCAGGACCACTCGACTGTAATCACTGAATGTCAGCTCGTACTCGAGCCGATTCCCAAGTGCACTCTGGTAGAACAGCATATGAGCCTCGAGGAGTTGAAAGTCCATTGGGATACAGAACCAATTGCCATAGGCATCAGCGATAGCCTTGTCTACAACAGTGTCAACCTTGTCTTCTGCGCTGACCCGCAGCTTAGTAGCATTTCTTTTCGAGGAGGTATCAATGCCCTAGTTGTGTGCATTTTTGCGCTTGGAGGCTGGCTTCCAAAGGTCAAGGTAGCAGTGATACATGTCTACATCGTCGACTGATGTCACCTCATTCCCACTGATCTTGATTGCTATTTTCTTGACGATGGCACGGCCAAGATTCTGAATGACTGACCTGTTATCATCTGTTGAGTTCAGGATGACTGCAAAGGCTAGGCGCACTGTACCCAGTACGATATGGTCGTGGGACCCAAGGTTTGGGAACCAGATATTGAGCTGTTGGTTCGGGCCAATCGTACTAGGATTGTGCATGATCACAACCGACTGCTGAACTCCCTTTACCCCAAGAGGCTCTCATAGTCTGCAGTATGGGTTAAGCTTGTGTCCATATTGGTTTGAAGACATGTTGAATATAATGAACATGTCTCGGATCAATCTTCAATACAATGGCAGACTTTGGCCTCAACGAGTTCGGAAGACTACAGGACAATGATGATTCAACAGGTTTGTAAGATGAAACTAGCTTTACCTGGGCCCCTTCGGAATGAGAACAAGAGACAGGCATTAAAATACCTTCATTGCAGCATGAGCTCTTGGAAGAAGCTGTCAATGGCTGCTACTAGAATCTGTCTAAGAAAGGGATGGTGCTCTTTCTACATGACTATTCCAAGTTTGAGCTCGACAAAAATGGGCAGCTGAGGCTGAAGACCCATCCAAATGTCGACATTGTTAGTAAATCGGGAGCACCCCATGCTCTCTCAACAATTGCCGGAAACCGTGGCGATGGTCAGATCATCTGGAATGAGCTGGGGTTTATGGACCGGACTCGAGGGGGCAAGACGCTTGAAACACTGCAGGCCAATGACATTGCTATGAAGCAGTTGGGTGAAGCGGCTGCTAGGATCAGATCGGATACTATAGAAATGCAAGGCTTGGGATGGGTGGCTAATGCTGCGTCAAAGTCCACTCAAAACATGCTGGAAAGTCTTACATGACCCTCCACTTGATACCGTAGGATTGGAGTACAGCATCAGAGAGCTCTGCAGACTCGACGGGGCAATGCAGACAATCCGAGGTGAGTTAACGAACAACCTGGCCAGACTGTCCAAGCTGGATGAGCACATCGCTTTGGAAAAAAGAAAGCTCGATGAAGCTCAAGATGATAAGTTTAGTAGGTGTCGGGTAGCATAACACTTGCACAACTTGGAAGATGAACGAGCTTCCCGCCTGGAGGTGGCTGCAACGAACAGAGAGGCTCTCCAATCTCAAATCAACCGAAGCAGAGAGACGATCAATCAGATCCTCAATGACGACAAGATGCATTTGCACCCTCTTCTGGGAACAGGGGATTACATCGCATCTATCCTCAGAGCAATTGGGATGGCAATCTCAACCCTAGTACTTACACTGACCAAGCCAGAAAATAAGCAGACTGTCATCTGCAAAACGAGGTCCCCAGAGGGTGAATTTAGTGATGCTACCCTGCACAGCAGGGTAGCATCCCTAAATTTATCCTCTGAGAACCTCAGTCTGAACAGGGTCTCAAAACTAAACAGAAAGAGGTACCCAGAGATTAAATTGGCCCACTGTATGGGATACAGAATCAAATTCACCTTCTGGGGACCTCATTTTGCAAATGTCAGACTGCTTATTTTCAGGCTTGGCGCTGACTGGTGGGGTGGAAGTGCTCCCACTCCACCACCATCTGATAAGGGTGGCCTCAAAGAGTGGGTGAAAAAGCACCTACAGGCTCTTGGGTGCATCCTGGCCAAGCTAGCTGGGAAGGCGGTGGCTGCGCTACCTGGAATTATAGGCTCCATTGTTTTGTTGCTGTTCAAGCTACTCACAAAAACTGTAGGCTGGCTGGCCGAAAATCTGTGGGCCGTGGTCCTTGCTGTCGGGGGTCTGCTTCTTGTGGCGGCTCGTCAGTGGCTATCATCGAAGAAACCAAAGTGCGAGTAAGCCAACTGTAACCCCACCCACAATAACGGAAGTTTTCTTGTCATCATGCTGGCGTGCTGCCGCAATTCCTGATGCCACCAACTCGACATCAGAGGCAGCTCCACTACGGATTCCCACTTCCTCAGTAGGCGCATCAATACCCGTCAGGCAGCTTGACCAGTCCCATCTCGTCCGTAGACACAATGGGTGGGGTTGGTGCAGTGTTTATGTTTGTATTTAGTCCCAGGGTCTGGGCGGTTGTGGCAATAACAATCTTGTTGTTATACCCCACGAGGCCATGTGAAAGGCCACCTAGTTCCATATCAGAAGGAGCCATGTGGAGGCCTCAACCGAACACATAATCTGCTTTTGACTTGGCGTGAGACAGCACACCTTGACAGTGTTTAATTCCACTCTCCAGGTCCACTGGGTGGGCAATGGTATCTTCCACATTCACCTCAAACTGCTTTTGGACACCGAACACTGTACCCGTTCTGAAGATCAATGAACGGGTCTGAGTCTGGGACCTGGCTTGGTATAAAGTGCCCAACCCGTCACTGTAATCCCCCTTTTCTCTCCAATCTGTATCAGGCGACACACCAAATTCATTTGATAGTCTTTCAAAAGCACGTCTGTCATATGAGTTATTGTATCTAGACCATGCATGATCCTGAGGTAGGGCAACTTTCATATCGGCTAAAATCCACCGTATCTGGTAGTGGAAATGAAATAGCCAGAAACCTCTAGCAAACATGTCTGTGGTTTGGTTCAGGTGGTCAGTAGCTGAGACCATGCACCCTGTCATCGCACACCATACAGCGAAGTTCACCTGATATTGCCAGCACATGGGTGCACTCCACCATTGCTTGATGACTGCCCCAGAATTTATATCTGGGTGTTTATACTTTGAGAAGATGTTCAAGTGATTGGTTTCAAAACTCTTGGTCTCTAAACTATGTGGAGAGGTTAAAGCCACATGAATGTCATTGATACCACTTAGTTTTGTGTGCTTGTAGAATCAAACAGCCTTATATCTGGCACCTGCATCGTAACAGAAGGCTTTTGGGTCTTCTGCTATTGTTAACATTATACACACAGTTTGTCACGTTCAACTGTTTGGATGACATTGTTTGTACTGAATTCGTCCATGCTCTAATTTGTGCATTGAACCTGTATATTATACAGTGATCACTGGATGTGACTACATGTAATGTGGAATATGAATAAAATGTGTCTTCGTCAACTCAGTGTAAGCTGAACTAAATGGTCTGTGCACCGTTCATGCAGGAACGCCGGATAATGTCGAGTATTGTTATATCCTGTAATGGTCAACTCAGTGTAAGCTGAATTAAATCGTCTCTGTGCCATTCATGTAGGAACACCGCATCTGTTTATTCTCATTTCTGCCCGATGGGTGGGTCCACCTAGTGGTCCAGAATGCCTATCATGTGGGAGCTGCCTGGAGGGGTTGGGGCAAGGGTGTGGGCCATCACTACTGCTGTTTGGGTTGGCCCATTCTTTATCTATGCTGGGGCTTGTTTGGTGTTGGGGTAGAAAGTGAATCTACACTGGTGCCCCCAAGTGGTATGGTGTCTTTGGCCGGCGAGGGTGGTGGGCCATCAACCAGGGGTCCTGTGCATTTGCCCCCTTAAGCGATCTATGCCTGTCCCCTGGGGTCCCCAAAGTGGAGCATTTTCCCCCTTCCCTCATCTGCCCCCCCCCCCCCCCCCCCCCCACCCCAAAGATTTAAAGTTTAATGGATGTGTGATAAAATGTCTTTTCAGTAAAATTTCCAAGAAAGACTTATCTCCCTTGACAATGTAGAACATTGCATGCTTTTGAATGTTCCCCGCCAAAAAATGAATATACTGCGGTCTCAACTGAAGTGATCAATCACAATACGACAATTTTCTTTGCAAGTATGACAATCATCTGTAATGAAAGTGTCAATGACACTGTAGCTTAACTTGACTGTGTGTTGTGTTTGATGAAAAGGATAATGTTCCAATGTTTATGAAAGGATTATGAAATAAGACAAGAATTGTGATAATTGAGAATATATTAATTTCTGTTCCCTGTATGCTATGTTTTCAATGAACATAATTTGAGTGTAGACTGTATTAAAGAATTAAGACCTGGGTTGATGTGGCCCTAACAGTTAACGTATGTCAACCAAAGTTATCAAGTTACAGTAAAATAATTCCAAAATGAGTCATCCTACCAAGTTACAATGAAATCCCTTCATAAATAAAACTTGTAAACTTTTCTAAAGGAATCTAGTTCACATGGTGGTTTGGCAGTCACGGTTGACCGATCATGACCAAAATAGAAGAGTCTCAACTAGATATCATACCAAGTTATCCTACTAAGTCACAATGAAATCCCTTCATAAAAACAACCTATATGCAGTGCTAAAGGAATCTAGGTCAAGTGACCAGGTGGCTGTATCGGCTGACCGATCATAACCAAAATATGACAGTCTCATCTAGACATCATACCAAGTTATCCTTCCAAGTTACAATGAAATTGCTTCATATATATGAACTGTAGACTGTGCTAAACAAATCTAGGTCATGTGTGTGTGCACCTGTCATGGTTGACGATCATGGCCAAAATATATGACGTTCTCATCTGGACATTATACAGAGTCATCCCATCAAATTACTATAAAATCCCTTTATAAATACGACCTGTAGACTGTGCTAAATGTTTTTGGGCTTCGGGCCCGTGTAGCTATCATGGTTGACCGATCGTGATCAAAAGGGGACGTTCTCATCTAAACATGATCTCGAACCTGTATATTTTATGATGATCGGACAAGAACTACGGGGTGTAGCCTGAGCCAAAACAAATGTGAACAGACTGACAGACTTCTGCATGCGTGATGGCAATAGCTTATCTCGACTTTGTCAACTTAAGCTAAAAAAAACAATCATAACTGTAGGACAACGAAATAATTATTTCATTTTTGAAATTAAGGTTGAACAAATAAAACAACAATTAAATAAAAGTTCTTTGTGCATTCTGATTCGGAAGGGGTGAATTGTCCAAGTGCAAAACATCCCATTTACGAAGGTAACGATATTGATCGGGATGAAATGTCTGTTAACCTTGGATATGAAGCTTGAACACACCTCTCCTCCTTGATTCTGCATGGAACGCTTTGAAATAGGAATAACATATCTTGCATTTTAGCAAAGAAATTTTCCCCTTTCCGAAAGTTTCAGTGATAAAATGTGATTTTGTTATTGTTTTCAATGATATGGTTTTGTGTGTTTGGCTTCACGTGGTTTTGTTGCCAAACACGCCAAAATTGGGTGCATTCGATTATACTAATTAAGAATTAGAACCTGTTGGCAACACACATGTTCAACAATCTGAATCGACTGAGATTATCAAAATGAGTGCACCATTGTTACTGTTATGAGATGGGTCACAGTTTCATTGATGATAAATAATACAATTTTATTTTGTCTTGGAAGGACACTTGTGCGTTTTAACTGTCCCTTAAAGAAATGCAAAATGCTAATGAATTTGAGGGAACCTGTTTTTCGTTTCCATGAGTTTGGACTGATGGAACCTGCACAGAAACGGAACGATCATTCCGTGAAATCTGTGTGCCTGACTTATTTATGACTGCAGACATCAAAATTGTGTGTCCACTTTTGTGATCACAGTACTGTTAAGGGTAAAAAGTGGCCCAAAACCTCTATGCCTGGAGAATGGAAACAGTTTTTCACTTTGACTAAACAAACCTGCATTGTGTCCTTGGGCAAGGCACTCACTCCCAATAGTCCACATAGGGGCATGGTGGCACTGTGTGCTAAGGCATACTGCACTTCGAAGGTGCACTTGTCTTCAACCAATGCTAACCCTGCTTGTGTGGAGTTAGTACACTGGGGAGTCGGACAGTTGCTCACCATTGCTCAGTGGTTCTCTCCAGGTACTCCAGCTTCCTCCACCTGTAAAACTGTCTGATACTGGGTGATCCTGGCTGTGGAAAGTGTCATTAAACCCATAAATAAATAAATAAATAAATAAATAAATAAATAAATAAATAAATAAATAAATAAATAAACGACAAACCAAATCAACAATCCTATTGATAAATCATCATGTGAAAGAGCACATGCTGAATCTATACCTGTTAGGGCTAAAAAAAAAGTCAAAAATCTGTTTCTCAGGCCTTTAAATGGTTTATGTCTGATATTTTACCCAAGTTAATAAAATTGATAAATTTGTCACCTGAGTGTAAGCTAAAGCATTGCAAAGCCTTCTTGCACTCAAGCTACGAAATACACCACCACCATGCTATTTTGTGAATTATGAGGCTTAAAACATAAAACAAACCAAGAACATGAACTTTTGATGCAAAGAAATAATTACAATGAAAGTGTCAATGACACTGTAGCTTAACTTGACTGTGTGTAGTGTTTGATGAAAAGGACAATATTCAATGTTTATGAAAAGATTATGAAATAAGACAAGAATTGTGATAATTGAGAATATGTTAATGTCTGTTCCACATATGCTATGTTTTCAATAAGAATAATTTGAGGTGTACTAAACTGTTGGCCTGGGTTAATGTGGCCCTCACAGTTAATGTATCTCAACCAAAGTTAACAAGCTACAGTAAAATAATCCCTTCATAAATATAACTTGCTGACTTTTCAAAAGGAATCTATGTCACGTGACAGTTCGGCTGACACGGTTGACCAATCATGACCAATCATGACCAAAATATGATAGTCTCATCTAGATATCATACCAAGTTTTCCTACCAAGTTACAATGAAATCCCTTCATAAAAACAACCTGTAGACAATGCTAAAGGAATCTAAGTCAAGTAACCAGATGGCAGTAACAGCTGGCCAATCATGTTCAAAATAAGGCAATCTCATCTAGACATCATACCAAGTTATCTTTCCAGGTTACAATGAAATCGCTTGACCAAAATAGAATGTTCTTATTTAGACATTATACTGAGTCATCCTACAAATTTGCGATAAAATCCTTTCATAAATGCAAGCTGTAGACTGTGCTAAAGGAATCTAGGTTACATGTCCCTGAGGCCGTCACAGTTGACTGAACACAACCACAATAGGATGTTATCATCTGGACATTATAGACCCATCCTACGAAGTTGCAATAAAATCCCTTCATAAATAGTAGACTGTGCTATAGATGTTGGGGTTTCGGGCCCGAGCAGCCATCACAGTTGACCAATTGCGACCAAAAGGGGACGTTCTCATCTAGATATTATACACAGTCATCCTACCTAGTTACAATGAAACCGCTTCATAAATATGACTTGCAGTCTGTGCTAAAGGTTTTCAGGTTTTGGGCTTGTGTAGCCGTCATGGTTGACCGATCACAACTAAAAGGGGATGGTCTCATCTAGACATTATACGGAGTCATCCTACCATGTTACAATAAAATCCCTTCATAAATATGACTTGTAGACTGTGCTAAAGGTTTTTGGCTTTTGGGCTTGTGTTGTAGCCATCATGGTTGACTGATCGCGACTAAATGGGGATGTTCTCATCTAGACATTATACAGAGTCATCCTACCATGTTACAATAAAATCCCTTCATAAATACGACCTGTAGACTGTGCAATAGGTTTTGGGGTTTCAGGCCCGAGCAGCCATCACAGTTAACCAATTGCGACCAAAAGGGGACATTCTCATCTAGACAATAGACAGAGTCATCCTACCAAGTTACAATGAAACCCCTTCATAAATATGACTTGTAGACTGTGCTAAAGGTTTTCAGGTTTTGGGCTTGTGGAGCCATCACGGTTCACCGATCGCGACTAAAAGGGGATGTTCTCATCTAGACATTATACAGAGTCATCCTACCATGTTACAATAAAATCCCTTCATAAATATGACCTGTAGACTGTGCCAACGTTTTTCGGGTATTGCACTTGTGAAGCCATCACAGTTGACCGATCGCAACCAAAAGGGGACGTTCTCATCTAGACATGACCTCGAACTTGCATATGAAATTTTGTGATGACTGGACAAGAACTATGGGGTGTAGCCTTTGCTAAAGAAAATGTGAACAGACTCAGAGACTTACAGACTCACAGACTTCTGCACACATGATGGCAATAGCTTATCTTGACTTTTGTCAAGTTAAGCTAAAAATAAAATAAACTAGTTATGGTCTATTGCCCGCTATACAACCACCATGGCATACCGCCTAGCGTGGGTGACTGAAATGGGGCATTCAATTTTCCTCAGTAAAAAAAAATTCCAACATGGCCACCAGTCAGCCATCTTGAAACCGAGCAAGAAATAAATTATGTCACACACTTCCCCTCATCATGTTGATCATTTTTGTGAAGTTTCATGAAAATGCAGCTAAAATGTGGAAGTCGTTCACTCCTCAAGTTTACATAAAAAAATCCAATATGGCCGCAAGTCAGCCATCTTGAATGCGATCGGGAAAAAAGTTACATCACACACTGCTTCTCATCATGTTGATCATTTTTGTGAAGTTTCATGAAAATGCAGCTAAAACTGTGGAAGTAGTTCTCTCCACAAGTTTACATGTGCAACAGACCGACGATGACGACGACCGACCGACCGATGGACAAGTTGACTCCTATAAACCCCCCCCCCCCCTAAAACTTCGTTTTGTGGGGGTATAAAAATACCCATCCACATGCAATTTTACAAAAAATAGACTGAGAAACAGAAGATCTACTTTGTGGGGCCTTACTGAACAAATTAACTGCTAAACAAATCAATAACAACCTCATCATTGTACTTGTGAAATACCAGGTACAATTGATTAAATGAAAGACATCTACACACATATGCCTATGCATACATGTACATAAATCTTAGCAGAAATTAATGCCATTCTCATTGACCCTATACACACTGATGTAGAAATATTAAAATTTCAAGCTGCATTTTCTTCTCATAAGATTTATTTATTTACTGGTGTGATATTTCTGCACAATGGCTTATCGTGACCACTTTCTAATAATAATATAGTGGAACTATGTTAATTGAATAGCCAATTTGCCAAAGAAAATTATTCCATTAACAGGAGTATTTAATTAACAGGGATTGTGTCACTTTCCTGAATTCTAGAGATAAACTTAGCATTTACTCTTATTATATCTTGTTTGACAGAGCTCCATGAGCTCTGTCAAACAAGATATAATAAATTAAATGCCTGTATTGGATGTACTGAGGCCAAATAGGGCTATAAACAAAGGAAAACGGGGAAGGGTCAGAGTAAGATTTTTTTTGAAGATTTTTTATTCAATCAACAGTTTACTCTATAACCTATATTCAATTAACTCTCTGCATGCTGATGTCAAAATACTGAAATTTGAAACCAGAAATTTTCCATAATGCAACTACATATTTAACCAATTCAATCTTGTATGACAGAACCCAATGAGCTCTGTCAAACAAGATTGCATTGGTTAAGATCCTATTTGGGAATGGGATGGGAAAAATGTCAATCTTGAAATTTTGATTTTTCGACACCAGTGTGCAGAGGGTTAACAGGTCATATTTGTACTGGAGGTATGGTAAATGATTTTGTATTTGGAAATTATATTCAGTTAACAGGGTTATTCAGTTAAGAGATATCCAATTAAGTGGGCTCCAATGTAATAATAATAATAATAATAATAATAATAATAATAATTTTAAATTATAGCCTTAGATCCACACATGGTGCTCTATGGCTGTACAAAACTGCAAACTGCCTTATTGCCTTACGGAAAGGTATATTTTAGTATCTGACTTGAATGATTCTCGAGAATCCATTTCTTTTACATTGTGTAGATGGATAAAGTGTCAATAGAGTTTGTTGCTGTGTTTATAAATCTCTTGTTGTGAGTCAGGTCGGTCAGGGCAGGGTCAAGACATGAGTGGCACCGATCACAAATGCTGACATCTGTTCTTGGGTGGCGGTGGGGGGGGGGGGGGGGGGGTGAACAGATTTTATGCAGCTCGACGCTATTGTCTATCTGTACCCACTCTCACTCCATATGTGTGTTTGTAGTTGTTCTGGAGTCGATGTTGTCGAAGTGTGCATGAAGGTGGCACAAATTTTGCAGTGTGATTCTCATAATGCAACTAGAAATATGACAAATTCAGTCTTGTTTGACAGAGCTCAATGATGTGCTCTAGCAAACAAGAATGAATTGGTTACTCAATGGAGACAATATCAAAATTTGTTATTTAAATTATTTTTTTTTAAATTTAAAAAAAAATTCCAACAAAAACATAACATATGACTCATCACTGGAATAAGTACAATGTTCAACTTTAATTTGATATTATGCAAGTAGATGTGGCCGATTTGTTAGGTTAAAGGGTAAATTCCTAGTTGCATTATGGGAGAAAATTGCTTGCAAAATTTTGATATTAAGCAGCAGGGGGTGGGGGGGGGGGGGAGGGGCAAATGTACCAACTTGGAGGACCCCTTGGCCGGCCCATCACCCTCACCCACCCCCTGCACCATCTGGTGGCCGGTGACCCATCAGCCTCACCGAGCCCCTCAGCACCAGTTGGTGGCCAGTAGGCATACTCACCCGTTCTATATCTACACCCAACATGGCATCAGTGTAGATACAAAATAAATGCATCCCAGAGCAGTGGCATCATGCCAACAGTGCACGGGGTGGTCTGGGCCCCCTCCCCCCTCCTCCCTAATATTTTCAGTGAAGGCCTGGGAAGTGCCATTTCAGTCAATCTGGGAGGCATTCTTTGCCAAAATTTTGGAGCACGCTATTTGCCAACCGATGGTGGCGCTCTGCTTAGATGGTGTTACCGATCCGGCACCCCCCCCCCCCCCCCCTCCCAGATTTTTCCCTAGCATGATGCCCCTGTCCCAGAGAGCCCTTTCAGGGATGGCCCACCACCCTCACCAGCCCGGGGGCTTGAATAGACATAAACCTCCTTCCGTGGTGAAGCATATTAGACATATCTGTGATAATGGATATACTCGATCAGGTGCACAATGAGGATAGGTAAAAACACATGTCAGTGGCTTACTTTGAGCTCAACAGAGCTCTGTGGCTGGCACCGTGTGTGGGAGTATTATGGGGTACATATGGTCAAACTGCCGTGCTTGTGGAAATGGGGTAACGAACCAATTATCGCTCTGCCTGAGGTGTGGTTATAAGAACGAACATATGAAATTACTGCACCGAGAGCAGAGGCCATGGCAAAGGAATTTACCCGGCTGGGGGCCATCTGAATTTCCATTTAGAGTTGTGGTGGCAACAGACATAGTTATTCAGCATGGCAAGTATGGACAAATACATCAATCAGCTGTTGGCAGAAATGCCAGATCCGGTTCCAGGGGGACAACAATTCATCGACCTGGATGACCAGGTCCCTCTCACATAAGGCCTCCAGCCGATGAGCCGTGGGTTGAGATCCTGAATGGACCTGCTTGACATTGGCGACATTGAGATTGCAGATGGTATTGAAGCGAAGGCCAGCCGCATTGCCCTGGATGCCCACATGAAAGACATGAGGGTGGCATGGCTCCTTACAGAGGGCGTATTCATCCTGAAAATGAAGTTCTTGCGTGAGCATGACGAAGGAGACTGGGTAGTCGAAGACAAGTTTGACCCTGTGAAAGCAGAAAGGAAGAAAGGCCAGGGCGTTGTACAAATCACACAAAACACCAAACCAGGCGCCCTGACAGGGATCGACCAGGTGTTCTACCAGAATGCTTACCCTGTCACCACGGTCGTTTACAGGCTCTACCGTCTCAGAGAACCAGACCCTGCCAACTTGGCTCCAATGTGTCACGGCGATCTCAATTGTGTTGCCCATAGAGTGGTTGAGCACTTTGATGGCATTTTCAGAGGACAGGGCCTAACCCTGACCAGGCCCCATAAAATACAGAAGTGGGAAGAGAGAGTGCACGGCACTGGTGCAATGGTCGACGATGTGGCCGATCTCGAGAAAATCCTCTTATGAGCGATCATCGCGAAAGACAGCTGGTGAGGATATCTACAACAGTGACAAGTATCAGTTTGGAGGAAATGGTGCGAGAGGGGAAAGTAGAGCTCATCTGCCATAACGGCCATGCCTGCTCCAAAGACCTGCACTTCCCCCATTCCAGACAGGTCCACATATACGAGGGTGATGTCTGGGAAGCCATCAGACAGGCCACCCAAAATGAGCCAATTGCTGTCTGGCTACTCGGAAGTGATCAGGATAGACAGCTAAACATCGACCAGTTCGTCCTACAATACGGCTGCACCTACAGGACACAGGAGACTCATCAAACCCTCCAAGCAACCTGCGCCCATCTGGGAGATGAGTCTCTTGCTGACAGGGTCTTTGGAGTGAACCACGCAGCCAGCATCGTTGCAAAGGAAAGGAATGTTTGGAAGCCGACCCCAGCATCTTTCCTGGATGACATCCAAAAGGCTTGCATTGAACATGGCCACGGTGGCCTCTGGAACGCAGAATGGTATCACGTCAATGACATCATAAGCATTGACATGAAGGCATGCTATCCCTCAAGCTTCCAAGGTCTGGGTGAGACTCATCCCTACTTTGAATGTTTCGGTCATCCAAAGGCCAACATGACCCGTGTAGCAATCAATGGTGCTTTGCCCAAAGACATAGGTACAGGTTTCGCCCAAATACGCAAGTGGGCCGAAAGCTTTCGACCCAAGTGTCCACACTGTCATCCCTGCATGGTCCGGGAGGCATTGTGAGGATCAGGGTTGGGCTCCGATGGCCCTCCTCTCATATCTCATGGATTCCGTCATCCTAACAGAACTAGAGGTAGGAGAATCCATCACGCTTTCGGAAAGAAGAATGTAGTATGGCTCGCCGAAGATAGAGATCAGGGCTACAGCATCATTGGGAAGTTCACACAGGGCGCAAAAGCCGATGGTAAACAATTGACTCGACGCCTGGTCATGGATTGCGGTGAACTAGATTATCTTGTGAGAGATACTCGCCAAAGTGACACTTTCGTTGGAGCACCAGAACGGTGCCCCCTAGGTCATGTGTTAATTTACTATGATGGCAGCTAGCCCCAGTACGCCCACCTAAGGGCATCTATGTTAGCATACGCACATATTAACCTTCTCAGTATGTTACAGCGTTTCGACAAAGAAGAGGCGGTTTGGGTGGCGACAGACAGCATATATGTCAAGAAAACAATACTCTACAAACTCAACTGTGTCCAAGCCTATGTACCACCAGAAGTCCACCCTGAGGGCTACTGCACAAGGTGCTGCCTCTATCATGACGAACCCACCCTACAGCCTCCCGAAAAGTGTAATGTCCTGCCAGTTCAGTGGCGCGACAAGGGTGAGCAGCTATACATGCCACAGGAACATGCCGACTACCTCCCCAAGCCAGAGTATTGTAACGCCACCAAAGACCTCCCTCCCAGCACTGCTCCGAGGTATAATGACCCAGTGACCCACCATCGGCTGAGTTACCTCAACGGTGGGAGGTATAGCGGCAAGATGAGAGCAATCGAGCTCTTCAGGGTGCGAGACCCACTTGTCTTTACCCCAAGTCAAGGCCCAAACCTACCATACCTTCTTCCGGTGGAGAGGCCAGAACGACTGGACGCAGACTGCATGGGCCAGAAGTTCATCCCGTGTCATCATCTGGGATGAGGTCTGCTCTGTGCCCCAGCCTCTCCTAGAAATGTTCTTGGACTGGCTGGACCAGCGTGGGGTCCAGGTTATCTGCTGTGGTGATTAAGGCCAGCCACCACCAATCGCAGGTGTGATGCCCCATGACTGGTTACATCAAGCAGTGGATTATTATGAAAAGGTCAAGGCAGACCACCGGGCAAAAAATGATGTGCTCAAGGCCCTGAAAAGGCACATCCACCTCCAGACTGATAAGGTCCAGTGTCAGGAGATGCGGAAGACTCTCCCCAGCTGTATTGGATGAGAGTGCTTCAGGGAGCAATGGAGGCCGGGTAACCTGATCCTCACTAGCCAGCAGAAGGTTCGCGATCGGGCACAAGAGCTGTTGCTCCAAAGACACAAGGAGAACTTTCCAGACAGCCCAGTTCCACTGCTATACCACCCCAAGGACAGCCAAAAACAGAACATTATGGTTCCCATCCTGGGTACAGCCCACAAAGAAGAGCTCGTCCTCAATGACATCATTGAAGTTGCCATTGAGGTCGCTGAACAGGCTATGAAGACTGATGATTGGCGCCTTCCTAGACGACTTCCTACAATGGTCCAACCTCGCCTACCTCTCCGTTTCCCGCGTGGAGTATATGCAGCTCGAATGGGTGATCTGTCCACCAGATGAGAGTACCGAGGTCAGGCAGCCCACAGAGCAGAAGCTCAGCAAGAACATCGCAGGGAAGCTTGTCACCCACAAGCGCCAGGACCAGGTCAAAGGACTCTCGGGGTTCAATCTCAAGGTCGACTACATCCTGCAGCTCAAGGAGGACCAACAGGACCACTGTGCGACATGCAACAGTGGTCCTGTTGGTCCTCCTTGAGATACACAGCAGTCCAGTGTCGACCGGCAGGGGGGCACTGCCGGGGGAACGTGTGATTGACCTGTTTTAAGTGTAACCAAAAAAGAGGGGTTGCAGCAGTGCCAGAGGGGCCTCCGCCTCCAGGCTGACCTAGTGTCTAGTCCGAAGGACTACCCGTTCCGAAGGAACATCGGGAGGCAGCAGAGTGTCAGGAGGCACCACAAGCAGCTCTTCCCGGACGAAGCCACGAGCTGGTCCATCCAACAAATAGTAGAGGACAGGTTCACTGGGCTTGGTGACCGAGCGTCCAAGCCGGTACACTTGGAGGGACAACACAGGGTCTTTTGCATAACAGTGATGCTCCTCCAGCTCGCTTGCCTGGTAAAGATAGCTAATACCCACATTGGAGGGGAGCTTCTGCTTCTTGAGGCCAACAGGGCAACCAGAAATCACAGAGGAGGGCTTTTTGTGTCACAACCTTGGCCTTGAGGGCGTCAGATGGCCTCTTTTTAGTTAAGCGAGTCACCTCACCATTCAGCGCCAGCGGGTAGCTGAGCGACCCATTCACTTGATCTCTCACCTGACGGTAACCTCATCTCCTGGGCATATTGGTGCCAAAACAGTCGCTCTGCCAGGGTATAGTTGAACCACTCCACAATTCCCTGGTCCCGGTGGACATCCACATGGCCACACCAGGCTTCTGTCCCATGTTTTGTCAGCAGCTGATTCACTGTGCCCATGAACTTTCATCCGGGATCGACCTGAAGGAGCTTGGGCCACTGGAGTGGTCCACGCTTGTATATCTTTTCTAGGGCGACCGCGACCTCTTTGGCCTCTTTTGTGGCCAGGGGCTCTGCCTCTTTATAGCAGGAGGCTACATCAACGACTGTGAGCGCATACTTGTAGGTTTTGTGGGCCACCCGGTCATGTGGCAGAAAGAGCAGGTCGGCCTGGTGGGCCGCATTTTGCATCCGCACATCGAACTTGGGTCATGGTATGTGTGTGCTTTACACAGCTGGAAGGTATATCTGCCAGATGGCCTGCTTCTTAAGCCATGACCGAGCCAAATCTTCAGAGACCCTGGCCGTGGAAGCAAGGTTTTTGATGGCCGTGAGTCCCTTCCAGTACCCCTTGTGCTGTAGTAGATTGAAGACAACTTTGTTGCAAGCTTGCTGTCCATTCTTGGGTATTTCAGCATCCTTTGGACCTCTAAAAGCCATATTAGAGGAGTTTTATAATGATAATGTACTATTATGTATGTGACACTATCCAACGTTCAAACCGTGAACCTATCCAAGGGCGCTCCCTGCTCGAGAGCAATTTGAGTGTGCCCTTTCTGAAGTAACCTACTACCCTCTTTGGTACAACATTAGTTCGAGGCTATGCAACAATATTATTCGCGTCGTGGATGAGAAAAATGACCCAGTTGAGGGGAAGATAAAAATCCCAGATGGCTAAATGATGAGGGTTTAGTCAGGTTGGGGCTATACTGGATCTTCACAAACCTTCGGGTTGTCTGTGACTCAAGACAAATAAGTCTCTGAAACTGGGAAAGTTAGCAAGCAACGAGGGGAGTTGCTGATGGGGGATGAGTTATCTGAACATGCGGCCCACCGTGAGCTTTGCAATACAAAAGGCTTGTCCCAGGCCCTATAGGCAATGTTACAGTCCATGTTTTAGATAGCATGGGTGGCCCTATTGAATTGCAGCACCAATCCGTAACATTACATATTCAAAATATACCTACGGAACAACAGCAATAGCTGCAACAAGTGTAAAGACATGGTGAATAACGGAGGACCAGGAGCACATGATGCATTGCCTTGCACGACCCTTCAGCTGGCTGATCTTGGGGACACTCAGGGCTTTGGAGAACCAGGAATGATGAACAAATTGTATGTATTTCAGCTCTTTGAGGGGCTATACAAGAGAACAGAGCTGCCCATTGCTGTTCCTTTGGAACCGCAACAAGCTACATTTACTGAGCTGGAAGGCTCAGCCTCGTAGAGGAGCTACAAACTTATCCAGATTGACTCCAGTCAATGGTCTCTGTATAGGCACCCTGTTCGCGGTCGATGGGAACTTGACTTCAGGGTCATCCAACCTCACATCCAACTGGGTCAAGGCCACCAGCTCTGTAAACTCCGTGTGTTGGCTTCTTATATCCCAAAAGGTGCTATTTATGTTTACGAAAGCAATGCCAGGTATGTGTTGTTTGGGGTAAAAGGAGGTGTGATGATGAAGCTCTTTTGGGAGTTTGATCGTCTTACTCCTGGCCAGGGCACCACCACAATTATACCAGCTAAGCTCAAGCGCCTGCGGTTTACCAGACAGACACTGACGGACGACGATTTAAAGGTATTAGAAAATGATGTATAATACCAATAAGAATGGGCTTGTATCCAGAACTCAACACCAGCCACGTGAATACTTTCCGCATCCAGGAGATCGGAGATGGAAGAGCCCGTCTCATGGCCGAATGAGACTGATGGCATTCTCTCGGCAAGAAATACCAGCGAGGGGTCAATATCGCAGATGGCATCAAAACATTTCTATCCGCAACCAGAGTAGGGATCGGCGCTGGAGGAATTGGGATGTTGGCCAACGTAGCTGCAATTCCTGTGGTTATAGCACTAAAGGCTGCAGCAGGGGCCTGTGGATTGGCTGGTGTCTTCGGGAAGTTTGTAAGCTGAAGGCTCACAAAGAAGGCAAAAAAGCACAACACCATCATCACCTTAGTGGAGGCCAAGCTTTCGAGCATCGCAGATCTGCATTCAAAGGCTGTTGCCAATGGCCAGATATCCGAGGAAGAATTCAGTCATGTACTCGCTGAGGAAGAGAAATTCAATCAACTCCAGTTTGATATCTGCAAGGCATCTCACAGAGAGAGAGCCCACAGGACTCAAAAAATGAGATGATGTTGTTGATATGCCAAGAACTCATCAGGCAGAGACAGGTAACTGTTGTTCCGAAGGAATGGCTGAGACTAGAGCCCACCGCACCTGCCGATCCGTAGTTGATGTGAAACTCTCATGGGCTTTTAGGATTACTTTACAGCATAGCTAGGCAGCCTTCCGTCACCCCTTTAAATAAAAAACTTTTTTTTTTCTTACACGTGTAGCGAATCACTGTACGGGTTTGTAGCTGACAAGCCCGACCACACCCAACCCTAGTATAATGAAGGCGATCTCACGGTCCTTCTGCTCGACTGATGGTGTGCAAAAGTCTTCTAGTTGCGGTTCTGGGCCAAGACTGTTTAAACTGTTCCCAGTTACCTGTGCATACTCACGAATCGCAGCATCGACATCCTAGAATGTGCGCAAGGCATGGCCTTGGAGACGTAGTTCTTCATTGATCCAATCGAGGCGTCCTGTTTGCTTACAGGACCATGCTGCCTGGGCGGCCTGAAGCTTTTCTACGGCTTTATCATGTCACACACATTCCGCACCAGCATCGTTATCCTGAAACTTAGAGAAGAGGCAGTTGCTGCCAGAGAAGTTCACTGCATTAACAAGGGCACCCCCAACTAGCATTGCGACCGAGGCCATCTTGTTATTTCAAAATATCTGCTGGAATGAGTCCTTGTTTAATTATTTATTTATTTATTGGTGTTTAAGGTCACATATTTATGCACAATGGCTAATCATGACCGCCTTGTTTAATTAGCATTTCCTTGGTTGCCGTCGCCAGCCCCACATCAAGGACTACCATCCCAACGTCATAGCTGGTGAAGTCAAGTTTAGGGGTGGCTTCCTTCATTGCCATCTAACCTAAGCGGGCATACCCAATTGCCTGGGCAGAGACCATGGTGCTGAGACAAGCAGCACTGATCAGCATCTTTCCATCGGCTGAAGACATTGTATATACATATACATATACTACTCCATATAGAAATTAGGTCTGAAGATACCTTTAAATGCTTGTTCGGAGGTGCCGTGCTACGGTTGACCGGATCAACAAGCAGTGTCATTAGATTGGCCACGACTTATTGTTGGTCATGTTCCTTTGGGAACTTCGGAACTGGAACCATAATGCCAAGCTAGCCAACCCAACCACCCCAGCAATACCTGGGGACCAGTCATGTTCGTGATGCATTGCATTCGAGACCCCTTGGTGCTGTCCATGTTGTTCCCATTCTGAAGAAACAATGGGTCCATCAGCAGTTTGGGATGCTACTGCGTTGTTTACGACCATTCTCTGGAGATTGGACTTCTCTTCTTGCAACCGGACTGTCGCTGTCCCTTCGGAACAACAGGAACAACCGATGACTCAGTGGTTGGCGCAGCTGTCACTCTCTCCACCTGTTTCTGTTCCGTTGGAACAACATTAACTATTGGCAGGTTCAGCCCGACGTCGTCTTGATTTGTTAAAGGGCAGGTATGTTCAAATCGACAGTGTTTAGCAGTGGTTAGCATCATGGTTAGTGGTGCTAAGTACATGTCATAGCGATGATATAGCTTGCACATGATAGTGCTTAGCGCGTGCCCAACAAATGGATCTGCCTCAAGATCAACAACCAACTTTAGCTGGTTCTCTGGGGGTATGGGATGAAACATGCTGACCGCCCCTGCATAGAGTTGTAGTGCAGCCGCCCCCAGAGTTTTTGTCACTGCTGCACTGAGCCGTGCCTCATAGTGGGCATAGAGTTTATTGATTTCCTCATCGTCCATGTAGTCCATGTAGTCGACCTGGTCAAATGTGAGGTTTGCACTTAGACTTTCGCGATTGGCCCCATTGATCTGTTTTACCTTCCGACCTGTTTTTCCTTCGAAAGTTCCAAAGGAACAGGCACAGCCAGATCCTCCCTGTTGTTTCTTCGGAACAGCGCCACCTTGCTCTTCCAGCAGTTGGTCAATGATATCGTCACAATACATGGTCTGTATACATGTACATATACGCCGTTTGAGCCTAATATAGTGCATAACAATGTGCAATGCTGCCCACCCCAGCACACTTATATATAGTGCTTGGGTCACTAGAATAGCTGCTTGGGTCAAGAGAATCACTGCTTCCCACATAATATAGGTCCATTATCACAACACTTTATAAGTGGTTGGTTGGTCTGTTTTTAACACTAGCCGGGCAGGCTTGCTCTCTGCTAATGCCTGGCAAACTGCTACACATTCCTAATGGCTTCCAATCACATCATTCCCTTGTAGACAGTCCTCGAAGCTGTCTCTGTTCTTACAGTGGAACAGGCAAACCCAGCAGGTTCACTCTCGGAGATCCTTTAAGACAGAGTTATACTTCTGAGTCAAAACCCAAATGCTCTGTTGCGCATGACGACCCAAGAAGGCTAGTTCAGACCGCATGTCTTTCTTTGCATCAAAGCTTTTGCAGCTGAGCAATCGTCGATAATGTACAAGGTTGGCTCCCCCTGGAACATCTGATAGAAGGCCCATAGATATGAGTGGAGGTGTTTACCAGGATTTGCTATGTACACATCGGGATCATCTCAAATCCATGGACGGTCGTGGAATGTTTTGTTGTATTTGATTGTGGGACAGAGCACCACAATGTGCCGAAACACTCCCCGGTAAGGGCCCTCCAGCAGGTCCAGAGCGAAAACTTGCAACAGCCTGTTTGACTGCAAATAATGGCTGTGTGGGGGTCCATTAGGAAAAGGTCATTAATAAACTGTGTTGGTGAACCGCCCATTTTCAATGTTAAGCTGCACATCCATGAGAACGTACAGATATACGTTCAATGAACTGCTGTCTTTGTGATCTGGATAGTGATAGTGACCTTCACTGGCGTTTTCTCTTTTCCGACCACTGCCGTGTAGTCCGCCATCATCCGAGGTTCACAGGTCAAGCCATAGTGCATACTTGTTGGTCAAAAACTCTCCCAATGTGACATCAGCCAGAGATAGCTCCTTTGCGACCAGAGCCACCTCAGGATCTCCTTTGCTGCTGGGGCAAGCTCCAACGTGCTGAGTGGCTTCGTTCCATTTCTGGTAGGCACGCAATCCCTGGGAGTACAGCTGGTTGGGAACCCCTTCGATGATAACCTCAACTTTGGTGATCTTGGGGTTATAAAAGACCTCAGTCTTCCTACCAAAAACTGAACCAGCCGCATCAGGGTCCTCGAACAGCAGCAGGATCCCTTCTTTCATGCTCTTTGTTGAGGCTGATGTTCCATAGAGAGTCGCTCTTGTTTTGGTCATTTTGCGATGGCAAAGGACGCGATCGTATAGGATTGCAAGACGACCAGAATACTGGGTGCGGACGATGCGTTTAGATTCGGTGACCATTTCATATTCCAGGCTGATATTATCAATGGTGTAACTAACAGTGGCATCAGCTTTGGCCATGACCACTCAACTGTAAGCATTGAATGTCAGCTCGTACGCGAACCGTCCCCAAACGCACTCTGGTAGAAAGGCATATGAGCCTTGAGGAGTTCCAAGTCCAGCGAGATACAGAACCAATTGCCATAGGCATCAGCGATAGCCTTGTCTACAACAACAATGTCAGCCTTGTCTTCTGTGCCGATCCGCAGCTTAGTAGCATTTCTTCTCATGGAGGTATCAATGCCCTGGTAGTGTGCATTTTTGCGCTCGGAGGCATCGTTGACCGACATCACCACGTTCCCGCTTATCTTGATTGCCATTTTCTTGATAATGGGACGGCCAGGATTCTGACCGACTGACCTGTCATTTTCTGTTGAGTTCAGGGTGACTGCAAAGGCTAGGTGCACTGTACCCGGTACAATAAGGTCATGGGGCCTGAGGTTTTAGAATCAGATATTGAGCTGTTGGTTTGGGCCCTTTACCCCAAGAGGCTCTCGTAGTCTGCGGTGTGGGTTAAGCTTGCGTCCATATTGGTGTGAAGACATGGTGAATATACTGAACATGTCTCTGATCAGTCTTCAATACAATGACAGATTTTGACCTCGACAAGTTCGCAAGGCAGGACGATGATGATGCAATGGAGTTGCAAGAAGAAACTAGCATTACCCGGGCCCCTGACAGCAGAGCTGTCGTGGAACAGGAGACGGGCGTTAAAATACCTTCATTGCAGCATGAGCCCTTGGAGGAGGCTGTCAATGGCTACTCCTAGAATCTGTCTGAGAAATGGATGGTGCCCTATCTACGTGACTATTCCAAGTTTGAACTCGACAAAAATTGGCGTCTGACGCTGAAGGCCATCCAAATGTCGACATTGTTAGTAAATCAGGAGCACCCCATGCTCTCTCAACAATCGCTAGAAAGCGTGGCAGTGGTGAGGTCTTCCGGAATGAGCTGGGGTTTAAGGACTGGACTCGAGGGGGAAAGGCGCTTAAGCCAAAGGTGCTTGAAACACTGCGGGTCAATGACATTGAGTTGGGAAAGGCAGCAGCTAGGATCGCATCAGATATGACAGAACTGCTGCGTCAAATTCCACTGAAAACGTGGTGGAAAGTCTTACCGAGGATGAAGAAACTGCTCTTAAAATGTTACATGACCCTCCACTTGATACCGTGGGATTGGAGTACAGCATCAGAGATATCCGCGGACTCGACAGGGCAATGCAGATCACCCAAGGTGAGTTAATGAACAACCTGGCCAGACTGTTCAGGCTGGATGAGCACATCGCTTTGGAAAAGAGAAAGCTCGATGAAGCTCAAGATGATCAGTTTAGTAGACGCCAGATAGCAGAACACTTGCGCAACCTGGAAGATAAACGAGCATCCCGCCTGGAGGCGGCCACAACGAATAGAGAGGCTCTCCGATCTCAAATTAACCAAGACAATCAATCAGATCCTTGTGAGCGCATTCGCACCCTCTTCCGGGAACAAGGGATTCCGATCGCATCTATTCTCACAGTGATTGGAATGGCAATCTTGACCCTAGTACTTGCTCAGACGGCAGGGGTGGAAGTACCTCCACTCTCACTCCACCCCATCTGATAAGAGTGGCCTCAAAGAGTGGGTGAAGAAGCACTTACAGGCTCTTGGGCGCATCCTGGCCAAGCTAGCTGGGAAGGCGGCGGCTGCGCTACCTGGAATTATAGGCTCCATTGTTTCATGGCTGTTTAAGCTACTCACAAAAACTGTAGGTTGGCTGGCCGAAAATCTATGGGCCGTGATCCTTGCTGTTGGGGTTTTGCTTCTCGTGGTGGCTCGTCAGTGGCTATCTTCGAAGAAACCAAAGCGCGAATAAGCCAACTGTAACCCCACCCACAATAACGGTAGTTTTCTCGTCATCATGCTGGCGTGTTGCCACAATTCCTGATGCCGCCGACTCGGCACCTCCACTACGGTTCCCCACTGGCACATCAATAGCCGTCAGACCAGCCTACAGCTTGATCAGTCCAGTCTCCCACATAGACATGATGGGTGGGATTGCTGCAGTGTTTAGTTTGTACTTAGTCCCAGGGTCTGGGTGGTTGCGGCAATAATGATCTTGTTGTTATACCCCACGGAGCTATGTGAAAGGCCACCTAGTTCCATATCAGAAGGCACCATGTAGAGGTCTCGACCGAACACATAATCTGTTTTTGACTTGATGTGAGACAACACGCCTTGATAGCATTTAATTCCACTCTCCAGGTCCACTGGGCGTGCAATGGCATCTTCCACATTCAGCTCAAACTGCTTTTGGACATTGAATGCTGTACCCATTCCGAAGATCGATGAACGGGTCTGAGCCTGGGACCCAATTATTGCCCAGACGTATGTCCTAATGGACTCATTGATTCATTTGACCCCTGCCCTTGTAAGCCTGTTTGCCTCGTCAACTATAAACGTAGTAAATCTGCATGCTCTTGTCTGATAAAGTCTGCATGAGTATGCCGTACCTTGAGCGTTTGGTGAATGTGACCGTATGGTCGTATCTTTGACTTGGCTGGTGCAATGTCAGGGATAGCTGTAGTAAGCGGCGACTTGGTATAAAGTGCCGAACCCGTCATTATAATCCCCCTTTACTCTCCAATCTGCATCAGGCGACACACCAAATTCATTTGATAGTCTTTCAAAAGCATGTCTGTCATGAGTTCTTGCATCTAGACCATGCATGATCCTGGGGTAAGGCAACTTTCATTTCAGTGCCTGGTAGTACAAATGGAATAGCCCAAAACCTTTAGTGAAAAATCTGTGGTTTGGTTCAGGTGGTCAGTTGCCGAGACACCACACCCTGTCGTCGCACCCCATATAGTGAAGTTCACCTGGTTTTGCCAGAAACCCATGGGCGAACTCCACCATTGTGTGATGACTGCCCCAGAATTTTTATCTGGGTGTCTATACTTTGAGAAGATGTCCAAGTGATTGCTTTCAAAACTCTTGGTCTCTAAGTTATGTCGAGGGGTTAAAGCCACATGAATTTTGTTGATATCACTTAGTTTTTTTTTGTAGAATCCGCCAGCCTTATATCTGGCAGCGGCATCATACCCAAAGGCTTTTGGGTGATCAGCCATCAAAAGGAACAACCGTGTGTACAGTGTTAAGTCTTACACTAGTGAAAGTATTTGCACAGAATAGATTCAACGACCGTGTAAAAGTGAAACCTCTCGGTGAAAGAATAATATGTCTAATAAATGAGTTTAACTGGTTGTGAATTATTTTTATGATTGTCAATCATGCTGTATGCTGTTAAGAAATGGGTCACACAATTTCATAAAGTGTAGTCACAAAGACAAAAAAAAGAAGAAAATTAGAGCAAAAATGGGGAAAAACTTCCACATGCTTATGGGCCTTGGCTGGATGTGCAGCTCCGACATCCTGCTGCACTCACACATCCATGGAGTGTCACTTATAGCTGTGACCGCTGGTACATTATAGCAAGCACCAGCTGATACACTCTAGATGTTTCTTCTCAGCTTGTTTACACACGGACTCCGAGGTAGTTGACAGTTACTGCAAGAACCTCTGGGCCACCTAGAGGGGTGGGCCATTCCCTTATGGCTCTCTGGGGTGGCCCATTCTTTATCTATGCCCATTTGGTGTTGGGGTAGCATCAAAGCCACGGGATGTAGACTATCAAAGTGTAGCAAAAATATGTAAAAATCTTGCCAAAAAACAGCAGCAAAGCCACAGGATGTAGACTATCAAAGTGCAGCAAAGATATGAAAAATCTCGAGGCCCCAAGGGTTAAAAGCATTGCCAAGATAAATGCAGTCTACTGGTTGAGTTCTCAAGGAAACTGGGGGAATTTGTACAGCAATTTTAAAGTGACAGTTTGTGGTTATATGGGATTTAAGGGTTAAGTCTTCAACATCCATAGATATCAACAGGGGCTGGAGTTACCTAACATAAGGGTCAAATTCATCATTGCTACATGAATTAAAATGAATCACTGATCAAAATTTATCTTTTTGCAATTTTTTCCTCCTAAAAATAACTTAGGACATCTTCAAAAGACTATGATTTTGAGACAAAAATTAACATTTTAAGTTATTAATGATTTTTGTTTTGCCAGTGTTGTCTGGTATGAGGTGAAGAGTTAACAAATGAAATAAAGAAAATGGCATCTTTGTCAAGTGATTCTTTATATGTACCTTCATGTGACATCAGACTTTAGATTTTGAAAAATGCAGACGCACAATAAAATGTGAACCTGGTTTCGAATCCAGGAGCATTGTTTTGGTTTTGTGAATCTATCAGAATTTGAAGGAACTTGTATCTGTATATATGGGTATGAGATAAGCATACATCATGCCGCTTATGGAACTGAGTTTTGCATCGACTAACATTTTTATCTTCTCATGTTTCTCAGCCTTCAAAGATAATTTTCTTCTCACAAATTTTCCAACTGTACTCAAGAATCCAGCCACCAAGGTTATGCTTTCTATTATGAGCATGATTGAGTCATACTCACAATAGAAAGTGTGGCCTTGGTGTGGACAGGACTGGCAGATGGATGGAAGTGTGGATAAAAAATAGAAAGTGATCACTAAAGCACACCTTGAGCTTCGCTCAAGTGATCTGAAAATAGCATATGAGATATAATGTTCTTGCATGTCTTTTTCATTGTGTGCTTGTTGTGATTCTGTCAATTTTCTATGTTAGCTTTTGTAATGATAATACTTCAGATAAGTAGAAACTGTGACATTATGAGCACATTTTAAGTTCGGGACTAAAACGATATCTACTTACCTTACAACCTTCACAGGTGGCTACTCCATAATGTACACCAGTTGCTTTATCACTGCAAATTTTACAGGAACCAAATGGGTAAGGAATGGCACCATGTGGCATTCTTGTCTATTCAAAATAGGAACCTGCTGATAACAAAGCAAACATTCCTGGGTAAGTCTAGAAATAATTTACTTTTCTCTCCATATAGTGTTTTTTTCAACTCTCTACATTTCTGTAATGGTCATATGATATTTGACCAGACCTTTTCATGAAGATTGCCATTTAAATTTTTCTTTTTTTAGATTTTTGCCTCAAAAACATAGCAGTGAGGCATGATGTGCCCCCTCAAATTTTTCCAGAGAGTGAGAGAAGTAGTAGAGCATGTATGAAACTGGCCCAGTTTGCTGGAGTTCGGAAAGATTAAAACTGGAGCTTTTGTGGAGACATGAAGTATGTTTGTGGGATACTACGGTTTGTATACTGCTGAATCTAGTCAAGCAAATTAGCTGTCGAGCAGTTGCTCAAAAGAACATGGTCACTACTGTGATAAGTTTCCTCTCTTGCCATCTTGTAGTATAGTCTTCTACCAACTCTTGCTGGTTTGTACCATGGCCACCACAATCTATCATGTACTAGAGTTTACCATTGCTACTGACTTCTGACTCTACTACAGGTTTGTTGCCCATTTCAGACCTGGTCTCAACCTCTGCCCTTGACAAGACAGGTTTGTTACCTACGGAATGCCCACTGTAATACCACTGTACGGGACATGAGCCTGTATGGTTCTTATGAAAATGTCAGAGTCAATCAAGCTGTCCCTGGAACAGGCATTGCTTGAATGACTCAAATGTTATCGTGCAAATATGTTCTCAAGCAATTGCTTGAAAAAGAGTGTCTTTTTGTAGGTCACTGAGGTCATCCAGGGGTCAGTGAGTGCACTTTTTTTTTAGAATTGCTGGAAATCACATTTTATGACCCCTTAATGCATTCCCAAAGTCAATAACTGTATTTTTACACTACAAAAGTGGGCCAGGCCAAAAATTGTGAAAGTGGGTCAAAGCATGGTATGACGCATGGGACTGAGACAAACACTATACTAAATGGAGGTTCAAAATAGAGGTCAAGGTCACTGAGGTCACCCAGGGGTCATTGAATGCATTTTTCAGAATTGCTGGAAATTTCAGTTTGTGATCCACCTAATGCAGTGCTGAAGTTTGTGCATGTATTTTTATACTTAAACAAGAGTGTGGCATATGCCCCCGATGGTGTCATAAAAGGGTAGGCAAGTCTCTCGGGGGCATAACCAAAATCAAAAGGAAGCTTCCTCTAGACACCAACAATGCATCACAAAAAAATAAAATTGATTTGGATCAGCATTCATAAGTTATTGGACGGAAACCAAATTCAAGATGGTGGCCATATTGAATTGGTTATCTGATCAAAAATCGAAAAGAAGCTTCCTCCAGACACCAATAATGCATAACCAAATGAAAGTGTCAATGACACTGTAACTCAACTTGTTAAGACATGTATTTATTATTTATTTATTGGTGTTTAAGGTCATATACTTATGCACAATGGCTAATCATGACCGTGACAGTTGTACGGGTGGAGGAAGCCGGAGTACCTGGAGAGAACCACCGAGCAATGATGAGCAGCTGTCGGCTCTCCAACATCGTAACTCTGAACTCTGCGCCACGGCACAGGCAGGGTTAGATTGGTTGAAGACATGCGCACCATCGACGTGCAGTACGCCTTAGCACACAGCGTCATCGTGCCCCCATGTAGGCAATCGGGGTTAAGTGCCTTGCCCAAGGACAGAACGCGGGAGTGCGAATCAGTCACTGAAATGGTCACCCATCCAACTACTAACCGTGCTCGACGCTGCTTAACTTCGGTGATCTGACAAGAACCAGTTACCGCGATGCCACCGCGCCCCTGTTAAGACATGTACATGTATAGTATGTGACACAGCAATGACAAAACATCTAGGTAATGACCTGTTAACAAAGGTACATATAAAGTATTGTAACGGTCTGTACATAAATACTGACCGAAGCCTGTAACAAATGTATAGGTAAAGTATTGTAAAGGTGGGTGACAGTCAGATGCTAAAGTAGAAAAGAAATCTTTGAGTCCCAGAGTGGGTCTGACTGAACCCCAAAATATTTGTTCTCATAGCACTGTGATAACAAAGGCACCCCAAAACACATTCGTTCCTGTCCCAAGGTGACATCAAAGATACCCAAGAAGTTTCGTGAAGATCAGTTCACAAATACGAGCTGTATAGAAGTTGTGACAAAAAAGCTGATTGGACCTAATTTCGGTACAAAATGGCCACTGGCAGCCATCTTGAATTTTCAACCGCACCCAAAAACACTCGTTCTCGTCCCAAGGTAATAACAAAGGTACCCAAGAAGTTTTGTGAAGATCAGTTCATAAATACAGCCTCTAGCCCGAGCCGTATTGACATGTGCACTTACAGTGTATAAGTAGCACTGAATAAATCAAAGTTCATCTAATTTGCATAATTTTATGCACGAGAAAAAAACCTGTACTATATGTGATGTATTCCATGTTACTAAACATTCATACAAAAATTTATTCAAATCAGAACTTTCATACAGAAGTTCTGTACAAAAGACTGATTTCACTAATTTTGGTACAAAATGGCTGCTGGTGGCCATCTTGAATTTTGGACCACACCCCAAAACACTCGTTCTCATCCCACGGTGATAACAAAGGTACCCAAGAAGTTTCGTAAAGATCGGTTCATAAATACGGCCTCTAGCCTGAGCCGTATAGAAGTTGTGTACAAAAAACTGATTAGACCCAATTTCGGTACAAAATGGCCACTGGCAGCCATCTTGAATTTTCGACCGCACCCAGAAACACTCGTTCTCGTCCCAAGGTGATAACAAAGGTACCCAAGACATTTCGTGAAGATCAGTTCATAAATACAGACTCTAGCCCGAGCCGTATTGACATGTGTACTTACTGTTTGTAAGTTGCACTGAAAAAATCAAAGTTCATCTAATTTGCATAATTTCTGCACGAAAAAAACCCAGTATTATATGTGATGTATCCCATGGTACTAAACATTCACACAAAAAATTATTCAAATCTACGCTTTCATATGGAAGTTCTGTGCAAAAATCTGATTGCACTAAATTTTGTACAAAATGGCTGCCATCGGCCATCTTGAATTTCGGACCGGACCCAAAACACTCGTTCTCGTCCCACGGTGATAACAAAGTTACCCAAGGAGTTTCGTAAAGATCAGTTCATAAATACGGCCTCTAGCCCGAGCCATATTGGCATTTGCACTTACAGTGCTGAAAGTAACACCAAAAAACATCAAAGTTAGTCTAATTTGCATAATTTACGCACAAGAAAAAAACCTGTGTATATGTGATGTATCCCATGGTATTAAACATTCACACAAAAAATTATTCAAATCAGAGCTTTCATATGGAAGTTCTGTACAAAAAACAGATTTCTGCATCGTCAGTACAAAATGGCGGCTGGCAGCCATCTTGAATTTCGGACCGCACCCAAAAACACTCGTTCTTGTCCCACGGTCATAACAAAGGTACCCAAGAAGTTTCGTAAAGATCGGTTCATAAATACGGCCTCTAGCCCAGGCCGTATCCAATTGTTGACGTACGGACAGATGGTCAGACGGACGTTGGACAACGGGCCATGGCAAAAGCTCAAATTTGGCTTCGCCAAAGTTGAGCTAAAAATGAAACTGATTCGAGTCAGTATTCATTAGTTGATGGATGGAAACCAAATTCTAGTTGGCCACCATGGAAGCCATAATGAATAGGCCACTGGTGGCCATCTTGGTTCAGCTGACTGGTCCAACACTGAAAGGAAGCTTACTCTAGACAGCAACAATGCATAATTCAAAAATAAAAATGATTCGAGTCAGCATTCATTAGTTATTGGTCGGAAACCAAATTCAATATGGCCACCATGACGGTCATATTGAATTGACTAGCTCATCCAAAAACTGGTCCAACATTGAAAGGAACCCAATATGGCGGCAATGGCGGCTATATTGAATTGATTGAATTGACTTGCTGATCCAAAATCGAAAGGAAGCTTCCTCTGGACACCAACAATGCATAATTAAAAAATAAAAATGATTTGAGTCAGCATTCATTAGTTATGGGACGAAAACCAAATTCAATATGGCTGCCATTGTGGCCATATTGAATTGGCTAGCTGGACCAAAATCAAAAGGAAGCATTGTCTTGTCAGCCACAAGTAACCCCTAAAATTAAGATTTGATCAAATGAGCGGTTCTTTGGTTATTTGACAGAAACCAAAAGTTAATAGACTGTCGACGGATGATGGATGACAGACAGATGGACGAATGGATCTATTTTTTAATTATGCATGGTTGGTGTCTAGAGGAAGCTTCCTTTCGATTTTGGACCAGTCAGCTCAACCAAGATGGCTGCCAGTGGCCAATTCATTATGGTGGCCAACTTGAATTTGGTTTCCTTCCAATAACTAATGATTACTGATTCGAACCAATTTAATTTTTTGGTTTTGCATTATTGGTGTCTAGAGGAAGTTTCCTTGTGATTTTGGATCAGCAAGTCAATTCAATCAATTCAATATAGCTGCCATTGCCGCCATATTGGGTTCCTTTCAATGTTGGACCAGTTTTTGGATGAGCTAGCCAATTCAATATGACCGTCATGGTGGCCATATTGAATTTGGTTTCCGACCAATAACTAATGAATGCTCACTCGAATCATTTTTATTTTTGAATTATGCATTGTTGCTGTCCAGAGTAAGCTCCCTTTCAATGTTGGACCAGTCAGCTGGTCAGAACCGAGAGGTTCTCGGGGGCATAAAAAGTGGATAGGGGGCAAACACTTTGAAAGTGGGTCATGCTCATATCTCAAGCATGGTATGATGAATGGACCTGGGACCAACATAAAATGAGTCAAAACTCAATGCAGATTCAAAATATGGGTCAAGGTCACCGAGGTCACCCAGGGGTCATTGAGTGCATTTTTAGAATTGCTGTAAATCGCATTTTCTGACCCCTTAAAGCATTCCCAAAGTCGATACATGTATTTTTACACTAAAAAAAGTGGGTGGAAGACAAACATTTTGAAAGTAGGTTATGCTCATATCTCAGGCATGGGAAAACCTATGAACCTGTGACTAACAACAAATGAGTCAAAACTCAATGGAGGTTCAAAATATGGGTCAAGGTCACTGAGGTCACCCAGGGGGTCACTGAGTGCATTTTTCAGAATTGCTGGAAATCGCAGTTTATGACCCCTAATGCATTGCTAAAGTTCATACATGGACATGTATTCTTATACTCAAATGAAAGTGTCAATCCACACTGTAGCTTAACTTGTCTGTGAGTTGTGTTTGATGAAAATGATAATGTTCAATGTTTTTGAAAGGACTATGAAATAAGACAAGAATTGTGATAATTGGGAATATGTTAATTTCTGTTCCCTGTAAGCTGGGTTTTCAATAAAAATAATATGAGGTGTAGACTGTACTAAAGAATTGCGGGGTGGGTTAATGTGGCCCTCACAGTTAATGAATGTGGCCCTCACAGTTAATGTATGTCAACAAAAGTTTCCAAGTTACAGTGAAATTATTCCAAAACGAGTCATCCTATTAAGTTACATTGAAATCCCTTCATAAATATGGCCTGTAGACTATGCTAAAGGTTTTTGGGCTTCGGGCCTGTGCAGCCATCATGGCTGACCGATCGCAACCAAAAGGGGATGTCCTCATCTAGACATTATAATGAGTCATCCTACCAAGTCACAATGAAATCCCTTCATAAATATGACCAGTAGTTTGTGCTAAAGTTTTTTGGGTTTTGGGCTCGGGCAGTGGTCATGGTTGAATGATCATGACCAAAATGGAACGTTCTTATCTGGGCATTATCTGGAGTCATCCTACCAAGTTGCAATGAAATCCCTTCATAAATATGGCCTGTAGACTGTGTTAAAGGTTTTCGGGCTTTGGGCCCATGTAGCCGTCACAGTTGAGCAATCATGACTAAAAGGGGACGTTATCATTTGGACATTATATGGAGTCAACATTCCAAGTTACAATGAAATCCCTCCATAAATACGACCTATAGACTGTGCTAAAGGTTTTCAGGTTTTGGGCTTGGGCAGCCGTCATGACTGAATGATCGCAACCAAAAGGGGACATTCTCATCTAGACATTATCTGAAGTCATCCTATCAAGTTACAATGAAATCCCTTCATAAATATGACCTGCAGACTGTGCTAAAGATTTTCGGGATTCGGGTCCCTGTAGCCGTCACAGTTACCCAATCGTGACCAAAAGGGGACGTTCTCATCTAGACATTATATGAAGTCAACCTACCAAGTTACAATGAAATCCAGCCATAAATACGACCTGTAGACTGTGCTAAAGGTTTTCGGGTTTTGGGCTCGGGCAGTCGTCACAGTTGACAGATCGTGACCAAATGGGGAAGTTCTCATCTAGACATCATACGGAGTCATCCTACCAAGTTACAATGAAATGTCTCAATAGTAAATATGACCTGCAGACTGTGCTAAAAGTTTTTGGGTTTTAGGCTTGGGCAGCCATCACGGTTGACAGATCATGACCAAAAGGGGACGTTCTCATCTAGGTATTATATAGAGGCAACCTACCCAGTTACAATGAAGTCTTTTCATAAATACAACCTGTAGACTGTGCTAAAGGTTTTTGGGTTTTGGGCTCGGGCAGCCATCACGGTTGACTGATCACAACCAAAAGGGGACGTTCTCATTTAGACATGACCTCAAACCTGCATACGAAATTTCGTGACTATCGGACAAGAACTACGGGGTGTAGCCTGTGCTGAAGGAAAATGTGAACAGACTCACAGACTCTCACAGACTCTCACAGACTCACAGACTAACAGACTTTCGCATGCGTGATGGCAATAGCTTATCTTGACTTTGTCAAGTTAGGCTAAAAAGAGGGTGGGGCAAAAAATTTTGGTAATGGGTCGCGCTCCTATCTCAAGCATGGCATGAGGTGTGGAACTGGGACCAACACCAAATGAGTCGAAACTCAATGGAGGTTCAAAACATGGATACAGACCACTGACATCACCCAGCGGTCATAGAGTGCATTTTTAGAATTGCTGGAAATTGCATTTTATGGCCCCAAATGCCTTCCCAAAGTCAATACATGTATTTTTACACTAAAAAAAAGTGGGTGGGGGCCAAGAATTCTGAAAGTGGGTCACACTCATTTCTCAAGCATGGTATGACCTAGGAACCTGGGACCAACAGCAAACGAATCAAAACACCATAGTTGTTAATAATTTGAGTCCAGTTCACTAGGGTCATCCAGATCTCATTAAGTGAAGTTTTAAGAACTGCTTGAAATTTCATTTTATTACCCCAATGCATTTCTGAAGTCCACACATGTATTTCTTCACACAAAAAAGTGGGCAGAGTCAAAAATATCCATTTCTGATTCCATTATAGAACACGTTGAATTAGGTGCACATAAGTTATTTTTGGTTTCTTGAAAAAAAAATTCTGAATCTTCCATGAAAATCTTTAAATGTGGTTTACAAAAGCCTATTTCTGATTTCTGTAAAGATATTTTGCTCCCGAAAATAAGTCTCCATAAATTTTCTTTCCATATTTACTGGTTGCAGTAAATTTGGGATGAAATGAGAGAGATTGCAAAAGCAATCTGGCAATAATGTGGCAATAGTCTGGTTTTATTTAGGGAAAAATGTTGACTAATGATACATATTGTTATAAGTTGTTCTGTATATTACCCTGGCCATTGAAACTTCTACTATCTGAAACAACATTCACATGCAAGGAAGCAGTGTGTCAGTGCAAAGTGATAAAATATGCATCTTGCAGAAAGGGATATATTATGTCATTTCCCCATGAGGATATGATTAATTATTAATAATAAGCTCATTCCGCATTTTGTTCTGAAAACCTGGAATAACGCTAAACTGAAAATTAACTAAACATGGCGTTAAGTCCTTCAACGAAGTCAGTGATTGTCAGCCTATTTTTTCTCTTCTTTTTCTTTTTTTGTCAAACATGTTTTTTTCGATCACTTCCCACTGGCCTACGCTCATGAAATATGGCACACTTCTCACATTAAAAGAAAATGAAGAAATTCCATTTTTTCACTTTCAAAGTCCAAACTTTATCAAAATTACGTCGATTTTAACCTTTTTGTCCATCTTTTAATATCAACAATGCCTGTGCCTCCCTCTTTCAAACTTGGCATATCCCACCTCCAACAAAAACAACATCTAAAAATTTTGAACCAACAGTTATGGCTGAAATGAAGGGTGGTGTTATTGTTGTCAATGTCATAAAAAAATAAATGATTGTTATGAAATTTTAGTATGATGTAGAGCACAAAAAATTAGGAGAGAGCTGTTTTTTTTTTTCATTTTTTCCCCATTTTTTACCTCTTTACAGTATTGAAGTTTCAGCACTTCTAGCTTTTAAAACCTTATAACGCCAAATTGGCGACATGGATAATTCCATTACTGTACCTGCAGCTATGAAACTTTGCAACTTTGTTCATGCTTGGGAAATCGAGTGCACGCCTTCGTAATATTTTCAAATTTCAACCTTTTCCCAAAACAACGTCACTTTTCCTGTTTTTTCTAACTCTTTTAATATCAATGGCTGTATCAAGCCTCCCTCTTTCAAATTTTGGATATATCATTTCCAACAAAAACCATATCTAAAAATTAGGTACCAACCTGGGGCATTCCCAATGGTTATTGCTGAATTTAAAAGTTATGTTATTGACGTCAACATCATAAAAAATTAAATGATGTTTTAGTGTGTTGTAGAGCTCAAAAACTTAGGAGGTAGTCGTTTGTTAGATTTTTTGATTATTGCCATTTAATGACGCTTCAAAATTTGAATATTCTTAACATGTTTATTAAAAACGCTAAGCTTTTTTAAGGGTTAACAACTTTTTCAGGAGTTCAAAATGCTGAGATCATGTTTGGCAGATTTCCAACAAATAACACTGAAAATTTTGAGAAGCTGCCCCCAAAAGTTTGGACACAGTTTACTGTCAACAGACAGGACTGTTATTCCAGTGTGAGATACACTTGGCTTTGGTGATGGTGATGTGAGGCACATTATTCTGTGACTTAATATGTTAAAAGGCAGCATACATTTTCTCCTTGTTGTTGGAACTACTCAGTGTTGGACGTGTTTCATTTGATGACTTCTGGAAATTTGCTTGTAATTTTAAAACAATTTAGTTATATGATTTGCATTCATCATTATTTGCTATGTATTCATCATTACATGATTTGGTTCTTTCATCATATGATTTGCATTCGTCATTATGTGGTTTTTGTCTTTCATTATATGATTTGCATTCATCATTATATGATTTGCAGTCATCACTATATGATTTGCATTTGTCATTATACTGTTTGGTTCTTTTATTATATGGTTTGCATTCGTCATTATATGGTCTGGTTCTTTCATTACATGGTTTTCATTCAGCATTATATGATTTGCATTCATCGTTATATGATTAGCAGTTATCATAAGATTTGCATTTGTCATTATATGGTTTTTGTCTTTCATTATATGATTTGCATTCATCATTATATTACTTGCAGTCATCATTACCTGATTTGCATTTGTCATTATATGGTTTGGTTCTTTCATTATATGATTTGCATTCGTTATTATATGCTTTGGTTCTTCCATTATAGGCTCTGCGTTCGTCATTACATGGTTTGGTTCTTTCATTATATGGTTTGCAATCGTCATTATATGGTTTGGTTCTTTCATTGTATGGTTTGCATTTGTCATTATATGGTTTGGTTGTTTCATTATATGGTTTGCATTCATCATTATATGGTTTGGTTCTTTCATTATATGGTTTTTGTCTTTCATTATATGATTTGCATTCATCATTATATTACTTACAGTCATCATTACCTGATTTGCATTTGTCATTATATGGTTTGGTTCTTTCATTATATGATTTGCATTCGTTATTATATGGTTTGGTTCTTTCATTATATGCTCTGCGTTCGTCATTACATGGTTTGGTTCTTTCATTATATGGTTTGCAATCATCATTATATGGTTTGGTTCTTTCATTGTATGGTTTGCATTTGTCATTATATGGTTTGGTTCTTTCATTATATGGTTTGCATTCATCATTATATGGTTTGGTTCTTTCATTATATGGTTTTTGTCTTTCATTATATGATTTGCAACCATCTTTATATTACTTCCAGTCATCATTATATGATTTGCATTCATCATTATATGGTTTGGTTCTTTCATATGATTTACATTTGTCATTATATGGTTTGGTTCTTTCATTATATGATTTGCATTTCTCATTATATGGTTTGCAGGGAGTGGTTTGGTTCTTTCATTGTATGATTTGCATTTGTCATTATATGGTTTGCAGGGAGTATGGTGGCTCAGTGGTCATGGCACTGGACTTCAAACCAAAAGGGCCACAGTTTGCCCCCCACCAGTGGTAACTGCATTGTGT
This sequence comes from Pictodentalium vernedei, assembly GCA_031216915.1. Taxonomy (NCBI): domain Eukaryota; kingdom Metazoa; phylum Mollusca; class Scaphopoda; order Dentaliida; family Dentaliidae; genus Pictodentalium; species Pictodentalium vernedei. The sequence goes on from CM062289.1 coordinate 194,526,844, forward strand.
CTTTGGGCAAGGCACTTCATCCTGATTGCCCATATGGGGGCATTGTGGCAATGTGTACTCATCTCTTATTTGCTTGTCACTGCTCGGTAGTTCTCTGTAGGTCCACCAGCTTCCTCCACAGTAAAACTGTCTGACACAAGATCACCCTGGCTGTCGAGAGTGTCATTAAACCTCAATAAATAAATATGGTTTGCATTCATCAATATACGGTTTGTTTCTTTTATTATATGATGTTCATTCATCATCATATGGTTTGATTCTTTCATTATATATGATTTGTGTTTGTCTTTACATTGTTTTGTTCTTTCATTATATGATTTGCATTCATCATTATATGGTTTGTTTTTGGCATTATATGGTTTGCATTTATGTTTATATGGTTTTGTTCTTTCATTATATGGTTTACATTTGTCATTAAATGGTTTCATTATATGGTTTGTATTCATCATTATATGGTTTTATTTTTTAATTATATGATTTGTATTCATTATTAACCTTTTAAACCACTTTTCCGGCCCAGTGACATGATACTTCATAATTTCATTAACTAGGAAGAATGGCTTTTGAGTGAAGATGTGGTGTAGACCAATCAATATTCTCAACATGCAGCCTCAAGGCTGCACGTTGAAAATATTAATGGGTCTGTTTCCAAATAAAGATTATGGACTCTTCCCTTGCTGCCATTGAGCTAGTATGGAAGATACCACCAGGGTTTAACCCTTTACCTAACGTAACGGCCAAAACCGGCCAGCGCTATTCTCAAAAATCGCCAATTAATTTTCATTATTTTTTTCATTTTTTGTCTCAAAAACATAGGTTATGACCCCTCGTTGGAACAAGCTCGTCGAGCTCATTCCAACGAGGGGTCATAACCTATGTTTTTGAGACAAAAAATGAAAAAAATTAGTTATTCAAGAATTATTTTTGCAAGTGTCGTCTGCTTTTCAGGTTAGGTAAAGGGTTAAAGGGTTAAGTCATTCAACTTTGTTGAATGACTTCTCCTAATGGTTCACCTTTTTTTTTCTTTTTTATCAGATCAAAATTTCAGATATTTCCCCTTCACCCACACTGAATAAATTAGGCACACCAGGCCATAAATATACAGAACCACAGATATGTTTGAATGGGTTAAGATTTATCACATGAGGTTGTTTTGGCCCAGGATGTCACGAGAGCCAAAGGCTCGAGTGATATCCTGGGCCAAAGCAACCGAGTGCCATAATTCTTAACCCATTCAAATGAATGTGCGGTTCTATATTTATCACACACCTCCCATATAACAACCAGTCTACACAAAAATTGAACTAAAAGCACTTTTTAACTGGATACTCACTGTGTTTCCTTCATTGCCAACAAGACATCACTGTTATTTGGCGGGTTACAAACCCTAATTATCTTTTTAATTTTTACGGCATTCAGTTGGTCAAAACCTATTGACACCAATCAGTGTCATTATCATGATGATCGAACTTCAAATATTGACTAAACTGTGGAGAATAACACAACAAAAAGTGTTAAATAGCTGAGTTTAGCACACTCCATCATTAAATGGCCAGTTGTGGAAAGTATTTGTCAAGGAACAAGCAGTCAGAATATTATTTTTATTTTGTAAATTTCTGACTCAAATCTGATTGTTTAAATATCCTGTGTAAACCATGGGTGAACAAATCTAAATGCCGAACTTGGAATTTTCATGCAATGAAATCAAATGTGTTCTGTATCACCACATGTGCGATGTGCGATGCAACTTTATTTTTATCGTACAGGCAGAACAGTGAAATCCCATATTTTACTTTAATCGGTGTGTGAAAAAATTTGAGATGAACGATTTTATCATTCCTCTGGTGGTTATCTAAATGAAAAAACAGATAACCTAAAAGTTGTTCGTCTGGAACTTCAAACAGTTCGTCAAAAAGTTGTGTCTTATCACCTTATTTGATAGCACTGTTTTAAAATGTTCCTGTGGAAAGACCCGTCTCTTCAACTCTCAAACTCCCTAAGACAGCTGACGCCCACTGTGCTTGCTACAGTTACTTTCGAAATCTGTGAACTGTGGATTACCCCCAGTGCTTCATTGGTGGAAATTTTGCTAGGTGTCATAGCGGATCATCTCTGAATTATATACGTGCAAAAATGCTCACCAATATATACTAACCAGTCCACGATGGCTGTACTGTAATTGGTCCTCTTTATTATATCCAGGTGAATGGTAAATAGGTTATCTCAAAATTCGAGATTTTATTCTCTGCACACTGAACAGAAACATGAAATACTTGGGTTGGGGGACAAACATCTGTTGCCCGAAATTCCATCCACCATGAGAGTGATGCAGATTTTTAATTTTAAAATTTTTTTTTACATATCTTTTAATATCAACAGCTGTATCAAGCCCCCCTCTTTCAAACTTTAGATATCTCATCTGCTATAAAAACCATACATGTAGTAAAATGTGTTGCCCTCCTAGGAAATTCTCAACCCGTCGGGTGACATAATAGAGGTCATACATCATAACTAGAGGCTCTACAGAGCCTGTAATCGCTCACCTGGAAATACATATAAAAAAATGTGATTTCCCATAGGCTTTCTATGAGCTGCAATTGTGGCCATGTTTTGCAAGATTACATCAACATTACATGAGGATCATTGGTAGGTGTCCCAGTCTTCAATTACGTGAAGTTTCAAAACATTTGAATCCATCAAACAGAATCATAGAATGTCTCTGGTGGCCATATTTTCCAGCCAACGGGAACAAAAAGAGGATCATTTGTAGAGGGCATCCTATAGACCATTCTTGCCAAGTTTTTGGTTCATGTCAGCTCAATAGTTCCAGAGAGAAGATGAAAATGTGATTTCCTATAGTTTTTTTCTATAGGAACTATAAACCGCAATTGTGGCCATGTTTGCAATATGATCAACATTAAAATGAGGAACGCTGGTGGAGGTTGTCACAGTTATCAACCATGCAAAGTTTCAAAACATTTGGCCCTGTGGTTTCAGAGAAGAAGAGTTTTCAAAATTGACTAATCAGAATCAAAGAATGCTTCTGGCAGCCATGTTTTTTCACCCAACAGGAATAAAATGAGTAACAGTTGTAGAGAACCTCTCATAGACAATGCCTGCCAAGTGTGGTTCACATTGGCTCAGTACTTTCAGTGAAGATGATGAAAATGTGATTTCCTATTGGGTTTCTATAGTAACTATAAGCCACAATTGCAGCCATAATTGCAACCCGATGAAGATTAAAATGAGGATCATTGGTAGAGGGGGGTCACAGTCATCAGTCACACTAAGTTTTCAAACCATTTGGCCTTGTAGTTTCAAAGAAGATTTTCTTGAAAATGCACACATTTATGAATTCTGTTTTCAATAAAAAAAATCAGTAAAAGAAGGTTAAATATTTTTGAAAAATTACAACTTTTTTTCAGACAGTATTCTCTTTTCAAAATAGCTTTGGATAGGTAAAAGGGTTACAGGAAACACATTACTCCAATTTTTGTCAAATCTTAAAAATATATACAATAATTACTGTCATCTAAGCTGACATGATTGCAAGAATGTTAGCAAAATCTTGTTTTCTCCAAACACCTGTCAACAACCAAGATTATCTGATAAGAACACGAGTAATGAGCATATATCAGCATTCATGTCCAGTTCCAATAGTTTACAGTTAAGTCAAAAAGAAGTTGTAGGATTATCCTATAAACTGTGTATCTTTTCTCTTCCTACACTGATAAGACCAGAAGCTGACATCATTTTCTGGAAAGCTCTCACTGATAGCTTTCCAGAAAATGTCAGATTCTGATCTTGTCAGGGCAGGAGCAGCAGTTTACTTAGTTTATTGCAGTTATGCTACAGCTTATTTTGACTTGTACTGTATACACAATATATATATATTTTTTTTCCCCAGTTCTCAGTGGAGAAAACTAGAACCAACCCTTACCAGATTCTCAAAAAACAAGTATTTTTGCAGACAGTACCGATCTTTTGTGCAGACAGGAGAGGCATTGTAAGCATTAGAATATAGCCTCTGGTGGCCACATATTTCCATCCTCTCATAGACCATTCCTGCGAAGTGTGGTTCACATCGGCTCAGTAGTTTCAAAGAATAGTCTGGTCGCCAAACCCCCGAAAATCACGAATGCTTGTTTTGGCGTATAAAGTTTATTTCTCAATGGATTTTGCAAATTTAGACATTTGAGAACAATATTCAATCGGCTGACCATCTGTCAGCCTTGAGCAATTTTTTTTATAGAGTCTTGAAAAGGTATATACCCTACCCCGAATTTGATACCAAATGTGAAAACACCTATATTTGAATATTCTGTAAATTCTCATTACTAACATGAAATTTATCGGTAAACCTTACTATTTGTACACTTGGCATGGTTTGTAGAATCATATACTCCAGAATTCAAAATTATATCGACACACAAAAATCCAATATGGCTGCCGTGTCGGATCGTCATGTCGAAATTTTAACTTTTTTTCTCAGTTGCACCATAAATCGTTTATTCTGTGAAACAAATTGTATCTTAATTGTGCCAGTTCATGCTCTGCCATCATGGAGCATCCATTTGTGCTCATGATGATACCAAAATGGGCACCATGTGTTGAATAGTTCGATCGATATAGCGCTTTCACCGAATGACACTATAACCAGACGGAGGCTAAAATTTCAATACATTTCTGGTAGCTGTACCAACGGTCATATATATAATAGTTACGGACGGAGGATCGAGTTTTGTCATGGAATACATACACACTACTCGGGATAGGTGTTCTTACGATGTCTCAGGCAGTAAATTACTGAACAACACGAATAAAGAGCATTGTTCGCAGCAAACAGCGCTCTTTACTACACCTGATACTAAGCGAGTAAGGATGTTCAAAAATCCACCACATTCAAATCAGTGATATCTGATCACTCAACGTGTGAAGACGTACTTTCGCTTCCATTCATTGTTGGGTTTTCGTATCAGTTTCGATCATGCTTACTGGCTGAACTTAATAATAGATTACCACTTTTATTCACATTTTGTTCAATTGAAATTATTCAATTCGTTTATTGTTTCTTTATTGTTGACATTGTAACCCGTTTTTGGCCGAGTGAAGTTCCCCGGTTAATTTGTTCTTTGAAGCTTGACAGTAAATTGTCAGAATATTATGTCTCAAAGGTGCTATTTTTCAGATATTTATAAGTGCTCTGATTCGAGCGAGAAACGCTTTGCAAAAGCATGGTGCAAATGAGGAAGTTCACGATGGACCACCTCCTAAGAAAATCACCAGACGTTCAGACGTCAGCACTTTCAACTTCTTGGTTGATTGCTTATTTTGTGGGCGCGAATGTAAAGTTGAGAAAGATAAAAAGAATCCCTCTAGATGGAGACCAGCTTATGTCTTCCGACAAACTCACATTAAACAAGGTACCTCCACACCGAAAGCGGAAATTCTTCAGAAGAGCGACGACCGTAGTGACAATTGGTCCATTGAAGTCCGCATTAGAGTCAATCAGGCTGTTAGTGATTTGCACGCAGCTGACGCTCGCTACCATTCTGATTGTCATCAGTCGTTCATGGGAGAAAGATCAGTCGTTGCAGGCAAAAGATCGGCAGCATTATCAGTTGCTCCACCCGATATCGAACCACCCCTCCAAGCTGTTTTAGATTTTATGAAGAAAGACAACTCTCAGTTGGAGTTCTGTTGAATTGCATGGAATCTATGTTGAAAATGGCGGAGAGAGTCTGTCTCGGAGGCTCCTTGTCTCCAAATTGCCAGATTTCTTCAACGAAGAATTATTGCACCTCAGCTCACCGTCAATCGCTACAATAATTGCAATCAGATCTCGAGTGGGTTCGCTCCTGAGAATTGATAGTGATTTCAAAAATGATGTCCCCGTGGCCATGAAGACTCTTTGCACAGAAATTTCTAAGGATGTCGAAAACATTGAACTAGATGGGAATAATTACAAGTCAACTTTAGATAAGACCACCCTTTTCGAGTATTCAAGTCAAACTGTAACAGACTTTCTTGGTAGCTTATCGCTAAAACTTGACAACACACTTACGGCACTTATGATAGGTAATATGATAACTTCTGCCATCAAAGGTGTCCCTACACCATTGCAAATTAGTTTAGCTGTATTATTCCGCGATTCAAAGGAATTGGTCAAGTCCTTGAACGACTTTGGAGTAACATGCACGTATGATGAGTTGTTACGGTTTAAAAAATCAGAAACCGTACTCGCCTCAAAGAGTAACAACCTGACCACAATCACTACTTCGGAAGATGGGTTGATACAGTTTGTTGTTGATAACTTCGATGCCGATATATCTTCACAAAACGACAAGCTCAACACACACTCGTTGGCAGTTTTGATGACGCAACCTAGCACGAAGAGAGATTCTCCCTCTCCAATGATACCGAGAGTCACTAAACTCGACATGGCTAAACCAGTTGATTACAACACTGAAAAGTCAACATTCGATGTACCAAAGAAGCCAGAAGTCCCTCATTGCTTAATCCGCAAAGAAGTACCTCAGCTCCAAGTATTGGTTTGCATGGTCATGGCAGAACGAAGGGCGTTGGAGAATGACCTTGAATTTTTGAAGGATATTGTAACGAAACCTAACTGTCCTGAGTTCAATGGCTACAACACCAGGTCATCCCGACAAAGTGGGCAATCCCCTCAACCAGAGACGAAGGCTGTGTACTTACCATTGATTGACATGCCACCGGCTGATCCAGATACAATTTCAACCGCCATGTTAAGATGCAATGCGTCTAACTGAGTTGACTGGGCAGAAATATACTTTATTCACTGCTGATCAACAGCTATATAAAGTATCGTTGGATGTTCTGTGGTCAAATCACGATCACTTCGGAACATTGATTCCGAGGTTGGGAGGCATGCATATGTTAATGAGTTTTCTTGGTGCTATTGGCAACTTGATGGAGAACACGGGTTTATCTGAAATTCTTGAGTCTGTGTTCGGCGGAGTAGCCAAAATGCTAAGCGGGAAAAAGTTTCCTCAAAATATGCGCGCTTTCGGTTGTTGGCAGAAGAGCTGCTTAGAGATATCATCAGTAGAGATGATGTTGTCTGCCCGGAAGATTTCATTGACACATTGAGTGAAATATCAGACCAGAGCAGGACTTGCAAGGTTTGGGTGGACTGCTTCATAAGACCAGTTCTTATAATGATGAAGTACGTAAGGGCTGAGAGGGAAGGGTACTGGCCCTTGCATTTGGCAACTGTAAAACAAATGCTCCCTTACTTCTTTGCATCCGGCCATGTCAACTATGCTAGATATGGCTTGTATTATCTGAGGGACATGGAACGACTTCCACAAGAAGTGTTGACACAATTTCTGAAGGGATCACATGTGATGAGACATGTTGATGGCATTTGGAATGGCATATCATGCGTTATGGCCATGGTAAGTCTGGCATCATTGGCATCACATTAAAACCAGAAACTCTGAAAGTGTGGGCATTAAGCCTTCACAATTGTGGTCAACTTTTGAATGGTCTCGCGGAGGTTAGGGAATCAGACGTCGCGAATCGAGCAGTGCTCGAACACAAAGGGGAGATGACTGCGAGAATTGCTGCTGATTGCACTGATCGTGAGGGACTTAGAAACAAACTCGCGACAATCATACATCCCCTTGAACCCAAGCAACACCCGGATGAGATAGTCAATATTGTCAGTGGTCAGCATGCTAATCGCACTGTGAACTTGGACATGGCTGTAACACTTGGTAGACAGACGTTGACTGATTTCGAGAAGAAACTCCCGAGTGGGTTCTATTGTACTATATCAAGGCCCATTGAAACAATGGCAGTTATGAAAAAGTCAGTCAAGTTGGGCGAGCACAAAACATGTGACAGCAATCTGATTTACTCTCGGGTGATGGGACTTCAAGCCAGCTCCAGGGAAATTAGTATAAATGATATACTCTCATACGAGTTATCACCCATTCCAACAGCTCTTTTCAATGACAATGGTGACATCCAAATCTAAATCGGTCATGAAGTCTGATACCGCAGTTATGATTCCAAACACCGACATGTCTGAGTCTGATATCAATGTGTCAACGTGCACTATTATAGACGGGTGTGCACTTCTTTGGATACCCCACTGGCCTGCTCCCAATAAATTATGTCATCTGAACGTGAACGATTTTGTCCAGCGATTTCAAGAGCATGTAAAGCGTCGGTTATTGGTTGGAGATACATATCTTGTGTTTGACAGATACAATGAATTCAGTACTAAATGTACGACTAGGGCAAAAAGAAGTGGTGAAGCTTGTTGTCGGAAATTCACGTTGACTGCAACGTCACCATTACCTTCTCAGAAATTGGTTCTCACGGTAACTGAAAATAAGAAACAGTTGATAAGCATTATTGTTGATCATTTCAGACGTGACACACAGTTTGCTGTTGATAACACTCAACAACACGCGTTATTTGTTACTGGCCAGGATGCTTCACCCATTGAAATCGATAGAGGTATAGTTATTGAGAGGCGTGACATGGAAACTATGCACAAAGAAGCAGATAACATAATCGTTCAGCAAGCCATCAGAGCTGCTGATGACCATGACAATGTCATAGTTCTTGCAGATGACACAGATGTATGCACATTGCTTCTACATCACTATCTCGAACAAAACCTGTCATGTAGTATGTTCATGGAATCCCCAATAAAGGGGAAGTCAGTTGTTGATATTGCAGCGACCGTTGAAGAACATAGAAGTATCATACCAAACTTGCTTGCCGCCCATGCTATCTCTGGCTGCGACACAGTTGGTGGTTGTTTTGGAATTGGAAATGGTCGTATGTTGAAAGTCTTGAGATCCGGCGAAACTTCTCTAACGTCCGTTGGTTGTGTCAATGCCCCTTGGTCGGAAGTACTTCATCAAGCTACACGATTCATATCTTCATGCTATGGTTGCAAGGATACGGGCACCATGTCAGAATCGCGAATCAGTGTTTGGAAATCGCAAATAGGCAAGAAGGGTGCCACAAAAGTTCCTCCTTTATGTACCCTGCCCCCAACAACCGAAGCATTCACAGAGAATGTAAAACGTGCCCATCTTCAGGTATGCACGTGGAAACATGCCTTAGACCCAGCTCCACCAGATCTTGATCCTAGGGAGTTCGGATTCGTCAGAGATGAAGTCTCGAAAACATTATCACCCTTAACTCTACCAAGTGGTATACCGGTGGCCCCCGACTCTGTTTTGCGTATGGTACGTTGTTCCTGTTCCAGCAAACATCCTTGCAAAACTAGCAGGTGTGGATGCTATTCCTCTCACGTGGCATGCACAATATTCTGTGCGTGTAATGCAACAACTGAATGTTGCATGAACAAACAGTTTCAGCAATTGATGTCACGGTGAATCAGTCTAATGATCCAGATGGACCGTGAGGATGAGGATATCGGTGACCATGTTGATCTTTTCTTGATAAATTCCAGATTGAATACTTAGTAGATAAAACATCTCTCACTCTGCATCTCATCAGGCTGGCTATGTGACCATATTTGGGATTTCTGGTATTAGGTTGAAATCCAGTTTTGACATTTTTTTCACTCCATAGTCTGCGATATCGGTTTTTCTCCTGCTCATTTGTTTCCATTATTCCTCAAAATGTAGTTAATATCATTGCACTATAATTTTGCATAGTTTTTATGTCCAGCAAAATGTATGTTGGCAGTCGGGGCATACTGGTATAGACTTCATTCGCAAAAAATATCAAAATCCACAATTTTACTACTTTCGGCGTCATTTTGGTGGAAATTCGGGTATTTTATAGTGAATCCAATGCGTAAATGATATAAATCGAGGTTGAGAACTAAATTGGGGAGACATCTCCAAGTCTACGAACCACAAGCCGAGTTTTCTAACAATTTTTGTGACTTCTTGTATTATATGGCAGGAAATCTTATTTTGACGACTTTTTCACTTCATAGATTTGATAATCATTTTCCCTTTCATATACACCATTGATACCCCTGATTGTCATCAAATATCATGGAGCTATCAATTTGCATCATATATAACGCACGAGGAATGAATCTTGGACAGTCATTGGGCACTTATAGCAGATTATTTCGAAAAAAATGGTAAAAATCCATAAATTTGCTACTTCCGGCCGCCATATTGGCTGCCATTTCAGATTTTTTCTGGAGAAGTTAATGGTTAAGTGATGTGTTCGGAACCCTTCGGCTATTGGCATCTCATTGTGAAGATTCTGTCGCATTTTTGTGAGATCTAATGACATCAGAGTAAAAAGTGGTATTTTACTGAAATTCGGGGTGGGGTATAAATTTTGGGGCTCTATAAAAAAAATTGCTCAAGGCTGACAGATGGTCAGCCGATTGAATGTTGATGTCAGATACCTTAATTTTCAGAATCCATTGAGAAAAAAACTTTATACGACAAAACACGCATCCATGACCTGGCGACCGGACTAGAAGATGAAAATGTGATTTCCAATAGGGTTTCTATAGTAACTATAAGCTGCAATTGTGGCCATGTTTACACCCCGATCAACATTAAATGAGGATCATTGGTAGAGGGGGGCCCAGTCATTACTTATGTGAAGTATCAAAACATTTGGCCTGGCAGTTTCAGAGGAGAAATTTTTTGAAAATCCACCTATCAGAATCAAAGAATGCCTCTGGCGGCCATGTTTTTCAACCCTCAGGAACAAAATGAGGATCGTTTGTAGAGGACCTCTCATAGACCATCCCTGCCAGGTTTGGTTCACGTCGCCTCAGTAGTTCCGGTAGAAGAAGATGAAAATGTGATTTCCCATAGGGTTTCTATAGTAACTATAAGTCGCAATTGTGGCCATGTTTGCAGCCCGATCAACATTAAATGATGATCGTTGATAGAGGGGGTCCCAGTCATCATTTATGTGAAGTATCAAAACATTTTGCCTGTCAGTTTCAGAGGAGAAGATTTTTGAAAATCTACCAATCAGAATCAAAGAATGCCTCTGGCAGCCATGTTTTTCAACCCACGGGAACAAAATGAGGATCATTTGTAGAGGACCTCCCATAGACTATCCCTGCCAGGTTTGTTTTCACGTCACCTCGGTTTTTCCATAGAAGAGGAGGAAAATGTGATTTCCCATAGGGTTTCTACAGTAACTATAAGCCACAATAGTGGCCATGTTTGTAACCCGATCGACATAAAATGAGGATCGTTGGTCTCTAGAGGGGGTCCCAGTCATCATTTATATGAAGTTTTGAAACATTTGGCCTGGCAGTTTCAGAGGAGAAGATTTTTGAAAATCCACCAACCAGAATCAAAGAATGCCTCTGGAAGCCATGTTTTTCATCCGACGGGAACAAAATGCGGATCGTTTGCAGAGGACCTCCCATAGATCTGCCATGTTTGGTTCACACCGGCTCAGCGGTTACAGAGAAGAAGATGAAAATGTGAAAAGTTTACGGATGCAGGACGATGGACGATAGACGACGGACGCCAAGTGATGAGAAAAGCTCACATGGCCTTTTAGGCCAGGTGAGCTAAAAATACAACTTTGTATGAATTTCATGAAATTGTAAAATGTTGTACAGCTCTAAAAATTATGATATACCGGGGGGGTTTTCACGATACCACCATTTTTGATATTTTACATCACTTCAAATTTGAGCATTTTCTCCTTAAAAATGCTGATTTGGGAATGCTCACAGCTCCATAGTTCTTAAACATACAGTTATTAGAAGTTGATCCATCTATTTTCACGGGGGTGCGGTGGCTCAGTTGGTAGAGGTGCAGACTGCAAGCTGAGAGGTCCTCGGTTCGAATCCCACCTGCGGCAACCGCGTTGTGTCCTTGGGCAAGACACTTCACCCCCATTGCCCACGTGGGGGCACGGTGACGCTGTGTACTAAGTTGTACTGCACGTCGATGGTGCACCTGTCTTCAACCAATGTTAACCCTGCTTGTGTGGAGTTGGTATGTTGGGGAGCTGACATAAACATCTAAGAAAATCTCCGGACAAAAATCTAGCATTCCAAGACATGTGAAAAAGGGACATAAGTCTGGCAAAAATAGACTGACCGGAACTATAATCGCAGGTGCCCAGATTCCCAATTTCGATGATAATGGTCCATAAACGTCTGAGAAGATCTCTGGACAAAATAATGTCAACGGACGGATGGACAGATGGATGGACAGATGGACAGACGGATAAGATGATTCCAGTATACATCCCCCACAACTCGTTGCAGGGGGTATATTAATTTGAGGTGTAGACTGTACCAAAGACTGAAGCTGAAATCCCTTCATAAATATAACTTGTAGACTTTGCTAAAGGAATTTATGTCACGTGATGGTTCGGAAGTCACTGTTGACTGATCATGACCAAAATAGGAGAGTCTCATCTCAACATCATACAGCGTGATCCTTCCAAGTTACAATGAAATCGCTTCATAAATATGAACTGTAGACTGTGCTAAACAAGTCTAAGTCATGTGCCTGTGCAGCCATCACAGCTGATCGATCATGGCCAAAATAGGACGTTCACATCTAGACATTATACTGAGTCATCCTACAAATTTGCAATGAAATCCCTTCATAAATACGACCTGTAGACTGTGCTAAGATTTTCGAGCTTTGGGCTGTTACGGTTCACCGATTGTGACCAAAAGGGGCTGTAGACTGTGCTAAAAGAATCTAGGTTATGTTTCCGCACAGCCATCAGGGTTGAATGATCACAACCAAAAGGGGATGTTCTCATCTAGACATTATACGGAGTCATCCTAACAAGTTACAATGAAATCCCTTCATAAATATGACCTGTAGACTGTGCTAAAGTTTTTTGGGTTTCGGGCTGTTACGGTTGACCAATCTCGACCAAAAGGGGACGTTCTCATCTAGATATGACCTCGAATCTACATATGAAATTTTGTGATGATCGGACAAGAACTATAGGGGTGTAGCCTGTGCTAAAGAAAATGTGAATAGACTCACACACTCACAGACTTACACACACGTGATGGCAATAACTTATCTTGACTTTGTCAAGTTAAGCTAAAAATGGGCTAAAACTGTTTTAGTTTTTTTATTTATCGCTATTTTTGAAGTTTTTACATCACTTCAAATTATAGGCTGTTTTGGACATTTATCATTAAAAACAATAATTTGGTGACCCGCACTGCTCCATAGTTCTGCAAAATACAGCCTTGAAACTTCAAACTTCAACTTCCTGTTATCTGAAGTGTTCCATCCATTTTTAATTGTTAGCATATCGAACCTCGACTGGAAGGAGCTGGATTATAAGAGTTTTTTTGTAAAAGATTTTAATTTTGAGTTCATTTTTCCCTGAAAAGCAAATTTCCAGCCACTAAGGTCCAACATTGAGGTAACATCAAAGGGGGAGGGGAGGGGGGAGGGGTCATAGGGTGAAAAATTAAAATGCGTCATATTTTTCTGATTCTCGGTTATTCGAACTGTATCATCAAGGCATGGTGGTTTGTTCCGATTGTGATGGCTCAAGTCCCGATTAAGTTACGTATGTTCAGATATCTGAACAGTCTTTCGATATACCGGTATACAACAGTATGTTTTTGAACACCAATACCAGTATTCAGTTTCGAATACCATGCAGCCCTACTGCTCAAGACCTACATATCTCTATTAGAAAGGCCAAGAGAAGACTATTTTAACATTTTAAAAAAGAAAGTGTCAATGACACTGTAGCTTAACTTGTGTGTTGTGTTTGATGAAAAGGATAATGTTCAATGTTTATGAAAGGATTATGAAATAAGACAAGAATTGTGATAATTGGGAATATGTTCATTTTTGTTCCCTGTATGCTATGTTTTTGATAAAAATAATTTGAGGGGTACACTGTACTAAAGAGATGAGGGGTGGGTTAATATGACCTCACAGTTAATGTATGTGGCCCTCACAGTTAACGTATATCAACGAAAGTTACCAAGTTACAGTGAAATTATTCCAAAACGAGTCATCCTATCAAGTTACATTGAAATCCCTTCATAAATATGGCCTGTAAACTGTGCTAAAGGTTTTCGGGCTTCGGGCCCCTGTAGCCGTCAGTTTCCCAATTGCGTCCAAAGGGGACGTTCTCATCTAGACATTATATGAAGTCCCTTCATAAATATGACCTGTAGACTGTGCTAAAGGTTTTTGGGCTTTGGGCTCTGGCAGCTATCATGGTTGAATGATCGCAACCAAAAGGGGACATTCGCATCTGCGCATCATCTGGAGTGATCCTACAAAGTTACAATGAAATCCCTTCATAAATGTGACCTGTAGACTGTGCTCAAGGTTTTTGGGCTTCTGGCCCCTGAAGCCGTTCAGTTGACCAATCATGACCAAAAGGGGATGTCATCATCTAGGCATTATATGGAGTCAAACGTACGGGTTACAATGAAGTTCTTCCATAAATATCACCAATAGACTATGCTAAAGGTTTTGGGCTCGGGCAGCCATCAAGGCTGAATGATCGCGACCAAAATGGGACGTTCTCATCTAGACATTATTTGGAGTCATCCAACCAAGGTACAATGAAATCCCTTCATAAATATGACCTGTAGACTGTGCTAAAGGTTTTCGGGCTTCGGGCCCCTGTAGCCGTCACAGTTGCCCAATCACGTCCAAAGGGGGACTTTCTCATCTAGACATTATATGAAGTCAACCTACCAAGTTACAATGAAATCCCTCCATAAATATGACCTGTAGACTGTGCTAAAAGTTTTCCGGATTTGAGCTCGGGCAGTCATCACGGTTGACAGATCGTGCCCAAATGGGGAAATTCTCATCTAGACATCATACGGTGTCATCCTACCGAGTTACAATGAAATCCCTCCATATTAAACATGACCCGCAGACTGTGCTAAAAGTTTTTGGGTTTCGGGCTTGGGCAGCCATCACGGTTGACAGATCATGACCAAAAGGGGGCGTTCTCATCTATGCATTATACAGAGGCATCCTACCTAGTTACAATGAAATCCCATCATAAATACGACTTGTAGACTGTGCTAATGGTTTTCGGGTTTTGGGCTCGAGCAGCCATACCGGTTGACCGATCACGACCAAAAGGGGACGATCAAACAAGAACTACAGGGTTCAGACTTCCGCACGCGTTATGGCAATTGCTTATCTTGACTTTGTCAAGTTAAGCTAAAGAGAAGAAGGTCACCAGAGACTCTGACTTGCTCGAGCTTGTGAATACGACCAGCATGCCACACCTTGTCAAATGCTTTAATTATGTCGCAGAAAACCACCCTTACTTCTTTACCTTCGTCTAGTGCATGACAGAATTCATCGTAGAGATTGGTCAGCTGTAAAACAGTTGAGTCTCCAGGAGTGAAGCCTGACTGGAATTCACTTAGAACATTGTTGTCTTTCAGAAATTGCCACAAGCGCTTAAATACACATCTCTCGAGTATCTTTCCAACGCAGCTTATCAGAGAGATTGGGCGATAATTTGTAACCAAGTTAGAGGGATTCTTTTTCAGTACAGGGGAAACATGAGCCTTTTTTCCAGTCGGATGGAAAGTAGGAATTGTTCAATAAAATGTTGATAAGATCAGGAGTGGCTCACACAATGAGGTGCATTCTTTAAGGACACGGGGACTAACAAGGTCAGGACCACATGCCTTTGATACGTTGATAGATTGCATTGCTGCATAGACATCGCTATACTGGAGAGTAATGGTTTCAACAGTATGTGGAGCTGTCGGAACATGGCCTGGAATGGAGACGCTAGAATCGTCGATGGTGGATATGGAGCAGAAGTATTCGTTGAATACTTCGGCTTTCTCTGCGTTAGTAGAATTTTTGCTGTTTAAGTAGTTAATAGAAGGAATTTCTGTTGCTTTATTACCTATAAAGGATTTCAACGTTTTCCACCACTGGGACGGTGTTGTTTCATGGCTACTCAGAGTGGACTGGACTTTGGATACGTAAGAGGTTTTAGCTTTCTAATGGCTGCTACTACTTCATTTCTTTTGTGTTTGTACTTTTCCCATGCACGTGGGAGCCCATTGCTTTTGGCTATGCTATATAACCATTTTCTCTGTCTGATCAGGAGACGTATTTCGTTGTGCATCCATTTGGGTTGAGACGCCCTTGAAGTAATTAGTTTGGTAGGAATGTATTTAGCTACAATATCGAGTACCTTTTTGGTGAAACTGGAAACTATCAGATGATGATTTGAATTATTGAAAAGAATATCCCATCGTTCATCACTGTAGGCAGCATTTAAGGCTTCATAATTCCCATCGGAATACAACCAAGCATGTCTCCTAAAGACTGAGGGCGGCGGTTTTGAAAAGTCCACTTCTATGGACACTGGACAGTGGTAGCGAATCTGGTCTGGTATTATAGGGTCTAGGACCTCACATCCTAATACGCTGATTGTGTTGCTAACAGCGAATAAGTCAATCAGGGAAGCAGACGATTCGGTGAAGTATGTGAGCTCACTCACAAGCTGGCCTAGGTTAAAGTACTTAATCATGCCCGCGAAATGACCATTTGGATTTACAATTTGGTTGTCATTAAAATCACCAGCAATAATTATATCATCATTTGATGAGTCTTTAGCCTTTTCAGTGGAAGCCGATATAATATCCCATATCTCTGGGGCACTGTTAGGAGGACGATATAATACCCCTAATAGTAGCGATCTGCGACATTTTGTAAAGACTTCTGCCCATATGCATTCGACGCTTGTGATTTCCAGATCGGATCTGTGATGGAAACTGATACACGGCAACACATCCTCCTCTTGTCGGGCGGTCGAACTGCAAGGGGTCTTGGAAGCCAGGGATCAGAATTTCAGATGTAGGGTCTGAACACTGAAGCCAGGTCTCAGTAAAAGCTAGGATGTCAAATTCAGTAGATTCACACTGAATAAGATCCAGTTTGGGACTTAAATTCAGTAGATTCACATTGAATAAGATCCAGTTTGGGCCTTAAGCTCTGAACGTTCTGGTGGATAATTTTTAAAGTGTTTAAAGTATTTATTGAGTTGACTGAAGTTGGACCTGGATTGGTTTCTATGTCTCCAGACACCAACAGAATCATAACCGAGACGAGAAAGCACATGCAGTCGAGACGGATCGTGGACACTGTTATTTGTAAATTGGCATTTCTCAAAAGACCTGGTTGCTTGCATGGTTTAAAATAAGATTTTGTTGCCAGAGTGTAACACTCGAAGTCAGCTGATTTCTCTTGGTGTATGGTGACGGAATTCGTTGTTGACACAAAATAAAAGGCAAATATACTGGTGAAGCTGTTACGTAGCTCAACACCACTCAGGCGTAAGTAGAGGTAAGCTAAGACGCATAATGATTGATGGTTTGGTAGATTGTGTTTTAAGCGTCCAGCATAAACTGCAGCATTGAATGTACCAATCTGGGAATGATACAATTCAATGCAACACATTTCGCAAACTGTGAATAGTGATGTGATAAAATTTTGGTTTAAATTGGCCAGAGCGAGAAAAGAGGATAAGAGAAGCTGCTATTTACAAAAACTGCTATTTACAAAAACTGGTTGAAATTACTAGGTGGGGTGAGAATTGAGATGTTTATTAAACAAATTAACATATATACAACTGTAGATTAGGCACAGATAGAGTTAAGTAAAAAGAAATATTCGGTGAATTGGAAGATATGAACTATTCACATCTATAAATACTCCAAAGTCAACCATGTTTAAATGTAAGATGGATTGATTTACTACTAGATGCTGAACATACATTGGCAAGAATTTAGAATACACTGTTTATGCCCGACAGTGATTTGACTTTTTTACAAACCACGATGTATTTACCACGATTTCTGTACAACTTTCTTCTCTTCATCCACCTAATCCTTACTTATTGCCATCATTAATTTCTCACCACCCACAAATTACTCCCTTTTGCCTGGTAACACCAATTTTACTCATTGATTGCTTTCGACGAATAACGGTGAACGATTTCGCTGTAAACAAAAAGGCTGTGTCTAGTAATGCACCATGGGGGACAACTCTAGCTTAGTTAATATCAGCCAAGATCAGCATCGTATAAGCTGAGTTTGATGTCATATCAGCTAATATCGACCGAGATCAGCGTCGTATAAGTCGAGATTGAGACACACGAGCCAAGCTCGATAACGGACATTATGGGTAAGAAATCACATCTGATAAATAATTATCAATTATACTTGCATGCTCATTCGAGTTGAGTAGCCGTCAGAACGTCCGTCGGTGGATGCAAAACGTTCAGTGCCTTGGGTGGAAAACGTCGAGCGATTTGGGTATGAAACGTCCAATCGGGAACAAAACGTCCTGGTGCTATATATACTGATAAATACGCACTACCATGACCAGGTGTATCTCCTGATTTGGGTATAAAAAGTCCAATCGGGTTCAAAACGTCCCGGTGCCATAAATACTGATAAATGTGCACTATCATAACCAGGTGCATCTCCTGCAATTTGTATCAGATTCGATAAAATATTTTACTGTGAGTACTAAAAAAACAAGATGTTTTGCCTTCGGAGAGAAAATCAGTAAATGATACTTTTGGCAGTGTTTCTCTGAGCCCAATCTCCATCCCCTGAGTTGAAAAGCAACATCACAATGGCACCCAGCATGACCGCTTTTAACCAACAAAACTGCAATTAAAAACATTTTGGAACTTCAACCTTTATAGTTATTCTGTGTTATCTGAAAATGTGACATTTCTGTGGTGATGGTGGTGGTGAGGAGGAGGAAGGACCCAACTCTACTAGCTCCACAGGCCTCTAAAAGACAGAAGAACAGAGGAGGAATCTGTCGCGAGGATGGCATGAAATTCCAGAGGGCATGAATCCCACATGCCACATGCCCCCTGCCTCAAAGGCTCTGAGCCCCCTCCTTTCCAAAACTGTGGCTTTCATTCATAGTGCAGTACTGCACTGGAAGAAAGTCCTATAGGTACAAGGCCCCTGGGTTACATCTGGTACATGCAGGCGACCACCCCCCCCCCCTCCCCCCCCCCCCCAATCCACCCCAGCACTAAGCCTCTTGTGCGGACAATCAACAATGAATTGTGGTGTGGAAAGAGTAAAAATAAGAATCTTTTTCAGATTTTTGGGGCCAAAATGGGATGATCATCATTAATGCGATGATTTGAGATGATCAATTGTGTGGCATACTGTCTGTTTATTAATCGGGTTTTACCCGTAACTGCTTGCTGGTTCTGAATACATAAACAATTCAAAATAGGTAAAATCGCATGTTCTCGAAACTCGTACAGCAAGAACAGTAAACAAATATTTATTTCACCAAGGTCTTCAGTTTTTATTGCGAAAGAAGTCTGAGAAGGAAAAAAAATGCCGATAGGATCACAGATCCAATGTCGAGTTGTGACAGCACAAAAGTGGGTTTAATCATTATCAACTTATCGTCCAGAAACCAGTTGTTTACAATTTACTATGTGATGGGTCACCGTGACCTTGACCTTTGACCTAGTGATTCCAAAATAAATAGGGCTCTTTCTTGTACCAATGCCAACCTACCTATGAAGTTTCATGAACGTGGGTGGAACCATTGTCAAAGTATCATCTGGAAACCAATTGTTTACAATTTATTATGTTCAAGGTCTCTGTGACCTTGACCTTTGACCTAGCGAGTTCAAAATACATAGAAGTCTTCCATTCACCTAGGTCAATCTGGGTGAAGTTTCATGAATGTGGGTCAAACCATTATCAAGTTATCATGAATATCATCCGAAAACTCTTTACGATTTACTATGTTGAAGGTTACTGTGACCTTGACCTTTCACCTAGAGTGTACACAATAAATAGGGTTCTTCCTCTCACGAAGGCCAGCCTATCTATGAAGTTTCATGAAAGTGGGTCTAACCATTATAAAGTTATCATCCGGAGACTAATTGTTTACAATTTACTACGTTCAGTGTCACTGTGACCTTGACCTTTGACTTAGTGAGTCCAAAATACATAGGGTTCTTCCTCTCAAGAAGGCCAACCTACATATGAAGTTTCATGAATGTGGGTTGAACCATAGTCAAGTTATCATCCGGAAACAATTGTTACGATTTACTTTGTTCAATGTCACGGTGACCTTGACCTTAGACCTAGCAAGTCCAAAATAAATAGGGTTCTTCTTCTCACTGATGCCAACCTACCTATGAAGTTTCATGAACGTGGGTCAAACCATTATCAAGTTATCACCCGGAAACCAATTGTTTTAATTTACTATGTTCAGGGTCACTGTGACCTTGACCTTTGCCCTAACTAGTCCAAAATAAATAGGGTTCTTCCTCTCACGAAGGCCAACCTACATATGAAGTTTCATGAATGTGGGTTCAACCATAGTCAAGTTATCAAAACCAATTGTTAATGATTTAGTATGTTCAAGGTCACTGTGACCTTCACCGTTGACCTAGTGAGTCCAAAATAAATGGGCTTCTTCCTCTCACCGAGGCCAACCTACCTAAGCAGTTTCATGGACGTGGGTTGAACCATTATCAAGTTATCGTCCGGAAACCAATTGTTTACGCCCGCCTGCCCTGCATCCTGGCATCTGAGTGATCAATGGCACTTCACACGAACGACATTTCGATGACATTTTTAGTTTAGTTTAAACAGTATTTATTTCCAGTTCTTAAATATATACAATTATGTTAGTTATAGTAAGTGTGGACCCAACAGTAAGCTTATACGAGCTTGTTTCCACCAGTAGAACACGTGAACATAATACAGTCGAGAAGAAGGATACAGATACAATTATGACTAGAGAAACAGAATTTACTGCACCTAGTAAATCAAGTCTGTGTGAAAAGGGTTAAAGTATCAGGAATAAACTATACAGAAAGAGAATTTATGGAGGCTTATTTTCTGGAGTAAAATATTTTTTTAACAAATCAGAAATGTGTTTTCGTTAACAGCATTTACAGATATTAATACAGGAATCAGAACATGTTTTTATAAGAAACCAGAAAAGGCATATATGTGACCAGCATTCAAATGGTTCGATATATGTATCAGAAATGGACATTTTTGGCTTTGCCCACTAATTTGAGCGATGAAATACATTCATAAACTTTAGAAATACATTAAGGTGTAATAAAATGCATTTCCTGGCTTTCTGAATAATATGCACTTGATGACCTTGGTGACCTCTTTCAGATGGACCATATATTGAACCTCAAGCAACTTTTAGCTCAGTCGGTATAGGCCCGTGTATATATTCATTTTAAAGTAATGGCTCCACCAACTACAGATCTGTTATTTTTGGGTGATGATAGCAAATAAAGCTGAAAAAAATAGATGCGTGCAAACTGGTTGTTGGTAACCAGCATGCCCAAAATGAACAGAGATAGGACGATTTGTATTTGAGTTAACAAGCCGACAAAGGGTGTACAGACTCTATATTGGTGATAGTGCCATAAAAAACCTTAAAAGCCTCAAGAGCTTGTTTAAAGGCCTACTCTTTAGAGCATCTAGTGCCCTAAACAAGGCATACATAAAATAAGATGATGGAATCTTGAAGTATGGCATTTGTGTAAAGATCGGCAATATGGCAGGAAGCATGCAAAAGGTTCTACAGTCATAAGTTAAATGATGTTGTTTGTTCTTCTTTAATTTGATTGTTTACATTATTCTCTTGTGCATATAAATGTAAAACAGCTATTTCTTTATGATGCTTTTCTGTTACAAAAAATTAGGGTGGTGTAAAAAACTATGTGACCCAATGGGCCACACCCAAAAGTTCCATAAAAACATAGATGGGCCAGTACTAGTGACAGGCTACCAGTATGCCAAACAGCACAGGGCAGATGATTTGTTTTTGAGTTATCGTCAAGACAAAAGGAAGGGGATAGAAAGTATGTATATGTGACATTATCACATACTGTGCTTGAAATATCTGCCTGACCATTTTTATTGGAGTTTAACAGCACTTTCAACAGAGAGGTTGAAGTTCATCTCATATTGGACAGTTTTATGTGCGATGTCAGCCAGAGTACCTGAAAAGATGTGCCGAGCGGCGATCAGCTACTATCAAAATTCACAACATACTAACTACACACAAGCAGGGTGAGCATTGGTCGATCTAAGTGCAGTGCGTCTTAGTACATGATGTCGCTGTGCCCCAATGGGGGTAATCAGGACTGAGTGCTTTACGTAAGACAAATCGCAGTTGCATTTGGTGTGGCACGTACCCTGAACCTTTCGATTTTAAAGTCCAATGCCGTAACCAGTGAGTCACTACTCTCCTGACTGAGCCATTGAACGGCATCTAGAGTCTTAAACGAGGCATACTGGAAATAGGAAGTTGGTTGGATCTCAAGACTAGCTTTTGTGTACAGTGTGGCAATGTGACAGAAGGGTACAAAACGTTTTACAGCTATGAGTTACATTAAATGAGAGCTTTCGGACACACATTGAAGTATTAAGGGAGTTAAAATCACACCACTTGAATATTCCATTTCCTTCATTCATAATTGTGATAGGTGGGGGGTGCGGTGGCGTCGCGGTAACCGGTTCTCGTCAGATCACCTAAGTTAAGCAATGTCGAGCGCGGTTAGTAGTTGGATGAAAAGTTTTGTGAAATATTGAGGCAAATTAAAATCCTGACAATATGCACACATCTGGAAAATGTAGAAAAATCCTGTGAAATAAAAAAGTAACAGCTTGAAAGTTATAGACGGACAAATAATGTACCCTATATGCGGACAGATAGAGGGACAGATAGGGGTAAAATAAAATGCCCCCTGACTATTTGTTGTGGGCACAACAAGGACATACGCCAATTGTAACCAGACCATCCAAGGCAGCCACTTGAAATTCTCAGAATCTGTTCTACTATCCCCGCTCAACAGTTTAGTATCTTTCTTTAGTCCTGCGACCGGGTGAAAACACCGTGGATGTACCCACAAGGGAAGTCTCAAATCTGCCAAGGCTTAAACGTTTATTAATAACATATAAAACTAGAAGGGTGGTCATGACTGCCGGCAGGTCATAAAAAGTATACACTCCGTACCAGTAGATTGTGGAGAGAGTTTTATGGAGAAGCGACTCGAAAGTTTCAACGTTTGTTCTAGAAGCTCTGCCAAACTCAACCTCTCCCTGAAAAATCCAAAATCCAAGCGCGTAGCCCGTGGGAGTGTCACGCGCATGCGCATATGCTCTTTTCGAATTGGACATGATGAAATGCGCAATTCGTGTCGCTTTTCCAGGTATCCAATGCAGCAACTATTCGTGAATGCTGAGTGAAAATTTCATGGAAATCTGCAAAGAATTCGCTGACATATAGCGATTTGAAGAGAGGAGGTAATTTTCTGAATTTGGTCTTTTTCAAGGCAGAGCGAAAGAAGAGGGCGGGAATGGACGCAGTCTCTTGTGGTGCCCCCTCTCTGGGGTAGGTCCACTTAAAAGTTACAATAGAGTGTGACTAAAGGACAGATGACTGTAAATCGAAGTAGCTTCTTCAAGAATAGCATACAGGGATCCCATCGCAACCTTGAAACCTTTCAGAATCGTCAGAAGTTAAAAGTGAAAAGACAATGGTGGTGAGTTGGTTTTTGGCAGGAAAAGATTAATGAGAATTTGCATATAAGACATTAAAATAGCACTTTAGACATACACGAACTGTGTCCAGACCGCTGAAGGCAGCGACTTGCAATTTTCAGAGCTTGTTCTATGAAGCCTGGCCGACATTTGGGCATGAAATCGAGTGTTCTGACCACGTGGAAAACACCATGCCTCACGTGGAAACCGTGGGAACCAGTGTTGGATATACGTCAATTGTAACCAGACCGCTGAAGGCAGCGACTTGCAATTTTCAGAACTTGTTCTATGAAGCCTGGCCGACATTTGGGCATGAAATCGAATGTTCTGACCGCGTGGAAAACACCACGCCTCACGTGGAAACCGTGGGAATGGTTTGTTGCCACTTTATTTTCAATGCAATGAAATTTCCATTCATTATTTACCTGTCAACGGCAGAGTTTGGCATTATTTCTGTCTGATGAACTCTTCAACTTTAACTATTTGCACCTTTACATAGGACCAAAAGATCACTGCATGCTTACCAATATTCAGGGAATGATTTTACGAAAATAACAATTATTTCAACAGTACCCACTTGGGAACTCTCAAATCTGCCAAGGATTAAACTTTTAACATGTAAAACAAAAGTTGTCATACTTTGTTAGCCGAATGCACCCATAGACAACATTCAGCACTCAATCAATTAGGAATGGAGTAAATTGCGACTTAAACTTACCAAATTCTGAAAAATGGAGTTAAAAAGAGATTTTATTGAGGGTTATTTTTGGGAGTAACATATTTTTAAACAAATCAGGAATGGATTTTCGTAAACAGTATTTACAGATATTCATAATGGAATCAGAACAATTCTTCTAAGAAACCGGAAAAGGCATATATGTGCACAGCATTCAAAAGGTTTGTCAAGAGAATGCATTAGGTGTCCAAAATTGTGATTTTCAGCAATACTAAAAAATGCACTCAGTTATCCATGGGCGACCTCAGTGACCTTGTCCATATTGTGAACCTCTATGGAGTGTTGATCCATTTGGTGTTGGTCCCATGTCTATGTGTCATACCATCCTTGAGATATGAGTGTGACCCACTCTCAAGAATTTTGCCCACATCCACTTTTTTGTGTAAAAATGCATGTATGAACTTCGGGAATGCATTAGGAGGGTCAGAAAATGTGATTTCCATTAATTCGGAAAAATGACCTCAATGACTCCTAGGTAACCTCTGTTACCTTGACCTATATTTTGAACTTCTATTGAGTGTTGACTCATTTGGTGTTAGTTTCAGGTCCATTCGTCATATCATGTTTGAGATAAGAGAATGACTCACCTTCAAAAATTTGGGCCATGCCCACTTTTTTATGTAAAAATTCATGTATGAACTTCGGGAATGCTTTGGGGGGGGGGGGGGGGGGTAAAAAAAAATGTGCTTTCCAGCCATTACAAAAAATGCACTCAATGACCCCTAGGTGACCTCCATGACCTTGACCCCTATTTTGAATCACTGTCGAGTTTTGATTCATTTGGTGTTAGTTCCAGGTCCATTTGTCATACCATGCTTGAGATATGAGCATGACCCACTTTCAAAAATTTTGGTCACGACCACTTTTTACGTAAAAATTCATGTATGGACTTCGGAAATGCTTTAGGGGGTCCAAAAAATGTGATTTCCAGCAATTCCGAAAAATTCACTCAATGACCCCTAGGAGACCTCCATGACCTTGACCCATATTTTGAACCTCTATCGAGTTTCGACTCATTTGGTGTTAGTTCCAGGTCCATTTATCACACCATGCTGGAGATATGACCGTGACCTACTTTTTTAAAATTTTGGTCATGCTCAATTTTTTTTAACTTCAAAATGCATGTGTGTATGTCAGGAATTCTTTAGGGGTCAAAGAATGTGATTTCCAGCAATTATGAAAAATGCACTCAATGACCCCTAGGTGACCTCCGTGACCGTAACCCATATTTTGAATCTCCATCAAGTGTGGACTCATTTTGTGTTAGTCCTAGGTCCATTCATCATACCATGCTTGAGATATGAGCATGACCCACTTTAAAAAAATTTGTCCACGCCCACTTTTTTACGTCAAAATGCACGTGTTTACGTCAGGAATGCTTCAGGGGGTAAAAAAATGTGATTTCCAGCAATTAAGAAATATGCACTTAATGACCCCTAGGTGACCTCCGTGACCTTGACCCATATTTTGAATCTCCATCGAGTGTCGACTCATTTGGTGTTGGTCCCAGGTCCGTACGTCATACCATGCTTGAGATATGAGCGTGACCCACTTTAAAAAATTTTGGCCACGCCCACTTTTTTTACATCAAAATGCATGTGTGTACGTCAGGAATGCTTTAGGGGGTCAAAAAATGTGATTTCTAGCAATTATAAAAAATGCACTTAATGACCCCTATGTGACTCCGTGACCTTGACCAATATTTTGAATCTCCATCGAGTTTCGACTCATTTGGTGTTGGTCCCAGGTCCATACGTCATACCATGCTTGAGATAAGAGCGTGACCCATTTTTAAAAAATTTGGCCACGCCCACTTTTTTTACGTCAAAATGCATGTGTGTACGTCAGGAATGCTTTGGGGTGTCAAAAAATGTGATTTCCAGCAATTATGAAAAATGCACTTAATGACCCCTAGGTGACCTTCGTGACCTTGGCCCATATTTTGAATCTCCATCGAGTGTCGACTCATTTGGTGTTGGTCCCAGGTCTATACGTCATACCACGCCTGAGATATGGGCGTGACCCACTTTCAAAACACCCCTACAGACACCACTAGAAGAAGAAGAAGAAGAAGAAGAAGAAGAAGAAGAAGAAGAAGAAGAAACCGTGCAAAAACAATAGTCTGTGTGTTTCACACAGACTAATTACCGTCCAAACCCAAGAATGGTGAATTATTCATCACACTTTTAAGTTATAGCTCTGATTTGATAGTAGGTTTGGTACAGAGGGAAATAAGAGATAATTGTATATGTTGTTAAGTTAAGGGGTGGGGGAGGGCTGCCGTCCATAGTTCGGCACGATGGAAGAAAATTTTAATTTAAAAAATAAAAAAAAACGCTGTTTCCTTGCATCTGAGAGATCAGTGGCAAACCCCGTGTTCTCGGTACTACTCACCGAATGGAATGGTTTAACGCGCCGAAGGCGCGCAGGGACGATATGGGGAACAAGCCCCTTTTGACCCTCGTTGACTGTAAGTGACTAATTTCCACATGTCTACTCGTGTTGAAGGAGGAACAGGAAAAGGTACTCGGCAGGTGTCACCGGTTGCGGCGTCGTGATGGTCTCTTTTACTGATGTCGGTTGAACCCTCGGGTGAGGACCAGTGTGAGGGGTTGGGTCCTCTCACAAAGGTACTACCTCTCCCCGAGGGTGCAGTCGTTCTGGATTTTCAGGCAAGTATAGTCTGCCACTTCGGAGATGATATTGAGTGATGGCCATCACTGGCAAGTATAATCTGCCTCAGGCTGTCTCTGTTAGATAGGATGTCTTTTGAAGGAAACAACAACGACCCCTGGATTTTCAGGCAAGTATAGTCTGCCACTTCGGAGATGATATTGAGTGATGGCCATCACTGGCAAGTATAATCTGCCTCAGGCTGTCTCTGTTAGATAGGATGTCTTTTGAAGGAAACAACAACGACCCCTGGATTTTCAGGCAAGTATAGTCTCCCACTTCGGAGATGATATTGAGTGATGGCCATCACTGGCAAGTATAATCTACCTCAGGCTGTCTCTGTTAGATAGGATGTCTTTTGAAGGAAACAACAACGACCCCTTTCGGGGACCACCAAGAAGAAGACCCGAACTTCCCAGGTTCGTGGTACTACTCAGTGGCGTGGGACATCCTTTTATAAAAAAAAATCTTGACTGTTCAGATAATTGGTAACAGAAAATCTGGGAAATTTGTGGACCCCCACACCAAATCAACAATGCTTCGCAACGGCCCTGCTTCAGGTTCCAAAAAATACTGTTTACACAAAACTCCCGACCTATAGAGTGGACTCCGGGGTTCAATCTAGGACTTTGGGGGGGGGGGGGGGGTTAAAATAAGGCCCCCTTTCCCAATATGGTACATGCTATAAAATTCCCAATTTCTGTCACAAAACACTATTATACTATTATCCCCAAACTTATACAGCATAATCAGGTTGCATAACCATTGGGCTCTTCTGATAGTGAATTCTTTTTTACGTGATACCCATTTTAACCTGTATTCTCTCTGGAAAAAAAGCTTCCATGTGGATTTATGTTTAGATGATCAACTGAATAATTTTCCCAAGACTAAGAAAAGGCCCCTTTCACAATGTACTTGGATCAAACACTGGTGGCCCCCCAAAATGGTTCTTCACCGACAGTGCAGCGAGAAAACTCCGTACTGGTTAAAAATCACATCCTATATTTAGGCATTCACGATTAGCGAGGCTATAAAGTTGTCAGTCACGGAGGTCATCTCGCAAGAGGACGAGGGGCCCCAGGCCAAATGAATTGGGAAGACTATTTTCCTGGGACGAGATCCCCCGTCCCGTGACTTCGCCGCTGAATAGGACAAGGTAGATGGATTGAAATAATTTGTAAAACCTGATTAAATCGTCAGTTTAGTCAATATGTGACGGGGAAAAGTTACCTTAAAGAATCAAGAATATTTATACATGGTCAATTTTGGCGGGGATTATGACCGAGTCAGTGCAAGTATTCATTTTTTGAAAAAAATTATATTCTTGCCTTGACCATGGTCCATGAAATATGGTCTCGCGAAAGTTCGAGATTCGATTCGATTTCGAATCTTGTCACCGATTCGATTCGAAGCAATCTCAATTATTCGAAAAAAACGAATCATGGAGAGATTTGGATTTCATACAATTCTTTATTGTCGACTTTCAGAAAATAACAACACACACTGTTTCTGATGAATAAGATTGAAACGTATCCATTCAATTACGATAGCACAGATTCAGAAGGAAAATTCATAAAAATGACATTTTAAGTCACAGTGGAGATTGCGTTATGGCTCGTGTGCACAATATATCGTCCGCAAAGTGCACCAAGGCGCCATCGGCACTGCGGATGGCACCTTGTTGCACCTAAAGAATTATAAATGGTTTTTTCTTCGAGCGCCTCAGTGATACCTGTCAAAGTTTTTATAGTCTAGTATGCCTATTGATATTGGGTTCTAAATGAAGATTTATTTATTTATTTATTGGTGTTTAAGGTCACATACTTATGCACAATGGCTAATCATGACCGTGACAGTTTTACGGGTGGAGGAAGCCGGAGTACCCGGAGAGAACCACCGAACAACGGCGAGCAGCTGCCAGCCCCCCAACATCGTAACTCCGAACTGCAGCACAGGCAGTGTTAGATTGGTTGAAGACATGCGCACCATCGACGTGCAGTACGCCTTAGTACACGGCGTCATCGAGCCCCCATGTTAAGTGCCTTGCCCAAGGACACAACGCGGGAGTCCGAATCGATCGCTCAGACGGTCACCCATCCGAGGACTAATCGGGCTCGACGTAGGTGGAGATACACAGCATCGGCAAACCGTAGAATGGTAACAATTGAACAGTTGATTCGATTCGGTTTCGAACCATTTGCTTGATTTGATTCGTGATTCGAGGGGCCCTACAATGAAGTGAGAGCCATTGTATGAAAGATTTGCGGAAATAATTCAGTCTTCTCAAACTCTGCGCAGTGTTGAATGATTAAGCAAGAGGTATGGGAAAGGGGGGTGGGGGTCGTA
Organism: Pictodentalium vernedei; assembly: GCA_031216915.1. Lineage (NCBI taxonomy): Eukaryota > Metazoa > Mollusca > Scaphopoda > Dentaliida > Dentaliidae > Pictodentalium > Pictodentalium vernedei. Next base: position 194,556,147 of record CM062289.1, read on the forward strand.
TAGCAAGCCGGCCTTTATTCTGTAATCTTAGAAGCTTGATAGCCTGTGTGATACATGTACGTACTTACCCGACCAGGCTATGAGACTTCCTCTTTTAGTTTAACCCTTTACCCAACGTAACGGCCAAAACCGGTCAGCGCTATTCACAAAAATCGCCAATTAATATTCATTATTTTTTCATTTTTGGTCTCAAAAACATAGGTTATAAGCCCCTCGTTGGAACGAGCTCGTCGAGCTCGTTCCAATGAGGGGTCATAACCTATTTTTTGAGACAAAAAAATGAAAACAATTAGTTATTCAAGATTTTTTTTGCAAGTGTCGTCTGCTTTCATGTTAGGTAAAGAGTTAAAACTGAAGTCTCCTACTCTCCAATATTTTTTTTAAGTTAATCAAGATATGTAACCACACAAACCTTAATAAAACATAAGCCAGCGGACCAATGTTAGAAGCCGGTTAGTGAACAATATAAACCCAACGATGTTACACACAACACCGTGGACCAGAGATGCTATCTGGACAGATCAAGCCGATCCAATCAGCGATCAATGTTCAGATGTGCCAGTTGACATGTGCTCCAAGCAGTGTGCTAATTGACTTGAAGTTCAGTGCCACTTTAAGCTTGACGCCCATAATTACGACGACAGGTGATACAGCCGATCAATATAAAAGCAGAACAAAATAAGTCATTATGGGTACATTCTATTTTAGCTAGATTGATTGCTTGGCTATCCAAGTGATCACATCTACCTGAGAAAATCTCATAATTAGCACATAATTAGCGACAAGGATTTCCTCACGGCAGAGATGAGAGCTGAACGCCGGTTCACCCTTCAACTGAAATGTCCAAGTTGATGGTGACAGCGTTCAGCTCCCATGAAATACCACCTTGAACCCTCCAAGGGTAGTGGTAGCACCTTTTGTGGGGTATCGCACTGACCCACACCCCGGAAAACCTGAAAGGGCCCACAGCAAAAGAAGAACAAGAGAAAACCACCGTCCGCCAAAACGCAGGGACGCCAGGCGAATGGAGGCGTGGTTTGAGAAGAGAAGATCTGAGACGGAGAAACAAGAGGCGAGGGAGACAACCACCTTACCGTCTCCACCACCTTCTCCGCTCTCTCCAATCTGGTCTCCTGCTCCAGAGGACGGAAGGCAAGGAGGAGAAGGAGGTGGAAGGTGAGATGCAAGTCAGCTGATCCGAATCTGGATCTCCAATCAGTTCTGATCAATCCAGCCACACAAACATCCACTGAATCTACCCCCCCCCCCCCCGCACCCGAGGAGGAGGACGGCCCAACATACGACTTCGCGAACATGACATGGGAGGAATTCACTCAGCTGGCGGATAGCTGCTTTTGGGAGCAATACGGCTCAGTCACAACAAACTCCAACGGGACCATGAAACAGTACCAAGAATATGCCAGAACTCAAATTCCAGAGGAATACCAGCACGTGATATTAGAACGCTTCTTCAACAGAAAAAGAAGGTACCACAAAAATCGGAACCAAGACTTCCATCGATACATGCTCTCCTTCTAACTCCCTATACATTTTTCTCCCTTAACACGCCCGGACATGAAGGGAAATATTCTACAGTTAAAGAGGGTCGTAAGGGGCTTGCCCCACAGCGTCCCAATGCGCCTTCGGCGTGAGAAACCATTTGATTCAGCATTATGGGAATCACCACTCATTCACGCATACCACTGGTGATAAGCACCTTGAGATGTGTACTACTGCCGCTCAGATGGAATTTCCTGCTGAGATCCTGAGATCCAAGATATACTGCTAAGATTGAAGGCTGCTCTTGCTACCACTTGGAGTATCGAAGTGCGCAAGGGCAAAATTCACTTAGCAGTGGATTTTGACAGAATAACTGAACACTGGTCACCCTCTAAGTGACTCGGAGAAGCCGGATGTCGATATTGATTCCAACCACCGAATCCACAAGAAAGCACAGAAGAGAAAGACGAAGTGATGCCTGTCTTGGGGAGGAAAAAGGAGAAGAAGAAAGAGGAAGAGGAAAGGGTTATTTCGAAAGGTCAATACCTGACACACTTTCCGATCCACGTACAGCCCGGCATGCCCTCCCTACAGGTTGGTCCGGAGGACAGCGGGTCGCCAGGTGACCGATCTATCTCCAGGTCATCTCCACTCCATCCTCATCCGAGGAGGTTGAGTCTGTGGAGCAGGAAGATGACTCCGACAACGATCCATCCAATCCTCTTACTGTTTCTCCTCTGGCTTCTTCGGTTCAAAGCCTCGTTCAGAAGGAAGGCACCACGGAATCCGTGGATGAGTTCCTGGGAGTGGAAACTGAAAATGCATCACTGCGGCGGAGACTGTAGGGGAAACTCGAGAACTTCTCAGAGTCAACGATACCACTGGGTCAAATCAAACGCTGGCTACTCTGACATTCACTACCACCAGAGAGACATAGAATACAAAGAATGGACAGCTTCACTCGCAGCCGCAAGGAGTAGGACATACAAACCCCGCCAGCCCCCGGTCGCGCCTCCAGCAACACCAACTACACCACGAACTCCGATCTCTCCTTCTCGTGCACCTCCTAAGAAGAACCGCAGGAGACACAGGCGTCACTCAGTACCACGACACTTTCCTCAGTTACCACGCTCAGACATGAAAGAATGAAAGTGTCAATGACACTGTAGCTTAATTTGTCTGTGTGTTGTGTTTGATGAAAAGGATAATGTTCAATGTTTATGAAAGGATTATGAAATAAGACAAGAATTGTGATAATTGGGAATATGTTAATTTCTGTCCCTGTATGCTATGTTTTTAATAAAAATAATGAGGTGTACACTGTATTAAAGAGCTGAGGGGTGGGTTAATGTGGACCTCACAGTTGATGTATGTGGCCCTCACAGTTAACGTATGTCAACGAAAGTTACCAAGTTACAGTGAAATGATTCCAAAACGAGTCATACTATAAAGTTACATTGAAATTCCTTCATAAATATGGCCTGTAGACTGTGCTCAAGGTTTTCGGGCTTCAGGCCTGTGAAGCCATGACGGTTGACCGACTGCAACTAGAAGGGGACGTCCTCATCTCGACATTATAGTGAGTCATTCTACTAAGTTACAATGGAATCCCTTCACAAAGACGACCTGTAGTCTGTACTAAAGTTGTGGTTGAATGATCGCGACCAAAAGGGGGCGTTGTCATCTGGGCATCATCTGGAGTGATCCTACGGCGTTACAATGAAATCCCTTCATAAATATGACCTGTAGACTGTGCTCAAGATTTTCGGGCTTCGGGCCCCTGAAGCCGTCACAGCTGACCAATCACGACCAAAAGGGGATGACATCATCTAGGCATTATATGGAGTCAACCTAACAAGTTACAATGAAACCCTTCCATAAATACGACCTATAGTCTATCCCAAAGGTTTTTGGGCTCGGGTAGCCATCAAGGCTGAATGATCGCGACCAAAAGGGGACGTTCTCATCTAGACATTATTTGGAATCATCCTACCAAGTTACAATGAAATCCCTTCATAAATATGAAATGAAATGATTTTATTTTGTAGCACATCATGCACAAGGTTACAAAATCATAAACAGTAAAATACATTTTTTAAGTCGTAAACGGTAAAGTAGGTTTTTAATTGACATGATTGCACTACAAGGAGATGGCATAGCCACTAGGGCTGTCTTCCTGTCATTCCCAGAAGGATGATAAAAATTAAACAATTCTGACAGCAACGCGTATGCATAGAGCAACATGGGTTGACCATTTTTGATTAAGATGGTTCTTTCCTTGTAAGTTAACTATTTTGCACATTTTTGAGGAAAACACATTTAAGCTCCGTCAATAGGTACTGATGAGATAACAGAGTTAGGACCTACAGTCTGGGCAAGTGGGATTGTCACAGTCTATATTACCTGAATATGAGTTCAGAAATTGTTCCAATAAGAAGTTTTTGAATAACGATCTTGATAGGTTTCGTACCGATGGTTCTACAGTATTCACATCCTTGGGAAAGTGTGAATTGGTAAGTTTGCAGAGAACTGAGTTCTCAGTTTGTGCGTATACAGTCTGCCAGATTGTCTTGTGTCCATTCCTGAGGGATTTTGGTACACTTTAAAAGTATTTTTAAAGCTATCCGGCAGCAGGTTATTATGCCAATCATGCATGAATAATAAGACATGAAGTTTGTACAAGTCATTGAATTTTAGAATACGATACTCACTGAACAGTGGGTCAGTATGCGCATTATAGCGTTTGTTGGATATGATACGAATTGCTTTTTTGTAATTTAGTGATTGTTCGAGAGGAACACGAGTGGCCCCATATGTGAATACCATACATCATATGGCTATGAATCAGAGAGTAGTATAGAGTCTTGAGGCATTTTGGGGTATGATCCTCTTAACCTTGTTTATAACATAAATTGCTCGGGACATCTTTGAACAAACAACTGAAATATGTTTCTTGAAGCTCAGATTTTCGTCAACATGAATTCCAAGAAACTTAAGGGATTTTTCATCTTGATTATTTCCAACGATCGAGATAGATGAATTTTTAAGTTTCACTCGATTGCTCCCAAGATAGTATAAGTCACTTTGGGGGTGAAATATGATGACTTTTGTTTTACTCTCGTTTAGAACAAGTTTATTTGCCGCAAACCAGTGAGATATTTTATTGAGTTCATTATTAACCTGACCTGTAATTGTTTCCAAACTGTTACCGGAAGTATGTGCAGTAGTGTCGTCCGCGTATGATAAAACCTTCAAAGATGTGGAGTTAATAATATCATTAATATAAATTATAAAAAGAAGAGGACCAAGAATAGAACCCTGTGGGACACCTGTTGATGTGACCTGGAAATCTGAATTCGCTTTTGGGAGGGAAACCGACTGAGATCTATTTGTAAGGTAATTTCTAAACCATGAATTTGCGTGGCCTCGTATTCCGTAGAATTCAAGTTTTTTCAGTAGGATATCGTGATTTATGGTGTCAAATGCTTTCGAAAAATCAAGAAACACGGCTAACGTGCAGTCGTTGGTTGTTTTATCGTTCATCTCGGCAATATTGTTTATGAGGTGCAGGACGGGGTGTATTGTTGAATGTCCTTTTCTGAAGCCTAACTGGTTTTGATGAATCATCTTATTTTCCAGGAAAGTTATCAGCTTGGAGTACATTAATTTTTCTAGTACTTTGGAAAAGCTACATAGGATGCTAATGGGCCTATAGTTGTTGAATAACTGTTGATCGCCAGATTTAAATACAGGAACTACTCTTGCAATTTTCATTTTATTTGGGACGATACCAGTTGAAAACGACAAATTGATCAAGTGAGTTAGAGGGATGGCAATTTCATATATAATATCCTTTAGGATTTTGGAGGACATATTGTCAAGGTCTTTACTTGTTTTTGATTTCAGTTTTCGGATGCAGTTAATCACTTCATGTGGGGTAGTGGGGGAGATAAAAAATGACTCAATGGGATTTCCTCTGATATAATCAGTAAAGTGATGACAAGAGGACTGTACTGAATTGCTTAATTTTGAGCCAATGATAGCGAAGTAAGAATTAAATTTATCGGCTATCTCTTTAGGTTTAGATATCTCCCGATTGTCTTCGACAAATGTGCACGGGAAGGTGTAGGTAGAAGTACCTTTGTTGATAGCTCTTTTCAGGATGTCCCAAGTTTTTTTCATGTCATGTTTATTTTCTTGAAGAATAGATTTATAATAATCAGACTTTCGAGCCCTTTTCAGTCTATTGAAAGTAGTACAATATGTTTTATATCTTAATTTGTTTTGTGGGGTTGGTGATTTTATATTTTTTCATATATAAACTTGTTTTTTCGGATGATGATCGCAAAAGTCCCGCCGTCATCCACGGTTCACGTTTTACAAACTTTGGGTGGACTTTTACAAGTTTTTCGGGGAAAGCCTCATCAAAAGCACCTTGAATGATCTCGAGAAAGATATTATAGGCTTCGTTCGGACATGATTCACTCAGTACATTGGTGAAGTCGCTTCCAGACAAAAGAGTCTTGAACCGATTTATAATATCTTGTTTAAAGGATCTTATCCTGGAGGTTTGTATTGTATTGGTATGTCTTTTTGACGATTCACTGATAAAAAATGTAACAAAATGGTCACTAACGTCCGTGATGATTATTCCGGACGCGTGAGGATTAATCTTATTGCTGAAAATATTGTCAATTATGGTGGCCGAGTGATCTGTGACTCTAGTTGGTCTGGTGATAAGTGGAAGAAACCCCGCTGTGAACATAGTTTCAATGAACAAATTGGTTTTATTATGATTACAAAAACCAAGAAGGTCAATGTTAAAATCACCCATGAGATAAGCAATTTTGTTCGAGTCACCTAGGATATTCACTAAATTTGTGAGTTTTTCTAGGAATAGATCAAGGTCCGCTTTAGGGGCTGAATTTGGTCTATAGATAATTCCAACGATTATTTTGTCTTTCGTCGAAATTTCCACAAACAGGGATTCAAATACATGAGGGACGAACACAGTAAGGTCCTCTCAAATTTTAAAGGGGATGGTATCTTTAATAAATAACCCAACACCTCCCCTGCCATCATCGTTATCTGGTCTTTGTCGAATGATTAAGGAGTGGTAGCCCTCCAGGGAATAGGTAATGTTATATTGTACACTGAATGTTTCTGTTACACCAATGACATCTAAGAAGTTCGATTTGTTTTGGAGGCTACATATCAAGTTATGAAAAAACTCCCAGTTGACATTAAGGCTTCGACAGTTAAGATTGAAGAGCGAGAGGGAATTGGGCTTGATCGCAATTTCGTTCTTAAATCTCTCCGGGGTGAAATATTCACAATTATGTTCTTCAATAGCGAGAGGAGAATTTAATTCGGCAGCTTCGTTATCAGAAAGTGCATTATTGAACTGAGAAATAAAATCGAATGAGCTGCCGCTCTGTATCTCATCAAAAGTAGAGGGTTAGCCATTATCAATACTCAGCAGCAGGGCTTTTGTTTCAAGGAAAGAACCAGTCAGACTTATCAACATAACAAAGCATATATTCTGTAGATAAAATAGTGTACTGTTGCCAGAATTGTCTAGGTTGGCAGGCATCCTGGATAGAGAGATTGGAGACTGCGTGGCAAATGTTTTCAGTGCTTAGCCAGCTGGGTTGACTAATTAGGCCATGAGAAAGTATATGGGTATGGACAGCAACAATTTGCTACATGACAAAGGGAAAGTTCATATGACAACCGGCAATGTATCAAAATTTAGGCACATTAATAATTTGTCAATCAAGTCTAGTTATATTAAGTTAGGTCAAGTTGAGTTAGTAGGAATTTAATTAAAAATTTAAATAACATAAGCACCACTGTATATTACCCATGCTATGTGTGTGTATGTGTGTGTGTGTGTGTGTGGGGGGGGGGGGGGGGATGTAATTAACCGACATGTCATAATAATCGACATCAATAAAGACTGTATCCTGATTAGGGATGAAGGAAAATTCAATAAACTGAAGTCCCCTCTGCATTAATCAAGCTACAGATTCAATCGAAAGGCGGATTCACTGATTTCTGAAATGGCTCAACTCAAATATGACCTGTAAACTGTGCTAAAGCCGTCACAGTTGCCCAATCGCGTCCAAAAGGGGACATTCTCATCTAGACATTATATGAAGTCAACCTACCAAGCTACAATGAAATCCCTTCATAAATATGACCTGTAGACTGTGCTAAAGGTTTTCGGGCTTTGGGCTCGGGCAGCCATCATGGTTGAATAATCGCAACCAAAAAGGGACATTCTCATCTGGGCACCATCTGGAGTGATTCTACGAACTTACAATGAAATCCCTTCATAAATATGACCTGTAGACTGTGTTCAAGGTTTTCGGGCTTCGGACCCCTGTAGCCGTCACAGTTGACCAATCACGACCAAAAGGGGATGTTCTCATCTAGATATTATATGAAGCCAACCTACCAAGTTACAATGAAATCCCTTCATAAATAAAACCTGTAGACTGTGCTAAAGGTTTTCGGGTTTTGGACTCGGGCAGAGTGCTCACGGTTGACAGATCGCGACCAAATGGGGAAGTTCTCATCTAGACACCATACGGAGTCTTCCTACCGAGTTACAATGAAATCCCTCCATATTAAATATGACCTGCAGACTGTGCTAAACGTTTTGGGGTTTCAGGCTTGGGCAGCCATCACGGTTGACAGATCATGACCAAAAGGGGACATTCTCATCTAGGCATTATACAGAGGCATCCTACCAAGTTACAATGAAATCCCTTCACAAATACGACCTGTAGACTGTGCTAATGGTTTTCGGGCTTCGGGTCCCTGTAGTCGTCATAGTTGCTCAATCGCGTCCAAAGGGGACGTTCTCATCTAGACATTACATGAAGTCAACCTACCAAGTTACAATGGAATCCCTTCATAAATATGACCTGTAGACTGTGCTAAAGGTTTTCGGGCTTCGGGCTCGGGGAGCCATCATGGTTGAATGATCGCAACCAAAAGGGGACGTTCTCATCTAGACATTATTTGGAGTCATCCTACCAAGTTACAATGAAACCCTTCATAATTATGACCTGTAGACTGTGCTAAAGGTTTTCGGGCTTCGGGTCCCTGTAGCCGTCACAGCTTACCAATCGCGTCCAAAAGAGGACGTTCTCATCCAGACATTATATGAAGTCAACCAACCAAGTTACAATGAAATCCCTTCATAAATATGACCTGTAGACTGTGCTAAAGGTTTCCGGGCTTCGGGCTCGGGCAGCCATTATGGTTGAATGATCGCAACCAAAAGGGGACATTCTCATCTGGGCATCATCTGGAGTGATCCTACGAAGTTACAATGAAATCCCTTCATAAATATGACCTGTAGACTGTGCTAAAGGTTTTCGAGCTTTGGGCCCCTGTAGCCGTCACAGTTGACCAATCATGACCAAAATGGGATGTTATCATCTAGGCATTATTTGGAGTCAACCTAACATGTTACAATGAAATCCTTCCATAAAATACAACCTATAGACTATGCTAAAGGTTTTTGGGCCCGGGCAGCCATCAAGGCTGAATGATCGCGACCAAAAGGGGACGTTCTCATCTAGCCATTATTTGGAGTCATCCTACCAAGTTACAACGAAGAAATCCCTTCATAAATATGACCTGTAGACTGTGCTAAACATTTTTTCGGGCTTCGGGCCCCTGTAGCCATCACAGTTGCCCAATCACGTCCAAAAGGGGACGTTCTCATCTAGATATCATATGAAGTCAACCTACCAAATTACAATGAAATCCCTCCATAAATATGACCTGTAGACTGTTCTAAAGGTTTTCGGTGTTTTGGGCTCGGGCAGTTGTCACGGTTGACAGATCGCGACCAAATGGGGAAGTTCTCATCTAGACATCATACGGAGTCATCCTACCGAGTTACAATGAAATCCCTCCATATTAAATATAACCTGCAGACTGTGCTAAAAGTTTTTGGGTTTCGGGCTTGGGCAGCCATCACGGTTGACAGATCATGACCAAAAGGGGACGTTCTCATCAATGCATTATACAAAGGCGGCATACTAAGTTACAATGAAATCTCTTCATAAATACGATCTGTAGACTGTGCTAATGGTTTTCGGGTTTTGGGCTCGGGCAGCCATACCAATTGACCGATCGCGACCAAAAGGGGACGTTCTCATCTAGAGGTGACCCCAAACCTGCATATGAAATTTCGTGACGATCAGATAAGAACTACGGGGTGTAGCCTGCGCTATAGGAAAATGTGAACAGACTCACAGGCTCACAGACTGACAGACTTCCGCACGCGTGATGGCAATGGCTTATCTTGACTTTGTCAAGTTAAGCTAAAAATTAATCTACAGTCATCGAGGGTCGAAAGGTGCTTGCTTCAACCGTCCATGCGTGCCTTCAGCACGCGAAACCATGTCGATCTCATTAAGGGAAATATAAATTACACCTCCCCAGCCACTGCACCGTTTGTGCGCGACTTTTACATCGTATCATATTAGAGCTGAGGTGTGTGTGTGTGTGTGTGTGTGGGGGGGGGGGGGGGGGGCAATTTATCAGATTCGGTTTCGATTTCTGTTCAGTTTCAGGAAACAACCTGGGTTACGGTTCGGTTTTTCTATGTATTAAGACGTATATGGTAAATAACACTCCAGGCTCCTTAACCCTTTACCCAACGAATCAACCGCATCCGCCCACGTAATATGCAGATTCAGCAGCTGAAAAATATTCTTTTTCGAAAAATTTCAACAAAACCATATCATGTGACCCCTCTTTGGAACGAACTCGTCGAGCTCGTTCCAATGAGAGGTCACTTGATATGGTTTTGAAGAAATTTTTCGAAAAAAATTAAAAAACGATATTTAAATTAATAAAAGGGTTAACTTGGAAAAAATCCTCAATAGTTGGGTTCAACCAGACTTCTCTTTTGATCATTCTTAGTCATTCATAGAGAATCAGTTATTCAGCCTATTCAGCCAGAAAAAAACAAAAATTTGGGTTACAAATGAATAAAGGTCATATAATCTACGTTGTGTCCTCATTGTCACATTTTCTCTCTTACTGACTCCTCCGGTGAGCGAGTCAAAGAGGGAGAAAATGTGACAACGAAAACATGATGCATTCGCCCCTTTGTTAAGTGGCGAGAGTTCATACGGCCACTTGTCCAGTCCCCCCCCCCCCCCTCCCCAAGTAAAATAGTTTGATCAGTTTGTGATCAGACACAGCAAAACCGTTCTGCCGGTTTTTGCTGGTCTTGTGGTTCGGTTTTTCGGTTTGTCGCAAAACCCGGTGTGACAAGAATGATAGTCCGTAGGAACGTTAGTCCCTCTGGACTATTATTCCGCGGAATTATAGTCCTAGGTCTAACATTTCTAGGAATAGTAGTCCGGGGGACTACTATTCCTAGAAATGTTAGACCTAGGACTATAATTCCGCGGAATAATAGTCCAGAGGGACTAATTTTCCTACGGACTATCATTCCTGTCACACCGGAACCGAATCGGAAAACCAAATAAACATCCAGCCCTAAATCATACCCTTAATCGATATGCTAGGCTCTCCTAGCCCAGGTATAACCACCGATACGTAAACCGGGCCGTTGTATTCCTCAATCCAGAGTCATATGATGAAATAATAGATGAATGGTAACCAGGAAATAAAAGACCATCATAAAATGCGATTTCCAGCGATTCAGAAAAATGAACTCAAAATTAAATTTTTTTAGTAAATTTTGTTTCTTAACATACCTACCACAATTGTTTACAATTGGCTGTAACATAAGTGCAAGCCCTACTTCGGAACTAACTCAAGCTTTTAGAATCTTTTCCAAACGAGTTGGAAAAGTACTAGAGTGCAAAAGCACGAAAAAGATCGAAAAAAGGGTCGAGCGAGACCAGCGCTCGAAATTACAGGTACTCTCTCTGCAAACCTCTTGCGTTTACCGAGCGCATGCGCAACAACCGTGACGTCAATTCCGTATTTCCGCCAACGAGAAGTTTGTGATTTAGCGGGGAGGCATCGATATCAAAGATATCCCCAAGGAGGGTGGGCCTCCGGTAAACAATTGTGGTAGGTATGTTAAGAAACAAAATTTACTAAAAAATTTTAATTTCTTTTCAACCTACTCACAATTGTTTACAATTGGCTGAATAAACAATAGGAGGAGGTGAATCACATAACCAATACCAACAAGAGTAGCAGAACGAAAGCAAGGATGGCAGAGAACAAAAACTAAAACCTGTAATGAAGAAAGAGAGAAGGCACCTGAAAAGAACAAGGCTGAGAGAAGCGCAACCTCGACAAAAAACAATTTAACGAGGGTGCACAACAGCCTGAGCAGCAACGAGAGGGCCTAAAGAATAAAGGTCCTCAGATTGCTGCTGAAGGTGGCGGAGATAAAAGGAGGAGAAGGTAGAAGCATTCCTCCAGTAAGCCGCATTCATAACATCACGGAGCGAAACAGAATTGGAGAACGCCCAGGATGTAGAAATGGCACGAACCTCGTGAGCATTAAGCCGGTTCGAAACAAGATCCGATGCAGACAAGCGAGAATAAGCCAGCTTGATTGCAAGACAGATCCACCTGGAAATAGAATGGGAAGAGATAGACTGCCGCTTAGGAATGAGAGACAGAAAGAATCTCTTCCGATCCCTCCTAATGAACTGAGTGCGAGTAATGTAAGTCTTGACCGCACGAACAGGACAAAGAAGAGGCCTCCGTCCATCTACAGCAGGGAGAGCCCGAATGCAGATGGGAGGAGGTACCGAATCGGGGAGTTGATTCTTAGCCAGAAAAGAGCAATCAGTAGTGAATGTGACACTGTTAGCCTCATTTCGGAAGAAGGCAGAATCAACAGATAGCGCATGAAGCTCACTGACTCGACGAGCAGAAGCAAACGCTAGAAGAAAAGCCGTCTTATAGCTGAGAAAACGCATGTCGGTCTCAGATAAAGGCTCGAAAGGCGCCCCCTCCAAACAGTGCAACACCCATGCCAAGTTCCACTTGGGTGTAAGACGCAAAACTCGAGGCCTCTTCAAAGAAAAGTGCCGAATAAGTTTGGAGAGGAAAAGATTACGACCGATACACCGCTTTCCCACATAAGAGAAAGTATCAGACAGCATAGACCGATAGCCCTTAATCGTAATAGGCTGGAGGCCCTTGGAGTCAAAAAGAAAAACCAGAAAATCCGCATTTTGAGCGATAGACGGATCACGGTAATTCACATTGTGATCTGAACACCAGCGGCAGAAAACCTTCCACTTGGCGGCATAAGTCATTCCAGTGGAAGGTCGCCGCGATGCAGAAATGCACTCCACTGATCGTCTCGAAAAACCTCTACGTCGGAGACTGGACCTGATAAAAGACAGGCGTGAAGGGACAGGCTCGCCAGGTTGTTGTGATACTTCCTGGGATGACCCTGTGAAAGAAGATCGCGACGTAGAGGTAGACGAATCGGTCGATCGGCCAATAGAGGCCGCAGCAGATTGATCCACACCCTCTGTGGAGACAGGGGTGTGATCAGAATGATCCTGCAACTGCAAGCACGAATCTTCGCTAAAACTTGAGGAAGAATCGGTGCAGGAGGAAAGGCATAGCCGACCCAGCCTGTCCAGTCCAGAGACAGAGCGTCTACTGCAAATGCCAGAGGATCTGGACAAGGGGAGACAAAAGTCTCTACCTGATGATTCCAGCGAGTAGCGAAAAGGTCGACCTGAGGACGACCCCACTGCTCGCAAATCGCCTGAAACACCGACCGATGTAGCATCCATTCGGTTGGAAGGACACTGTCGCGTCGGGACAGGGAGTCTGCTAGGACGTTGAGACGCCCGGGAATGTGTCGAATGGACACCCGAGCGTTCACATCCCGCGCCAACAGAAGAAGATCCCGAGACAGCCGATACATGGGAATCGAATGAGTGCCTCCCTGATTCCGTATGTAGGCCACTACTGTCGAATTGTCCGAAAGAAGTAGGACAACATGGTCCGACAGATGAGGAATCCAAAGCCGAAAACTCAACAGAAGAGCAAGGAGCTCCTTCTGGTTGATATGAAGGCCCACCTGCTCGCTGTCCCACTCTCCGTGAGTAGACAGACCGAGAGGGTCCAACGTCGCACCCCAGCCCCGATCGCTGGCATCCGCAGTAAGGATGCGATCGGCCAAAGGAAGATCCAACGGAACACCCTGTGTCAGCCAGGGAATATCTGCCCAAGGGCGGAGGTGACAAAGCAGAGACCGAGGAATAGTGAGTTCCAGGTCCAGCGGATCTACATTCGGACGCCAATGATCCAACAGGAAGTGTTGGAGAGGTCGGACAAACAAGCGACCGAGCGGAATGAGATCGGTCACCGAACCGCAAAGGCCCAGCATCCGAAGGAAAGTCCTGGCCGAGACCGAGGAAGATTGAAGCAGGTCCCGAGTCAAGGCGGAAAGAATCGTCGCCCGAGCCTGAGGGACCGACACTACATTGTGAAGAGTGTCGAAATCCATCCCCAAATGACGGAATCGCTGAGAAGGAAGAAGATCCGACTTCTCGCGATTGACTCTGAAACCCAGCGACGCTAGCAGGCAAAGAAACTGCTGGACATCGAACTCCAGAACAGCAGCATCGTGGTGCCGTTGGAGGATGTCGTCTAGGTAGGCGGACGAAGTCACCGCCGACTGAGTGCGATGGAAAGCAAGCACATGTGACATCAGTCGGGTGAAGGCCCAAGGAGCCAGGTTCAAACCGAACGGGAGAGCTCTGAATTGAAAAACTCGATCCCGAAACGAGAACCGAAGGTATTTCCGTGACGCCAGATGAATGGGTACATGGAAGTAGGCATCCTTCAGGTCGATACTGGCCGCAAAATCGCCCTGACGAACTGAACGTCGAACCGACCGGAAAGTCTCCATACTGAAACGAGGAGCAATTATGTACTCGTTCAGGGTATTCAGATCGATGACAGGACGAAATTGGCCGTTTTTCTTCGGCACCAAGAAAAGTCTCGAGTAAAACCCCGGTGAAAGGGTGTTCCTGACCACCTCGATCGCCCCTTTGGTGAGGAGATTGTCGATCTCCTGCACCAGAAGGTCCCGACGCAGAGAATCTGAAGGGACCTGAGTCGGAAGGGGCACCCGAGATAAACTGGGGTGCCGATGGAAGGACAGTCGCAGACCGGAATGAATGACGTCGAGGACCCAAGAGTCCGACGTTATCTCTGTCCAACGGTCGTAAAACAGCGACAGCCTTCCTCCGACTGGAGGCGAATCGAGGTGAGAACCTTCACTTGCGGCCTCGACGAGGCCCCCGAGAGGAGAAACCACCTCGGGAAGTGACAGAGTCCTGAGACTTTCCAGCCTGAGGCTGCCAGCGGGCCTGGCCACGTCGGCGCTTCTTATGAGCAGAAGGAGCAGACGGAGCCGAAGGCGTAGCCGACGTCGCCGACGAGGCAGACGCAGCAGCACGCTTGGCGGGCCTGGAACGACCCCCACCCGCAGCAGCAGGTGGGTCAAGCTGTCTCAGCAAAAGCTGGTCCTTCGAATGACGAAGAACTTCGCCACGAACAGCTTCCACGGAACCATGGAACAACCGAGGTCCTACCAAAGAGGCAGACCTCAGAACAGCACGTTGCTCAGAAGGAAGGGATGGTAAAGAATCCAAAACCGCATCCCGGCGTGCCAGCTCCAAATTGGCCGTGTTACAGGCGTGAGCGTGAGTCAAGTTCATAAGAGCCTGTGACAAAACGCGAAAAGGCGCCTGAGCGTCATCAAACTCCCCTGGTGGAAAATATTCAGCCAGAGCAGCGACGACATGGTCCGCGAGAGATAACATACCCAGCATCTCTCGGGACAGGCCCACCATAGACTCAACTACCGACATCGGGAGAACTGCCGACTTAGGCTTAGTCAACCCGAGGGAAGAAGAATCCTCATCCACAGTAGTCATCCCTTGGAAGACTGGTGGAGAGACGGAATCGTAAACACGAAACCGCGATGGAGGCAGAAAGGCATCAGCTCTAGAAAAGAAGGAACCCTTGAGGGCCTTAGAACGCATTTTGGCGTCTAAACCCTGGAAGGACTCAACCACCTGAGCCGATTGCAGAGGACGCAAAGCCCCGGAGCTAGAAGGCTCAACAGGGTTACGGCGCTCCACAGTGGACCGCGGCCGGACGGTCACAGAAGGCTGGTCGGAAGGTAGAACGTCCGGCAATAAGCGAAAGACGAAATCCAAAGCCTGCCCCAAGACTGACGAGGGGGGACCATCACCTTCAAGATACTCGTCATCCTCCGTAGCAGAGGAGACGTAGCCCAACTCGGGCTGACCAGCAGAAACCTCCTGTGAATACTGTGCAGTATCCAAGGGGCCAGGCGAGACATCTCGGCGACCGACCAAAGGAGGTTGTGCCTCAGGAGGCACAGGGAGGCCAACTTGAGGGTCGCCAGAAAGCAACCGGGTGAGCGCCAAAACGGCCTGGCGCAGGTCACCCTGAGAATCCGTCGCAGCAGAATCGCCCGACGGAGTGTCCTCCCAATGGACCCTTCTGGTAGAAGAACCCAAATCCTCAGAGAGACCGACGGCGAACGTCGATCGGCAGACAGAATAGGAGCACGGTGAGAAGACACCGGAGGATAGTCCCGATTGTGACGCCCAGGAGCCATCACTGGCCTCTGCGAAACAGAAGGCCCTGCCTGCAAATCCTCGAAAGGGACCGACGGCGCACGTCGATCGGTAGCTGGACCTAGGACACGGTGAGAAGACACCGGAGGATTGTCCCAAGAATGACAGGAACCTGTCATTGACCTCTGCGCAGCAGACGGCCCCAACTGCCTATCCTCTGAGACCGACGGCAAGCATCGATCGACACCCAGACTCGGAACACAGTGAGGAATCACCGGAGGAAGGTTCCGAGAGTGACAGCTAACCGGGGGCTGTCACTGACCGCTGCCGAACAGCAGGCCCTGGATGCCAACGTCCCAACACCATCCCGCTAGCCGGCACACTAGCAGGCGAAGGTGGAACAATAAACGATTCACTCGAGGGACGAGGAATCGCTGCCGAAGCGACCGGCCGGCTCAACCGACTAGGAGCAAACCTAGCCAGATGAG
This sequence comes from Pictodentalium vernedei, assembly GCA_031216915.1. Lineage (NCBI taxonomy): Eukaryota > Metazoa > Mollusca > Scaphopoda > Dentaliida > Dentaliidae > Pictodentalium > Pictodentalium vernedei. Next base: position 194,572,741 of record CM062289.1, read on the forward strand.
ACGGAGCAGACAGCAAACCCGCACAGCCTCGCCGCGAGGCTGGGGGAGGCTGAGAACACACAGACACACCAGCAGATACAGCCTCGGTCCCCCGAGACTGTAGACCATCCCCAGAGGAGATGGAAGAGCCACCATCAGACAGAATAGGATCTGGAGTAGCAACCCCCTCAACAACGGTCGACGGTGTAGGAGGCAGATCGGAGAGGGTTACCGAGCTGACCTCGGAAAAGCTCTCAACGAAAACAGACGCCTCAATAGTGACATCCGAAGACAAAGAGACCGCGGTCTCCTCATCAGGAATCACTGAACAAACACCGTCAACAGTTGCAGAGGAGCTCGCCACAGAAGTCAGATCCGAATCCTGTGTGACAGAGTCACCACGTGCACCAGCAGAAATGTCTGCAACGGCACGGCTACCCTTACCCCGAGAACGAGGGGTTCTAGCTCTGGAAAGAACCACCTTGTTAACAGAAGCCCAAAATTTAGAGGATCAAACCCCACAGATACCACATGATTGGGCCTGAGTGCAATTGTTGCAAGTGACACATGTGGTATGGGAATCGTCCACATGTTTCACCTGCAAACAAGAGGTACAAGGAATAGTCTTAGGCATGATATAAATACAATAATCAAGCTTCCCGCCGACGGAAAACAGAACGAAGGTCGTGTTCACACGTGGGGGAAAGGCAAGATAAAGTGTGAAAAGAACAGCAATAATAATACAAATTAACATTAAATGAGAATAATAATTTGGTAGCTTGAAAAAGGATACAATCCAGTAGCACACTAAAGATGATTAATAAGTTGTTCACGAAGAATTAATAGCATAAACAGCACGAGTCACAAAAATTTCCGACCATGAACAATGGCGGAAAATAAAGGAATTGACGTCACGGTTGTTGCGCATGCGCTCGGTAAACGCAAGAGGTGTGCAGAGAGAGTACCTGTAATTTCGAGCGCTGGTCTCGCTCGACCCTTTTTTCGATCTTTTTCGTGCTTTTGCACTCTAGTACTTTTCCAACTCGTTTGGAAAAGATTCTAAAAGCTTGAGTTAGTTCCGAAGTAGGGCTTGCACTTATGTTACAGCCAATTGTAAACAATTGTGAGTAGGTTGAAAAGAAAAACCCTATGTGATCTCAGTGACCTTGTCCCAAAGTTTGAACCTCCACTGAATTTCGACTCATTTCGTGTTTGTGTCAGGTCCATAGGTCATAACATGCTTGTGCATATCTGAGGGTATATTGATATAACCATCTTCTCCCGTGCAACTCCGGGTATTCACCCGCTAGTGGGTTATAAATGTAATTTGCAACAATTATGAAAAATACCCAAGTGACCTTGACCCACACTTTGAACCTCCAGAGCATTTCGATTCATTTGGTGTTGCTCCCAGCCCATAGGCCATAACATGCATGGCGATATGAGCTTGACCCAGTTTCAAAATGTTTGGCATGTATTTACTTTGGGAATTCATTACATCATAAAATGCGATTTTCAGCAATTCTGAAAACTGCTCTCGATGACCTCAGTGACCTTGGCCATGCTTCATGATACTTGAGATATGTGCGTGACCCACTTTCAACCTTTTTGTCTCCACCTACTTTTTCGAGTGTAAAAATACATGCATAAACTCCGGGAATGCATTAGAGGTCATAATAAAACGCGACTTCCACCAATTCTGACAAAATGGGCTCAATGATCCCTGGGTGGCCTCAGTGATCTTGACCCATATTTTGTACCTCCACTGAGTTTGGAACCATTTGGTGTTGGCCCCAGGAGATAAACCATAACATGCTTGAGATATGAGCTTCATCTACTCTTCAAAATGTTTGGCCCACGCACGTTTTTTAGTTTAAAAATACCTGTATAAACTTCCGGAATACATTAAGAGGGGTCAAAAAATGCGATTTCCATCGATTCAGAAAAATGAACTCAATAACCCCTATGTGATCTCAGTGACCTTGTCCCAAAGTCTGAACCTCCAATGAATTTCGACTCATTTCGTGTTTGTGTCAGGTCCATAGGTCACAACATGCTTGGGATATGAACGCGACCCACTTTCAAAACACTCCTAAGGACACCCCCAATGCCCCATAAACCCGAAAAACATAGATAGTGGAGTACCAGTGACTGTCAAAACGCACCAAGATAGGAAGTTTCGTATTCGAGTTATCATGAGGACAAGGAAGTGGGTGGAGACAGAATACCAAGAGAAGGAAAAATAAGCCATATGAAAACACTTGTCGGTGTTTCACACAGACTAATAACTTGTACAAGCGAGTCAATTATATCAAAAATAACATAATCGGTGTATCTGGTATTTATTAGAAAATAAGTAATTTTTTGTGTTTCCACGTCACTTCGTACTGTAAAGTTATAGTATGACGTCATACAGGTACAAAATCCATCCGATATCGTCACTTAAGCATTGACGATGGTGCATTTAACCCTTTACCTAACATGAAAAGCAGACGGCACTTGCAAAACAAATTCTAGAATAACTAATTTTTTTCATTTTTTTTGTCTCAAAAACACGGGTTATGGCCCCTCATTGGAACGAGCCCCGTCTAGCTCGTTCCAAAGAGGGTCATAACCTATGTTTTTGAGATAAAAAATGAAAAAATAATGAAAATTAATTGGCGATTTTTGTGAATAGCGCTGGCCGGTTTTGGCTGTTACGTTGGGTAAAGGGTTAAATACTTTCAATGGATGACATGATCATTTATGTCTCTGTTTCACAAGGGGCGTCGTGAAGATGACCGATTTGGAGGGGTGTGTAAACCTGATATGTCCCGACTGTAATGGCTTCTTAAGTCTGGACTGACCAATACTTTAACTTCATCGTCAAGTTGCGCCTTCGAGCCTTAATTTATTATTTATTTATTTATTTGAGTTTTCACGACACTTTCGACAGCCATGGTCACGTGCACGTGTCGGACAGTTTTGAGGGTGGAGGAAGCCGGAGTACCCCCGAGAGAACAACCGAGAAACGGCAAACAACTGTCCGACTCCCCGTCGATGTACTAACTCCACACAAGTAGGGTTAGCATTGGTTGAAAACAAGTGCACCATCGACGCGCAGTACGCTTTAGAACACGGCGCAACCGTGCTTCCACGCGAGCAATCGGGATTAAGTGCCTGGCGCGATCGAACCATTAACCTTTCGGTTTGAAGTTCAATGCACAAACCACTGAACCATCGCTTGATGTACTTGGAATATTTGCCAAAGCTAAAAACTTAGGAATTTGTTTGTGGATAGATACATATAATCGCGATCAGGGGCGGTTTGGGCCAAATTTATTTATAGATTTATTTACTGGTGTTTAAGGTCACGTGACATATTTCTGCACAATGGCTAATCATGACCACGACAGTTTTACGGGCGGAGGAAGACGGAGTACCCGGAGAGAACCACCGAGCAACGGCGAGCAACTGTCAGCTCCCCAACATACTAATTCCACACAAGCAGGGCTAGCATTGGTTGAAGACAGGTGCACCATCGACGTGCAGTACGCCTTAGTACACAGCGTCACCGTGCCCCCACGTGGGCAATGGGGGTGAAGTGTCTTGCCTAAGGACACAACGCGGTTGCCGCAGGTGGGATTCGAACCGAGGACCTCTCGGCTTGCAGCCTGCACCTCTACCAACTGAGCCACCGCGCCCCCGGTTTGGGCTAAAGAAAAGTTACCGGGAAATGCATTAGAGGGGCCAGACCCGAAGAAAATTTTGATTTTTTCGAACTGAACGAACACGGTTTCCTTGCATCTGAGTGATCATGACATAAAGGACAATTCGATGGCATTTCTGTTTCATCTTCACCGATCATTCGGCAAAAATGGTTCTACCGAGGGGTTGGTTGGGGGGGGGGGGGGGGGGGGGGGGGGGGTATCGGGAGGACCGTAGTTCGGCCCAATCGGAGAAAATTTTGATTTTTGAAATTGAATGTTTCCTTTCATTTGAGCGATCAATGGCAGACTAGACTGCTGGTATATCGAAAAGTCCTCTAAGTGGACTGCCAATTGCAGTGCAATCGGATCCATGTCACCTTTTGGTCATCATGAAATCACCAACAGATGATGGGCTGCATCAATTTGGGGGGCCACAGTGGAAATTTTCCCGGTGGACCATGCGGCCAGTCCGACTCTGGTCGCGATGCATGGACTTCCCAACTTGTTACTCTCGCGATCCAAATAAGCAAACAGGGGAGAATAAGAGTACAAAAATATTCCAAACTCAATGGCAGTACAGGGTGGAATAAGAGTACAGAGTGGAAAAATATTCCAAACTCAATAACAGTACAGGGTGGAATAAGAGTACAGAGTGGCAATAAAAAATTAAAAACAAATTCACAGAAAATAAAACTCCTAACATATAGCTGTAGAAATCAAATAACAGTCACGTGACTAACATATCATTAGAGTTTTGTTTATCTATTCGGTTATTTCAATTGGATTAGGGATCCAGAGATCCAATTTTTTTTAGAAAAGATGAACATCTTATTATCTGCAGTTTGTCTAAGGTCTATTTTCAAAAAAATTACGAACCGACAAAAGAAGAGAACAGGGTGGAAAATGTTCAAAAATTAAAAAACAACATATGGTAAACTTATGCTGTAATCCAAGAGTACATAAATAGCACGCACCGGGCTCAAAATTAGTCATGTAAGGCCTCCAACATCTTCGGTCAGCCACAGACCTCCATTTGCATGAAGCCGACTGCGTGCGTGACAAAATTCTATGAAGCAAACCTAGCCCCGTAAGGAAGTACATGATAACCAACAAGAGATTTTCGATATTCATGAGTTGTAGGAGATGCGCCAAACGGTCCTGGTTGACCGGAGGAGGTTCGTCGGAGGCATGAACCTCCTCTGGCAAGGGGAGTCAAAGGAGGTTATGGGAGGGGTGAAGGAGACACGGGTGCGGTCATATTTGTTTAAAAATAAAAATTTTTATTTTAATAATTTTAATAATTTTAAATGCTATGGCGTAGCATATTTTTAAATAATTTTAATTGCTATGACGCCATACACCTTCTTAATGTCGAACAGTGATATGATGCAGTAACCCCTTCCCCCTTTTTTAAATTTTAATTGCAATGACGTAGTCCCCCTAACAATTGGAGTATGATCATTTAATATAATATATTAATAATTTTTCGTTAAAGAATTACATAATTTTTAAAGGCATTAAATGACGTATGTTCATTTAATATAATATTTTAATAATTTTCGTTAAAGAATCTATAATTAATTTTTATTCCCCAAAACACTTCTCGAAAAACAAAATGGCGTGTCCGTTTGAAAGAAATACATGTATATGAAATGATTCCATAAAGGAGCATTGAAAAGTGTCAGGGTGTTAATGCCACCATGGTGGGACTCAAACCTCTACCATCGCCAAGCTGGAACCGAATAGAGCCCACTCTCTAATAGTCTTAATGGCGTTGAGGGTTTGGTCTTTGACAATCTATCACTCAAATGCAAACTGAAGGGAATTCTAACCGCGTGCATACCCCTTCAGACCCCATCTGAGGCAATAGGAAAGCTAGGCCTGTGTGATCCAAGATCCAAGTGAAATAAAATAAGGCTAACCGGGTCGCAAGGGATTTGTAAATCCCACATCGTCCCTGCGCTAAAACCTTTCATTCATTCATTCAGGGCACGTAATTGGGGATCAATTGTATTTGTGAACAATGGATCACCTACCCTTTACTTTGATACATCAATGAATTTAAATGGCGGAGGCATGTTTTTTGTTTTCTCATTCATTATGGTCTGTCGCTTATCAAAACAACCCTTACTACGGGCCCCTTATGTGTTTCACAGTTAATTGTGGTCCACTGCGTTTAAAATTGACAGGATCGAGTTGATGTCCAGCCACCATTTTCTCAAAGGTGACAATAATTGCTTTTAACTCAAGTGAAAATGGAAAGTTGCTAATTTTAAGGTGATAACCATGCGACTTGTTTATCGATGAAAATGTATCGCAGTGAACGATAAAGTGTTAACGAGCCAAGAGAAGGCCACGCCCCTTTGTAATGGTCACTGTACAGGTCAGCCAATCAGAGTACAGGAAATCGTCACGTGCATCCGTCAAAAGTCATTCAGTGTTTCCGTTGGACTGAAAATATGAACAGAATTTCATGTTTGTGACAAGACCTTTATGGCAATCTCTGCGCATTTATATATTAAATGAAACTGGTAATTAAATTTGAGCCCGCACTTCAATATTTGAAGTCGGGGTGTAATGAAATACCGTATTTTCTGCAGACATCCTGTTAAATTCCGACATAGATTTATTCATGTGGACGCATCTGGTCTGGTTTACAGTTTTTTAACTTGTGTAAATTTTAATTTCGTGTTCATTTGAGTAAAAACCGGTATTTGATACTTAATGGTAGACATAAATTTTCACCTGTTGTCCACGCCACTGAGAGATTTTATGACGCTCCGGTTAGCCTGTTAATTCAACTCGCGGGACTGACTATCCCACTCAGACCCACCCTTTGCTCGCTACGAGCACAAAATCGAAATTTATTCCCACATATAACGCTTCAATTGACTCCCCGCCCATATAAGCCCCCTTCACTCACCGCTCGCGTCCAGTCTAAATCGATGATAAAGCAAGGGTCGAAATTAATTGTTATGTTTAAGCAATTTAAACCATATTTCAGAACAAGTCAAAATGAAATCTGATTCATTGAACCATACTACAGCGCATGTTTTGAAGAGTACCTTGATGGCACCTTTGGGGGGCACTGTTGTTCAAGCTGAGGTCGCGGTCCCTGGAGCTGAGGGGAAAAATTGGGAAAAACAATGAAAAGGAGTGCCAGATGTGTAACTTGGGCGTGGTGGAGACCCTGGAACACTTTCTTATAGAATGCCCAAAATACCAGTCTAAAAGAACAAGATTCACGGGGAGTATAATGGGGAAGTGGGATGGGAGAATGAATGACAAGTGGTTAGGGGACGACTCAAAGGAGAGGGTTAATCTACTAATCGAAGAGATTGGGAAGAATGGGGCAAGGGATGTCATCAAGCAGTTCGTCTCCGAGTGCTGGGAGGAGAGAAGCGCGGGAATATGGAGGCAGTTGGTAGAACATGGGTAACCAAGGCCTTCTCACACGAGAACCGCGACAAATCAGCGGTCGGCCGAAGTGTTATTATTATTAAAATTAACTCTCTCACGCAATTTTAAGCATGCCCCTTTATGTCACGGTAAGCAGCTATGACTATAGCGTAACTTTGAGGTAAAAAACTAGACACCTTTCTGCGGCAAATGTCGATGTAAAAACCAGATAAAACATGAGACCAACTTGTGTATACCTGCATTTTGTTGATAAAATAAGTCTTGTATTAGACCACATTCCGGAATATTGTTAATGTACCCTCTTAATAACAACCGACTTTTATTGGCTCACAGAAGCACTGGTAAGTGTTTGTTTTGAATAACTGGGGAGTAGTCACGAAGTAACATTCGGTAGTTTACAGGGATTTCCGAAAGTGAGCGAGTGCGATAATTGCCGAGAAAGGCACTCGGTACGAGACACCACAAATAAAACAATGAGATAAAATCTGTGATATACTACATTTTTCAACAATCGATACTAACCAGAGATCAAAAAACGATTCAAATTGATTACTAATTGATATGAAATCTGTGGTCAAATGATATCTTTTTTTGTCAACAAATTACGAATCTTTTTAAAATCTGTGATCAATGTGCCCCTCACAACTCCTCACAAACAACGAGTATTCACTCACAAACAATCAGTATTCACTCACAAACTAGGAGGCCATTGAGGGGTCTCTCACAAACAGCGAGGAGCCCTTCACAAGCAATGAGGAATCCCCCACAACGCCTCACAAACAATAAGGCGTTCCTCACAAATGATCCCTCCCATCCTTATTCAAGAAAACCTGATACTTCAAACATATTGTATTTAATGGACTGGGGCGGGGGTTGAGGTAAACTAACCTCCCCGATAGCTATCGCATCATTCCCTCATAACACTTCTTCTACTTATAAACTTTTTCTGTCCCACAATACCTTTAACCCTTTACCCAACGTAACAGACAAAACTGGCCAGCCGCTATTACGAAATTGATAACGCCCCAGTGGCGTAGATAGCTTTACGCTGGCGGAGGGGCAAGCCCAAAATTTTCCGACAGACCGAAAATTTTCCGACAGTGTAACAACAACAAAAATCCAAACAAACAGAAAGAATCTGTTGTTTACTGCAAATGTACTGAAAATTGGTCTTTTTTACCCCAAATTTACCCCAAATGGCACGTTTTTATCCCCAAAGCCAGCATTTTAATGTTATTAGGCATAAATTCGCCTAAAAATGGTCACAAAAAATTTCCGACAAAACTTCTGGTGGGGGGGGGGGGGCCTCCCCCCCCCCCCCCTTTAGTTTTATTTCAGCTATAAAAAAATAATACATGGTTTTGGACATTTCAGCAACAAACATAGTACAGTCCTTTCACAATACCATAATTTAATAGATATCTTCTAGGGCTATCTCTAATCTCCATCTCTTTCTTTCGACACGTCTAAAAACGTACATTTTCTTAATAATGGGTCAAAAATATATTTTCGTTTCTCAATTGCGAATTTTTCGGCTTCGCTCATTCCGAAACCCTCATCGCGTCGAAGTCGCTGAGCAGTTTCTTTTATTTTTCTGCAGATCGGCTGCCGTCTGAACATCCGTACTCGATTCATCCCCCTGAAAAACCTCTTACAAACAGAATCTCTCACACTGTCTCCAAGAGATACCTTGACCTCATTGGCGGCCTCGCCTTCGGGCAAGCCACTGTCTATTTACGATGCTTTCAATTCCTGAAATTCTTCTGCATTATCCTCATATGCTCTTCGGATAAAATCGTCTACAGGACTGTTTTCGTCCGCTTCATCTTCTGAGTATTCGTTTCCAGTATGTATCGGTATCTTCCGCCCCTGAATTCACGCTCTCCTCATAGTCCGACAAGATGTCACCTTCTTCCGATTCGTGGCTTTCACCTCCCATTATTATGTTAAGTTTCCTTTTGTTACTTTTAATAAACGAAAACAACATACAGCTCTCGCTTTTTATGGCAAGCTAATTCGAAGCAACTATAAGTAACAGTCCACTTCGGCTCTTTGTTTAGCGAATGTATTTTACAGTAATCTGCAAGTTTTTATTCTTCCCAGGAAAAAAATTAGAAAACCTTATCTCCTAAACTTTATATTAATGAAGGATAATCTCTTATATATATATATATGTCACGATGCGCACCCTGTTGATAAAATGAACAGAAAAGAGTCACAGAACATCAAGAGATGATGAAAGAGTCGTTTTTTATTTTTAAACAATATTAAATGGGTTTTAATAGAGAATAATCTTTCAGACTGGTTTTCATGGGAAGGTGAAGTACTCCCCTCGAGGACTGTCGCGAAGAAATAATTTATGGGTTCCCTATTCCCTCAGTGCGTACCGGAGGGACTCGTTCCGTGGCAGTCACGTTTGACAGCCATGTCTCCAAATCGACTTGGCGTCGGCTAGCCTATTTCATAGTATGACGCCAAGTGGATGCATCTGTGTATTCAATGGCACCGACCTCCGAATATCTCTTTCTTGGATCTGCCTATGCATATAGCACTCCATGAGCAAGAGTCACTGGAGCAGACAGCCTGTAGTCTTTTTACTTTCCACAGAAAAGGCTAGTAATGTTTGTATAGCGCAACCTAATCATATGACTAGCAGTGGCGTAGCCGGGGGTGGGGGGGGGGGGGCATTTCAGTCCCCCCCCCCCGGTGATGTGGTCTAATTACTAATGCCTTTCACAACTTATAAACTATGGACACAAACGGACTCGGAGTCAAGGAAATTGAGGGGTTTTTTGCCTCGAATATCGAAATTCGAAGCCTCCCCCCTCCCCTAAAGCGAGGGAGAATGTCCCCTCTTGTGCTCACCCCCATCTCGCCGCTAAGGGGATGATGCTGCGCATCCTATTCGGTATACCCACTAGTAGTTCAGCGATCTGAACATAGCGCTACCGATCCTTCGGAGGGGGTAGCGGATACGTTCAGTTCGCTAACTAGCCCTCCTAGGTATCATTCTTACCCTCCAGCCCCCAAACTTTGATATCCTGGCTACGCGCCTGAGGACTAGTCATGAAAGAGGTGGCATCAGCAGAAGGGTGTTGGGCCTAGCAGCAGTAGTGGTCGTGTCCATCAGCTGTAGTGAGAGACGACGATAGTTCGGAACGAAAACAGTATTACTGGAAGCTGGTTATGGACAATAGTCGTAGGCTCGTAGCAACAGTACAAGCCAGACGTAGTAGCAGTGAAACAATTTTGAGGGCGAAACGTCACAGCGATTTCTACCGACAAGATGGGAACACCCGTCAAAACCGATTCTCGTGAATCGGGACTGATTTTAAGACCCAATGTGCATCCTCGCCATCCTGTAATGTCCCAGAATATTATCACCAGGATAAAATGTGGAGTCTAGGAACAATGGGTTAATTCAGATAATTTGAGAATAACGAATTTATAAATTAATGAATTGATGGATTAACACATTAAGATGTTTTTCCACCCCTACAACCCACCACAATACCCACTTGATTAATACAAGAGTTTACATGTTATTTTCACAGCTACTAATGTTGATTGTTTTATTTTTAATAATGTTACTTGGAAATTGTACATATAAATGCATGTTAACTATGTTAATTGGTAATTCGGATAACCGATTGCAAGAACGTTGGGCGGAGAGTTTGGTAACCGCTCCCGTCACGGGCACGATGACGCCGTGTACTAAGGCGGACTGCACGTCGATGGTGCACATGTCTTCAACCGCTGTAACCCTGTTTGAAAGGAGCTTGAACAGAGTTAGAATGTTGAGGAGCTGACAGTTGCTCGTCGATGTTCGGTGGTTCTCTCCGGGTATTCCGGCTTTCTCCACCCGTAAAACTGTCACGGTCATGATTAGCCATTGTGCATAAGTATGTGACCTTAATGATAAATCACCAATAAATAAATAAATAAATATTAAGTTATTCGAATCATGCTCTATCATGTTAAATGGATCCACTTACTCAAAGAAACCCACAGGTAATTGTTGACTGGCGAGTCATGGCCCACCCATTTGTGGTATTTACATTTAAGTAATATATATAATTCTGCAGGCCTATAGACCTCTCTCTCTCTCTCTCTCTCTCTCTCTCTCTCTCTCTCTCTCTCTATCTAATTTTGGGCGACAAAAGTTGTCTCCAAATAGTTAAAAATATTTCAAATATTTCAGCCTTTAGAATTTTTTTTCAAAATCAACACTAATAAATATCGATATACCACTAAAATAGAATTTTCTGTAATTTGGGCACGTTTAAAGATCTGAAAAAGATGTGACCAAAATAAAGCACTCTAAAGGCCTGCTGAACTATGGTGTAGTGTGTACAAGGAGCATACTATACGAATGGATAATTTGCATTCGCAGGACGCACCTACCAACGAGATTCCAACCCACGATACCTTTTTCTATGAATAGATGCAAATCGTCAGTTCGGCAACTCGAGTTGTTTTTGTCAGTAATGCACCCCCAAGATAATCCCGTACTAGTGTTACTGTGTGGAATAGAGACGGGCAATATGCCGAAAAACAGAACCGATACGGATATCATGGGGATACTGAAAAACTGAACCGAACCAATCGTTGAATCCCGAAACCGTATGAACTTTCAATTTCTCCAGTCACTATTTATTAGTCTCTGCTGAGGCTTGATAACAGTTGAAAGGTTCGTTTTCATGAAAGAAGTGACCGCTTTTATTTTCCGTTTCACCCTCAATGGCTTGGGCAACTGTCCTGCGTTACCACCAGACTACAACCTGTACATGACTGTATTGTTTAGCAGTGATTTCTAGCCAAGACTTGACTAGAAATCACTGCCCAGGTGATTTGTCAGCAGGACCTCATAAAGATGGTGATCAGGGCACACGCTATGAAATCGCAAAAACCTGAAATAGGTCTTTAAACGTTGAGGTGCATTTAAAACAAGTCACAAAATTACCTTGGATAGGATTTTTGGACGTAAAAGAATACACTGTTGAGCTCATTGGCAGTGGCATTAATAGTGTTGTTGTAGAATGATACAACCTACTCTGTTTTTCCTAATGTGAATTCCCCTCCACCACCCCCCCCCCCCCCCCTCTAAAAATATCGAAACCGACACCGAACTCAAAATTCCAATACCGCGCATCTCTAGCGCGGAAGATGCAATACATGATGTCCAAGGCAAGTTTCCTAACCTTTTCGAACAAGCTAAAAACAAAATCTCTTCCAAAGCAAATATCACATCCCATACTCTGGCAGTAAATCTTTTTTCCACACTTTCTTACCGCGATTGTGGGTCTCACCTCGTTCAGTGAAATGTTCATCTGAGTGTTTACTATGGAACACTTTGATGGGCGTCGGGTGGTAACTGCTCAACGAAACATTCTTAGTTATCAACGTATATGGATAGGAATATATCGTCCCTTGCGCGCAACGAGGCGCCATCTGCAACGCTAACGCATTGCAGATGGCGCCTTGTTGCACTCGAGGGACAAGATACACTGCGTCTGTACGTAATTGCAGTTGTCTGTCTCTTTTTCATCAGGCTCGCGTTTGACGTTTGGTCATAATCTTAAATGCCTCTGGTTTGTTAGCACTCACAAGTTCATCAGGTGGTGCTAAGTGGAGTTGTGCGCTATCAATAAATCGTAATCGTTCGAGAGAAAATAAAATGTACCTTTCCATGTTGTTTGGAGTGCAATTGATATGCCATCGACTTTACTAATAGCTCTCGCATCAATCGATGTGAATCGTACCGTCGAAGGTTACGGATTACAACTGGTACCATCACTGTTTGGGAGATTTAGCCTCGCTTGTTTCTTTGCCACATCAGCGACCTCCAGGACGACATACAATTCAGCGTGCGCCTGTATCTGTACGACGCAGATATCCCTGATGGGCTAGGATGTGACGGAGGAGGGGGGGGGGGGGGGACATTAGTCGCAATGGTCCAATAACGCGGCTTTGAAGTTTTCTAGCTTCGGTGCGCGAACAATATTTTCCTCTAGATGGTTCCAGTTTACTGCCCTGCGGACGAAGAGAGAGTTTTATGTTGTTCATTTCTACTTGATGGAATTTCCACTGGTCTGCTGTTGTTTCTTGTAGAGGAACTCCCAATGTTTGGCAGTCTGTATATTGTTTATAGCCATAATTTGGCGTTTTGGTTTTTGGAATGTTATAAAACTGTTAGGTGGTATTGCGGGTATCTGCCTCTCAACCACTTTATAAAAGAATATAAGACGATGTTGTCGTCTGGTTTGTAGAGTTGATAATTTTAAATCCTCTAGCATTTTCGTCATACAGCCGTCTTCCCTCAATTTGTAGACCTTGGTGATAAATCTCGCACCTCTTCTTTGGATGTTTTCTAGTTTTACTATTTCATTTTTAATGTATGGGTGCCAGATGATTGCCCCATATTCCATGATAGATCTGACAAGTGCGATGTATGCTGTTTTGCGACATTCTCTTGGGCAGTGTTGTGATTTCTGCGGGGGAACCCAAGGGTTGAACTGGCCTTTTTGCTGATGTTGTTTATATGTTCTTTCCATTTTAGGTCCTCGGATATTTGTAGCCCTAGGTACGGGTTTGATGTTACTTGTTCTAGTTTGTGATTGTTAAGGGTATAGAACCTGCGGCTTTTCTTCTTCAGACTTAAGATGTAGCATTTCTTTGCGTTGAATCGCATGCCCCAGACGGAAGCACAGTTTTTCAGTTGTTTGAGGTCTCTTTGCAGCGTGGCATGGTCTTTGCTTGTGTTTAAATCTCTATGGAACAGGCAGTCGTCTGCCAAGAGTCTAACTGATGATGTTACTGTACTTGGAAGGTCGTTTATGGATCCTAGGACTGTTCCATTTGGGACTCCGGAATCTACAGGCGCTTCGTCTGAGTATTCCCCTTCAAGTTGGACTTTCATTTTTCTTTCTGTTAGAAAGGTGGTGAGCCAATCGTGGATTTCTCCCCTTTTCCCGTACTGATCAATTTTATACAGGAGCCTACCATGGGTACTGTATCGAATCCCTTTGAGAAGTCAAGGATTGCAATGTCTACTTTTTTCCCCTTGTCGAAGGATTGGAGCATATCGAATATGGTGGTGGCAAGCTGGGTTTCACATGAGTATCCAGACCTGAATTCATGGTTTAGTGTAGTTAATACCTTATGTTTCTCCATGTGTTTAAGCATGTGTCTACAAATTATGCGCTCTAGGAGTTTGCAGGATACTGAGGTTAAAGAGACTGGTCTATAATTTTCTGGTGCGTGTTTATCGCCTTTTCTGAAAATGCATGATATATTCGCACTCGGCCATTCCCTGGGGAGTTTGCCACTGTCGATAGAACGTTGGAATATGATAGACATAGCGGGTGCTAGGTGTTCTGCACAATGCTTTAGGAGTCTGTTTGGTATGTTGTCTGGTCCTGATGCCTTAGCTGGGTTGATATTTTGAGTAGGTTCTTTACTCCTTCCTGTTTGATTATAATATGTGGTATGGCCCCTCGCACTTTTATGTGTTTTGGCATCTGTTCGACTTTTTCTCTTGTGAAGACTGATGAGGATTGTTTAAGTAGTAGTTGTGCCTTCCCTTTGTCGTCGTTCACATGTTGTCTTTTATCTTTTAGGGGAGCCACGCCTATTTTGTTCAGTTTTCTGGATTTTACGTATTTCCAGAATGGTTTAGAGTTGTTTTTCTCCATTCCCTCTAGTATTGCTGTGTTTATGTAGTACCATTCAGCTCTCCTTATTTTCCTTTTACATTTTTTCTGGAAGTGTCTGTATTTTGATCACTGTTTTGCTTTTTTGGCTTGGTTATAAAGGGTTTGTTTTGTTTTTTTTGAGCATTTTCTTGATTTTGTGGTTTATCCATCGCAGTCGGTTATTTGATTTAATGAGTTCTTATCGAGTGAAGTGAAAAGATCTTGTTTGAAATTCGACCACATGTTATCTATTTCTGCATTCAATTTTCCCATTCTATCCATGTTTGATGTTATTGTGTTCAGATCATTGTTTATCTCATCCCAGTTTGCCTTTGGCCAAATATAAGTCTTGCGAGGGTTGCTTTCGTGGTAGTATGGTTTTATGTCTATGTCTGTGACTACTATGGCATGATCTGAAATACCAGGTATACTTGATGTTGATGGGTTTGTTGTAAATATCAGATCCAGTATGTTGTTTTCTCTTGTTGGTTCTTCATGTATTTGGGGGAGTCCACCTTGAGATGTGATTTCTACAAGGGACCTTTGTATTTCTTTGTCAGATGACTCTTGCCCGAGTGTCAGCGTATCCCATTTTATATCAGGGCAGTTGAAATCTCCTGCTAGGAAGATGTTATCGTTTTTATTTTCCTCAGATATGTTCTTTAATGATTTCCTTAGTTCTTCGATGCCATTCATGTTTCTATGTGGCATGTAAAATGTTCCAATGAGTAGACTTTTGGTATCCTTAAGTTTGATTTTTACTCAGCCAATTTCGCACGAGGTGACATATTGCGGTTGTTCGGTTGCTATGATGTTACTTTGTACCAGTATGAAGACACCCCCTCATAGTGTCCCTCGGTCATTTCTGGAGGCTGTGTAGTTGTCAGGGAAGATCTCGGATGATTTAATGGCATCTGTTGTTGAGTTCCGGCCTGGTTTCATTCCTTTTAGCCACGATTCAGTTCCTATCACTATGTCTGGTTTTGTCTGGTTGATGGTTGATTTAAGTTCAGATGCTTTATCTCGGACACTTCTGCAGTTTACGGTTAGTATTCTAAGACTTCTTTTCTCAGATAAGATGTGTGCGCTTTTTGTTGGATCGTTGGTGATGTAATGTGATTTATTTGAGTTTCTAGATTTTAATTCGTTGTGTTCTTGTTCAGTTTTTGGGCTGCTGGTTTTATGTGGGTTGAAACTTGGTGTAAAAGTAAATGAGTTCAAGAAGCTTACCTCGGCGGTAAGTCGTTTGTAGTAACTAATGTTTTGGATCTCGTAGGAGTGGTATGTAAAGGATGAGACGTTTAGTCTGTCGCATTTACAGCACATCAATTGCACATTTGGTCGTTGTAATAGCTCGTAGTCCATTGTACAATCATTTTTGTGGTGCCATATACTTCAACAGTCGCAACACACTCCTTCATTAGACCCCGTGACTGATATTTCACACAAACCGCATGGGAAGATGTATGCTGCCCTTGGGTATGGGTTTAACTCTATATCACCTGATTGGATCATGATAAGTAAGATGATTGTTTTGTATGTTACGTTCTTTTGTTGTTGAGTAATCCATGGTTTTGTCCAGGTTATGTTGGAATTGGTTGAAAGGAGAAGAACCAAGGTCAAGGTGTAGTTGAACATTCTGGCAGCTGAGCTTTTCAGAAAAGTGCAGTGTGGAATATCCACACTGATCGAATTCACAGATTGGATGCGCAGTTTAACGTGGAATATCCACACTGACTGCTGTAGAAAAGTTTGTGCTGTGCAACTCAGATTATCCTCACTGACTGAGTTTTGGGGTTCTGAGTTCTCTGATGACAGTATAGCGTGGAAAGGCCACACTGATTGTTATGTTAGTGACGGTCCACTATAGCGAGGAAAATCCCCACTGACTGTATCAGTTTGACTTTAGACATATAGATTTTTTTTCTTGTTCCAACAATCCTTTGTAGCATGTTCTGTGTTTTTTCTCAACCACACTTTTGCTAGCAGGGGTCCCGGGTGGATGTCATCACAATATAGCCAAAATGAGTTTGTTTTTTCTCTTTAAGAATTTCCTCTTTTTGTTTTTAGTTGTTTTGGGTGTTTTGATTAGATCTGTGCTGAAGATTGGAGAGTGTGTGTTGCTCCTCTGGTTTATTTACATAATTTTACCATTTAGTTTGTAGACTTGTTCCTCTAGTTTTTTTTATCTTGTTGAATAAAGTCTTCAGGTGATTTATGACCGTTGTGTTGATTCCATTCTTTTATAGAGTAAACTGGTGTTTCCAGAAAGGTGACGTTACATAAAGACAATGTCAAAGCTGTTTGATAAATTAATTCGACCTATAGCCTTATATGGGTGTGAAATCTGGGGATCAGAAATAACGTACGGTAAGCGTTACAACATAGCCTGTGAAAAATTACACACTTCCTTTTGTAAAAAAGTCTTGGGCGTTGGGAAATTTTCCTCCAACCACGCGGTTCGCGCAGAACTTGGTCGATATCCTCAATATATCGAGGCGGTAAGTAGGATGGCTTCTTTCACAATCAAAATATCTGAGAATCATAATGACCTGATGATGAATGTGGGAGCTGAACAGAGAAATCGTAAAGGCAAGCCGGAATCCCCTTTCACATTACTGGAAAGATATGGCCTCGTTGTCCCTCAACATCCAATTATCACTAACACTAATGTTATAGGTAAGCTGAAGTATAATTTGCGCTTGCAGCATGTAAACACCTTCAAGAAGTCAATGTTTGAGGACTGCAAAAAGAATGGAGATGATAAACTGAGAACTGAAAGGTTGTTTAATGAAAGTGTCAATGACACTGTAGCTTAACTTGTTTGTTGTGTTTGATGAAAAGGATAATGTTCAATATTTATGAAAGGATTATGAAATAAGACAAGAATTGTGATAATTGGGAATATGTTCATTTCTGTTCCCTGTATGCTCTGTTTTTGATAAAAAATAATATGAGGTGTACACTGTACTAAAGAACTGGGGGTGGGTTTAATATGACCTCACAGTTAATGTATGTGGCCCTCACAGTTAACGTATATCAACGAAAGTTACCAAGTTACAGTGAAATTATTCCAAAACAATTCATCCTATCAAGTTACATTGGAATCCCTTCATAAGTATGGCCTATAGACTGTGCTAAATGTTTTCGGGCTTCGGGCCCCTGTAGCTGTCAGTTTCCTAATTGCGTCCAAAGGGGACGTTCTCATCTAGACATTATATGAAGTCAACCTACCAAGTTACAATGAAATCCCTTCATAAATATGACCTGTAGACTGTGCTAAAGGTTTTTGGGCTTTGGGCTCGGACAGCCATCATGGTTGAATGATCGCAACCAAAAGGGGACATTCTCATCTGGGCATCATCTGGAGTGATCCTACGAAGTTACAATGAAATCCCTTCATAAATATGACCTGTAGACTGTGCTCAAGGTTGTCGGGCTTCAGGCCCCTGAAGCCGTCACAGTTGACCAATCACGACCAAAAGGGGATGTCATAATCTAGGCATTATATGGAGTCAAACTAACAGGTTACAATGAAATCCTTCCATAAATATGACTTATAGACTATGCTAAAGGTTTTTGGGCTCGGGCAGCCATCAAGGCTGAATGATCGCGACCAAAAGGGGACGTTCTCATCTAGACATTATATGAAGTCAAACCTACCAAGTTACAATGAAATCTCTTCATAAATATGACCTGTAGACTGTGCTAAAGGTATTTCGGCTTCGGGCTCGGGCAGCCATAATGGTTGGATGATCGCAACCAAAAGGGGACATTCTCACCTGGGCATCATCTGGAGTGATCCTACGAAGTTACAATGAAATCCCTTCATAAATTTGACCTGTAGACTGTGCTCAAGGTTGTCGGGCTTCAGGCCCCTGAAGCCGTCACATAGGGATCTGCGAATCACAAATTTCTTTTCGAATCGAATCTCGAATCGAATCGTGTCTCTGATATCGACATCGAATCGAATCCCGAATCGAATCTTAAAAGACAAGTTATTTCATATTGCACCAAACGGAAGTTACGGAACACTGTGATGACCCTTACGCGACGGAGTGAACACCTTAAACCCCAATAACTAAATATTCTCTGTAGCACCGTCGCTGAAACAGCTAGGCCTATTATCCATAGTTTTAGTTTTTGAAGGCCTAACTTGTTGCTATTCACGTTCTTAAGAACGTGAATAGTAACAAGTTAAGCCTTCAAAAACCAAAACTATGGATAATGTTCTGGGCCAAATTCACACCTTACCTAACAATTAAACATTGTCAGTTACTCAAATAAATAGGAATTGAGCCTACATGAATGAATTTTCTAATGACAGTTTTATCCTATTTTTGTTGGAAATGTAACAAATTGAAGTTAGTACGAGAGATTCGAAAAAATCGAATCCTGAGACTGATTCGGGATCGATCTCGAAGCATACGTATGGTTACTATGCTGTCGATATCGAATCGAATCTCGAATATTCGCAGGACCATACCGTCACAGTTGACCAATCACGACTAAAAGGGGATGTCATCATCTAGGCATTATATGGAGTCAAACTAACAGGTTACAATGAAATCCTTCCATAAATATGATTTATGGACTATGCTAAAGGTTTGGGGTTTGGGGCTCGGGCAGCCATCAAGGCTGAATGATCGCGACCAAAAGGGGACGTTCGCATCTAGACATCATTTGGAGTGATCCTACCAAGGTACAATGAAATCCCTTCATAAATATCACCTGTAGACTGTGCTAAAGGTTTTTGGGCTTCAGGCCCCTGTAGCCGTCACAGTTGCCAAATGGTGTCCAAAAGGGGCTGTTCTCATCTAGAAATTATATGAAGTCAACCTACTAAGTTACAATGAAGTCAGCCTACAAAGTTACAATGAAATCCCTTCATAAATATAAGTAGACTGTGCTAAAGGTATTCGGGCTTTGGGCTCGGGCAGCCATAATGGTTGAATGATCGCAACCAAAAGGGGACATTCTCATCTGGGCATCATCTGGGGTGATCCTACGAAGTTACAATGAAATCCCTTCATAAATATGACTTGTAGACTGTGCTCAAGATTTTCGGGCTTCGGGCACATGTAGCCATCACCGTTGACCAATCACGACCATAAGGGGATGTCATCATCTAGGCATTATATGGAGTCAACCTAACAAGTTACAACGAAATCCTTCAATAAATACGACCTATAGACTATGCTAAAGGTTTGTGGGCTCGGGCAGCCATCAAGGCTGAATGATCGCGACCAAAAGGGGACGTTCTCATCTAGACATTATTTGGAGTTATCCTACCAAGCTACATGAAATCCCTTCATAATTATAACATGTAGACTGTTCTAAAGGTTTTCGGGCTTCTGGCCCCCGTAGCTGTCACAGTTGCCCAATCGTGTCCAAAAGGGGACGTTCTCATCTAGACATTATATGGAGTCAAACCTACCAAGTTACAATGAAATCCCTTCATAAATATAACCTGTAGACTGTGCTAAAGGTATTTGGGCTTCGGGCTCGGGCAGCCATAATGGTTGGATGATTGCAACAAAAATGGGACATTCTCATCTGGGCATCATCTGGAGTGATCCTACGAAGTTACAATGAAATCCCTTCATAAATGTGACCTATAGACTGTGCTCAAGATTTGTGGGCTTCGGGCACCTGTAGCCGTCACAGTTGACCAATCACGACCAAAAGGGGATGTCATCATCTAGGCATTATATGGAGTCAACCTAACAAGTTACAATGAAATTCTTCCATAAATACGACCTAGACTATGCTAAAGGTCTTTGGGCTCGAGCAGCCATAAAGCTGAATGATAGCGACCAAAAGGGGATGTTCTCATCTAGACATTATTTGGAGTCATACTACCAAGCTACAATGAAAACCCTTTATAAGTATGACCTGTAGACTGTTCTAAAGGTTTTCAGGCTTAGGGCCCCTGTAGCCGTCACAGTCGCCCAATCGCGTCCAAAAGGGGACTTTCTCGTCTAGACAATATATGAAGTCAACGTACCAAGTTACAATGATATCCCTTCATAAATATGACCTGTAGACTGTGCTAAAGGTATTCGGGCTTCGGGCTCGGGCAGCCAAAATGGTTGAATGATCGCAACCAAAGGGGACAATCTCATCTAGGAATCATCTGGAGTGATCCTACGAAGTTAAAATGAAATCCCTTCATAAATATTACCTGTAGACTGTGCTCAATGTTTTCGGGCTTCGGGCACCTGTAGCCATCACAGTTGACCAATCACGACCAAAAGGGTATGTCGTCATCTAGGCATTATATGGCGTCAACATAACAGGCTACAATGAAATCCTTCCAAAAATATGGCTTATAGACTATGCTAAAGGTTTTGGGGCTCGGGCAGCCATCAAGGCTGAATGATCGCGACCAAAAGGGGACGTTCTCATCTAGACATTATTTGGAGTCATCCTACCAAGCTACATGAAAACCCTTCATAATTATGACATGTACACTGTTCTAAAGGTTTTCGGGTTTCGGGCCCCCGTAGCTGTCACAGTTGCCCAATCGTGTCCAAAAGGGGACGGTCTCATCTAGACACTACATGAAGTCAAACCTACCAAGTTACAATGAAATCCCTTCATAAATATGACCTGTAGACTGTGCTAAAGGTATTTGGATTTCGGGCTCGGGCAGCCATTATGGTTGGATGATCGCAACCAAAAGGGGACATTCTCACCTGGGCATCATCTGGAGTGATCCTACGAAGTTACAATGAAATCCCTTCATAAATATGACCTGTAGACTGTGCCCAAGGTTGTCGGGCTTCAGGCCCCTGAAGCCGTCACAGTTGACCAATCACGACCAAAAGGGGATGTCATCATCTAGGCATTATATGGAGTCACACTAACAGGTTACAATGAAATCCTTCCATAAATATGACCTATAGACTATGCTAAAGGTTTTGGGGTTTTGGAGTTTTGGGCTCGGGCAGCCATCAAGGCTGAATGATCGCGACCAAAAGGGGACGTTCTCATCTAGACATTATTTGGAGTGATCCTACCAAGGTATAATGAAATCCCTTCATAAATATCACCTGTAGACTGTGCTAAAGGTTTTGGGGCTTCAGGCCCCTGTAGCCGTCACAGTTGCCTAATGGTGTCCAAAAGGGGCTGTTCTCATCTAGACATTATATGAAGTCAACCTACTAAGTTACAATAAAATCCCTTCATAAATATGACCTGAAGACTGTGCTAAAGGTTTTCGGGCTTTGGGCTCGGCTAGCCATAATCGTTGAATGATCGCAACCAAAAGGGGCCATTCTCATCTGGGCATCATCTGGAGTGATCCTACGAAGTTACAATGAAATCCCTTCATAAATATGACTTGTAGACTGTGCTCAAGGTTTTCGGGCTTCGGGCACCTGTAGCCATCACAGTTTACCAATCACGACCAAAAGGGGATGTCATCATCTAGACATTATATGCAGTCAACCTAACAAGTTACAATGAAATCCTTCCATAAATACGACCTATATACTATGCTAAAGGTTTGTGGGCTCGGGCAGCCATCAAGACTGAATGATCGCGACCAAAAGGGGACGTTCTCATCTAGACATTATTTGGAGTCATCCTACCAAGCTACATGAAATCCCTTCATAATTGTGACATGTAGACTGTTCTAAAGGTTTTCGGGCTTCGGGCCCACGTAACTGTCACAGTTGCCCAATCGTGTCCAAAAGGGTACGTTCTCATCTAGACATTATATGAAGTCAAACCTACCAAGTTACAATGAAATCCCTTCATAAATATGACCTGTAGACTGTGCTAAAGGTATTTGGGCTTCGGGCTCGGGCAGCCATAATGGTTGGATGATTGCAACAAAAAGGGGACATTCTCATCTGGGCATCATCTGGAGTGATCCTACGAAGTTACAATGAAATCCCTTCATAAATATGACCTGTAGATTGTGCTCAAGATTTTCGGGCTTCGGGCACCTGCAGCCGTCACAGTTGACCAATCACGACCAAAAGGGGATGTCATCATCTAGGCATTATATGGAGTCAACCTAACAAGTTACAATGAAATCCTTCCATATATACGACCTAGACTATGCTAAAGGTCTTTGGGCTCGGGCAGCCATAAAGGCTGAATGATAGCGACCAAAAGGGGATGTTCTCATCTAGACATTATTTGGAGTCATCCTACCAAGCTACAATGAAATCCCTTCATAATTATGACCTGTAGACTATTTCAGGCTTCGGGTCCCTGTAGCCATCACAGTTGCCCAAACCTACCAAGTTACAATGAAATCCCTCCATAAATATGACCTGTAGACTGTGCTAAAGGTTTTCGGGTTTTGGGCTCGGGCAGTCGTCACGGTAGGCAGAACATGCCCAAATGGGGAAATTTTCATCTGGACATCATAAGGAGTCATCCTACCAAGTTACAATGAAATCCCTCCATATTAAACATGACCTGCAGACTGTGCTAAACGTTTTTGGGTTTCGGGCTTGGGCAGCCATCACGGTTGACAGATCATGCCCAAAAGGGGACGTTCTCATCTAGGCATTATACAGAGGCATCCTACCAAGTTACAATGAAATCTCTTCATAAATACGACCTGCAGACTGTGCTAATGGTTTTCGGGTTTTGGGCTCGGGCCGCCATACCGGTTGACTGATCGCGACCAAAAGGCGACGTTCTCATCTAAACCCCAAACCTGCATATGAAATTTCGTGACGATCAGACAAGAACTGCGGGGTGTAGCCCGTGCTAAAGGAAAATGTTCACAGACTCACAGACTAACAGACTCCCGCACGCGTGATGGCAATAGCTTATCTTGACTTTGTCAAGTTAAG
The DNA here is from genome assembly GCA_031216915.1 of Pictodentalium vernedei. Taxonomy (NCBI): domain Eukaryota; kingdom Metazoa; phylum Mollusca; class Scaphopoda; order Dentaliida; family Dentaliidae; genus Pictodentalium; species Pictodentalium vernedei. The sequence goes on from CM062289.1 coordinate 194,596,342, forward strand.
CTAAAAATGACTATTCAATGGAAACGTACTTAGTGGAAACGAACTCGGCGGAAGACCGGGAAATTTTCACTAAGCTTCGTATCAGTAATCATGAGTTAGGTATGGAGAAAGGGCGACATTATCGACTGTTATCGACAGGATATGCACTCACTGTGAAGCTAACTACGGGAAAATAGAAAACGAATACCTTTTTCTTATGGAATGTACACATTGTTCAAAGCTTCGATCAGAACTATTTGTTCTGATCAACAGCGAGATCGACGGTTATAGTGATCTGAGTAAATTTGAGAAATTCAGATTAATATTTTGAAAATGGAACCCCCAGTTTATACCAAAAAATCTGCAGCGTGATCCGGGATTTTTTTCGCCAGACGAATATGATATGTTTAGTGATGTGTATGGGAAATTCAAGTTCACATCTCCACGTTCTTTTGCGTATCAAATTAACAAAAAAAAAATATAGGACTTTGATCATGGAAAATTGGTGGATGAAATTGTAATGTTCTGAGTACTACTTTTGTTCATGTTACTTGTTGATTCTCGCATACTGGCCTGTAGAGGATATTTTTATGCTAATAAATGTTATGTCATGTTATGTTATGTTACAGCCTGGATATTGTTTGATGTGACTGTTTATTTTTTTCCAAGTTGTCTGCAGCATATTCGACGGTTCGGTCGTCTTCATGTGTGAGCGCTATATATTTTTTTGTTCTTTGTTGTGAGGTCACACGTGCCAAGCCACACATACAACCAAATTTTTCCGTAGTTTTTTTTTTATATTTGCCTTTGAAGTTGGATTTGATCCATCTGTAGCCTTCCTTGCATGATCTTCCACTCCTAACTCACCATGCAATTTCTTTTTCGGTTGGTAGGCCTACCTTTTTTCTCTAGCCCTTTCCCTTTGCTATCTCCAAGCACGACTGGTGTAAGCGATTTGGTTCCCGTCCGTGGGGTTGGGGGGGGGGGGGGGTTCTGTAGGTATTTTGATCAATTTGTTATTGGACATGTGCTATGTTGTGGGAAATGTCAATATGGCTGAATGTTGTTGACGTCTGGAGCATGAAAATATAATGTGGTATTTTGGGACAGACTCTTCACAGGCGACTTCTTGTTCTATCGAGAAATAAATAACTACCAAGACCTACTTACTCTTCAAAATGACCTAAAACAGCTTGTACAGGAGGCCCCAATGGGGACTCGAGGCGCTCACCTGACCAAAGTGGTTTAAAGAAGGATTTAGTTGGCATCTATGGCTAGCTAGCACTTCAGAGGAATTAAGTTATTTAATTATTTATAACTCTGTTGTCCACGCCAGATGGGTTTTTTTTTCAAGTATTAGTCTGCTAATGTCAGATTTCCAGTAATGCAAAACTAAGGAGTCTAAATATCAACCTAGGGTCTTAACTTGAATAAACTTTAATCTGACCCCTTTTCCCCTCCACCCCAGGATGCTGTATACCAAATATCAATAGATTCTAAAATGGCGGATCTTAAAAGGAGATTTTTTAAAAGAGTATTTGTCATATTACACTATGTTGAAATTTGGGCCTCCATAGGGAGCCCAAATATGAATCCAGGGACCTAATTTGAACAAACTTGAATCTGATTTCAAACAATATTCCTCTTTTGCAGCAAGTTAAAATTAGAGCTCCAATAGGGGAGCCGAGAAATCACGCTTCACTTACGGCTGTCCTAAGATTAAGGAAGATTTATGATGGTTGAGTCAAGAAAAATGAAGAATGGTCAAGATTCATCACGAGTCATCACGATTCAAGGACAATTCGGTATAAAAGCATTAAAAGGGGCCGAAAATTTGCTCGGCAGTCATTCAGTTGCAAGCTATTCAACAGCAAACATCTGAGAAGATTTTTTAAAAAACTGTTCAAAAATGTTCCCGACACCTCTTTAACCCTTTACCAAACATGAAAAGCAGACGACACTTGCAAAAAAAAATTCTTGAATAACTAATTTTTTTCATTTTTTGTCTCAAAAACATAGGTTATGACCCCTCGTTGGAACGAGCTCGTTCCAACGAGGGGTCATAACCTATGTTTTTGAGACAAAAAATGAAAATATTTTGAAAATTAATTGGCGATTTTTGAGAATAGCGCTGGCCGGTTTTGGCCGTTACGTTGGGTAAAGGGTTAAAGGCTGAACTTTGCTCAACACATAGCTCATTTACAAAGAAACATTGCTGAAAATGATCTAGCAATAGCCAGAAAAGCCAAGAATGACCAAGAATGGTCACGAATGCCACATCGGAAAGACAAGAATTGCCATGCATACCCTCACGGTGGACCTACAAATACCCACGACTGACTTACGAATTCGCTACGGTTTTAAAAATTTTCGTAGCAGCACCACGATTGTTTTGAACATTTCAAAACTGTCGTAGCGAGTGCCGATTATTCTACAGTTACTCAAGGTTGTTCAAGGTTGACCATGCTTGTCTACAGTCCCCCCAAGGTCTTCTCCAAGAATACCCACGGTTTCGAAACCGCAGCCATACGTAGTCCTGTTCTGTGACAGTGTGGCCTACGTTTTTAATCAGTGTCGTCCGATTTCGCCGAGCTGGTGGCACCATATCAGTCAGATCAAGCAAGGGTTATTCTACAGAACAGGGAAACATTTTGGGGTTAAAAAACCAAAAATTTTAATGATTTTCTTCACATTTAAGTTTTTATATTAATGGTGTGGGACCCACAAAATCATAAAATTATATATGAACACGCATTTTGAGGAATTTCGTACTCTAATGTACTCAGATATGATAGCAGCATTGTTCTTTCTGTCACTGGTGTAACAGAATAAAGTAGCATCACGATGATGAAAACTAACTTTCTCAACTTTTGAGGAGACACTCTATCAAGAGCAGTATAAGAATGGAATAATTCAAGACATTTCCCTGTTTTTATGTTGGGACAACGTGGGAAACAGTGTTACACCAGGGACACTCGTGTTACACCAGTGACAATGTCACAAAAGAGTTATTATTGTAACATAAATACATGAGAAGTCTGCTCAGCAAAAAAGTTACATTTAAGTCGTACAACGTTTTAAATATGTAAGGAACATCTCATTCTCAAATAACGTGACCAAAATCTCACACATTATCCACCAATTGACAAAACTTATCGATTGATGGATTTGAAAAAAAAATCGTCATTTTTATAAATCTTTACTCTCTCAATTTGATTTTGCGTCACCGAAAAAAGTCGTCAAAGTGGGAAAATGTCATTCATATTGCATTATGGCGGCTTCAGTTAACTCGTTGTTGTGAAAATAGAACATTTACACCGATTTCATTGATTTTGTTCAGCCGTAACATTCAGATAGGCCACTGGTGTAACATACCAAATTGTTACACCAGTGACTAATTTGTTACACCATTGACACGTTACCCAAGTGACAAAGGGGCAATAAAAATATTTCCCCGAATCTGTTCTTCGAATTCTTAAGACCTCATTGGATTTATCATATGGCTTCATACAGGCATCCAACAGGCATTATGAAATTTCTTGACTCAGACCGTGCATTTGTTGTAACAAACCTAATACTCTGTAATCGAGTGAAAACTGCAGGCCCTCGATGAGAAAAGGTGACTTCAACATTATTTGGAATGTTGCTATTATTCACTTTTTGCATCGTTTCTGTTGTTTTGTAACTTTTGTTGAAAGTCATGATGCAAAGCCTTATTGATTTCTCTCCCTGAACTCGGCGTTACACTAGTGACATAAAATCTTGTGACAAGGCTTTGAGAGAAAGATACCCAAATGAATGATTTTATTTTGTAATACAACATGCATACAAATACAAACTAAATACAGTAAGATACAATTATTTCAAATACAAGGTTGCACTACAGGGAGATGGCATAGCCACTAGGGCTGTCTTCCCGCCATTCCCAATAAAAAACAAAGAAGCAAAATGTGAGACAATCCTGACAAAGGCTATGTTAATGAAGAGAAAATGGGTGATTAATTTTTAAAATGTTTCTTTCCATATAAAATAAAATAATTTTCCATCGTTTTTAGAAAATGAAACAATTTTAGGGGTAGTTAATAGATAAGGATGAGATTACAGAGCTAGGACCTACAGTCGGGGCAAACTGGATTATTACACCTGAAGCGAAGAGTACGAATTCAAGAATTGCTCCGTTAGATAATCTTTGAATGATGATCTGGAAGAATTTTGAATCGATGGTTCTATTGAGTTCCACATCCCAGGGAAAGTATGAATTGGAAAGTTTGCGGAGAACTGATTTCTTGGTTTTAATGTATGTAATTTACCCGACTGTCTTGTGTCCATTCCTCAGGGGTTTTGTTAAATTCTAAAAGTGTCCACAAAGCTTTGAGGTAGCATGTTGTTGTACCAGTCGTGCATAAACAAAGAGATCTGGAGTTTGTACAGGTCTGTAAATTTTTAAATACCATGATCTCTAAACAATGGGTCTGTATGAGCATTGTATTTTTTTATTAGATATAATTCGGATGGCTTTCTTTTGTAATCTTTTGAGTTGATGGCGAGTGACCCCAGATATGGATACCGTACAGCATGTGACTCTGGATCAAAGAGTAGTATAATGTTTTTGGGCACTTTTTCGGTGGAATCCTCTTCGCTTTGTTTATGGTTTAAATTGCTCTGGAAATTTTAGAACAGACTTCTGAAATATGCTTTTTGAAATTCAAATTTTCATCTACGTGGATTCCTAGCAATTTTACAGATTTTTCCTCTTGATTTTTTGCAACGAGTGAGATCGTTGAATTGTTAAGTACAATTCTGTCGCTATCAACGGAGTACATGTCACTCTGAGGGTGAAAAATAATATATTTTGTTTTACTCTCAATTAGGGCAAGTTTATTAGCTGTATACCAATAGTATATGTTATTGAGTTCGTTGTTTAGTAATTCTATAATATTATCTATATTATTACCAGATGTATAGGCAGTAGTATCGTCTACGTGTGATAAAATTTTCAGAAGTCTCGAATTTATAATACCGTTTAAGTAGATTATAAAAAAGAGGACCAAGAATAGATCCCCGAGGGATACCAGTTGGTATGACCTGGAAGTCGGAACTGGCCTTTGGGTGGGTCACCAATTGGGATCTGTGGGTCAAATAATCCTCGAACCAGGCGTTTGCATGACCCCGCCGTATTCCACAGAGTTCTAGCTTTTTTAGTAAGATTGAGTGATTTATAGTATCGAATGCTTTGGAGAAATCGAGAAATAGAGCTAAAGTACTCTTCTTTGTTGGCTTATCGTTCATTTCAGCAACATTGTTTATGAGATGCAGTACCGGATGTATTGTTGAGTGTGCCTTTCTAAAGCCAAATTGATATTGATGAATTATCTTATTACCTTCTGAGAAAGATATTAACCTAGAGTACACAAAGTGGGAGTTAAAGTTGTCAGCTTTCTCTTTAGGGTCTGATATTTCCACATTGCTAGCGACAAATGTGGACGGGTACGTTAAGGTAGAATTACATTTGTTAATTGCTTTCTTCAAGATTTCCCAAGTTTTTTTCATATTGTATTTATTTTCGTAAAGTATAGTCTTGTAATAATCAGATTTGCGAGCCCTTTTCAATCTATTAAAAATGGTGCAATACGTTTTGTATCTTATTTTATTTTGTGTGGTTGGAGATTTTAATTTTTTGACGTATAGTTTTGTTTTTTCACAAACTTATGGGGAACTCTTACGAGTTGTTCTGGAAAAGCTTGGCCAAAAGCTACATGAATTGTCTCAACAAGAATATTGTAGGCTTCGTTGGGACAGAGTACATTCATTACATTTGTGAAGTCACTGTTATATAAAAGAGACCTAAACTGGTTTACATTCTCCTGTTTGAAAGATCTTTTAGAAGTTTTTTATGGGATGGGTGTGCCTTTTTAATGATTCATCAACATAAAATGTTGCAGATTAATTCTGTTACTGAAAATGTTATCGATTATGGTGGCTGAATGGTCTGTAATTCTAGTTGGTATTGTAATAAATGGCATAAAACCTGCATTAAACATAGTATCGATAAATAAATTGGTTTTGTTATGTCTACAAAAACCAAGTAAACTAGACTTTATGATTCTGGAGAATCATGGCTTTTCCTGATGAGATTCCATGATTCTTCATGACGCCACAGTGTCTGATGAATTGTTTTTAACTGTCTCACTGAAGTTCCTCCATTGATTTTAAGAGAAAGGTGAATATAGTAGTCTCAGTTTGATAAAACATTGTTTACGTAAAAACCATCATTAACGGTAGAGGGGTTAATATCAATATTGTCGTCCTACGAGTCAATGTCCGACAAAGAGAGTTATGTTTGTTTGACACATACCCACTGAGTGCTGTGTCTGTTTGAAAATGGTCCATTTTATCTCAAATGTATCAAAAATATTGATGTCTGGTCCTGTATCAATTATCTCCTATTAGACCACAGTTGTTATGCATTATTATGTAATTTTTTCACACCTTGTAGAGCTCACCTATCACATGTCTGTTAATAGCAGAAGTAAATTTCTCTTCAATTGGTTTTTCCCCGTAGGATTAGTTTTATTTATTACAATGAAGATATCCATACATACAACGACAAACATGAAGTTATTACATTCATAAATAGGAAGTGTTGTTTGTACATATGTGGAGATAAAATATACCCTGGGACGGAGAAGGGGAGTATAGCCGTCTTACAAACTAGTATATATCTAGCCCCACTGCCGGGGAAATCTTGGCGCCATGCACCACTGCATTTGATAACCGCCTTACAGAGTAGTAAAATATACCTGCCCCCCTTCCCATGTTGGGGACCCCCACCTTTTATTGTAAGGTTCCTTAGGCACAACATAGCGTCAATAAGATGGATATATACTGCCACGTCGCCACCCTGGGGCGGAGGAGGGGCAGTGTATAGCCGTTTTACAGACTAGTATATCCCTGGACCCACTGTCGGGGAAATGCTATAGTGTCAACACTATTTGATATTATAAGTAACTGATCCCATTGCAGCTAACGTTATTTACTGCTTTCTTATCATGCAGTGGCAGGGCGCGGTGGCATTGTGGTAGCCGGTTCTCGTCAGATCACCGAAGTAAAGCAACGTTGAGCCTGGTTTATCATTGGATGGGTGGCCGTCTGAGCGATCAATTCGGACTCCCATGCTGTGTCCTTGGGCAAGGCACTTAACTCTGATTGTCCATAGGGGGCATGATGCCACCATGTACTAAGGCATTCTGCACGTCGACGGTACGCATGTCTTCAACCAATCTAACCCTGCCTGTGCTGCAGTTCGGAGTTACGATGTTGGGAAGCTGGCAGCTGCTCGTCGTTGCTCGGTGGTTCTCTCCAGGTACTGTGGCTTCCTCCACCCGTAAAACTGTCACGGTCATGATTAGCCATTGTGCATAAGTATATGCCCTTAAACACCAATAAATAAATAATAAATGATACCATGCAGGGCAGTGTGGAATACGAGGGGAGGCGTACCTTTCAATGTGTGTTTGGTTGGAGAAAGAGGCAGGGAGGATGTGGTAACCTTGGTAATTTTGTTTGGATAAATCGACCGCTGGCGTGGGACACCGTGGAATTGACCGATGAAGCGGGACACAGTGAGAGTGGAACTTATGGGCAGTTATTCTTGATAATAAATAACTATACACTTACTTTTGAGTTCATACAAGGTGAGTATAGTAGTCTCAAATGAGAATGGCCAATATTTGTCTTGAAAACCTACGAGAGGCTTTTAGAGAAATCCTCGGAAAATACGAATTTTTAACCTTTTGAGGGGTATCGCTCTGTAACCAGCCCTAAACGGATTAATGCTTGGTTTTATGAATACCTTCATTACTTACAAAAATGATCCTCAGTGAATTTCACTTCCAATGAGGAAGGTTATGTTTATCACGCAGGTACACATTGGGTGTTATGGGTGCCCCAAAACAGCCCATTTTCTCAAAATGCTATACTTTGCAGGCTCTGGGGGGTTAATAATTGCTTACCGGAATAGTTTGTCCATGCAACTTGTAATGTCACTCAAAGACCTGCAAATGGTCAATTTTTCTTGAAAACGTGCTAGACTTTTTTTGAGAAATCCACAGAAAACGGGAATTTTAAGCTTTTGAGGGGTATATCTCCTTAACTTGTCGACAATGGGTTAAGACCTCGATTTTTGAATATCCTTACTACTTACAAAAATGTTTCTCTATCAGGTTTGCGTCCAGTAAAAGAAGTTACGTTTCTCTGTGGCATTTCCATTTGATGTTGTCAGTGTCCAAAAACAGACTATTTCTTCAAAATTTTTGACATTTAGCAGCCCATGGAGGGTTAACAAATACCTACCAGAATAATGTATGCAACTGGTAATGTGATACCAAGACCTATCAACGGCCATTTTCTCTTGAAACCCTACAAGATGTTTAAAGAAATCTAGGGAAAGCGATTTTTAAGCGTTCGATGGGTATCCCTGTTAACCTCCACAACAGGGGTTAACGCTTGGTTTTTTGAATACCCTTATTACTTACAAAAATGGTCCTCTGTGAATTCCACTTCCAACAAAGGTGATTATGTTTACCTCTCGTGTATACTTTGGGTGCTGTGCGTGCCCGAAAACAGCCCATGTCAACAAAATTACGATGCTTGGCAGCTTGTAGATGGTTAATAAACGCTCACCAGAGTATTTTGTCCCTGCAACTTGTAATGTCACATAAAGACCTACGAATAGTCAATTTTTCTTGAACCCCTACAAGTTACTGTTAGGGAAATTCACAGAAAATGGGAATTTAAAGCTTTTAAGGGATATCTCTCTTAGCCTACCCAAAATGGGTTAAGACTTCGACTTTTGAATACCCTTACTACTTACAAAAATGTTTCTGTATAAATTGTACACTCGATAAAAGGAGGCGCTTTTCTTTGTGGTGTACCCATTGGGTGCTGTTGGTGTCCAAAAACAGCCCATTTTATCACAATTTTGACGTTGGGGAGCCCTGGGAGGGTTAACTAATGCTGAACGGAATATTTTGTCCATGCAACTTGTAATGTCGCACTAAGACCTGCGAATAGCCGATTTTTTCTTGAAAACCTACAAGATGTTTTAGAGAAATCCACAGAAAATGGGTATTTTAAGATTTTAATGGGTATCTCTCTTTAACCAGCCAAAAATGGGTTAAGACGTCGAATCTTGAATACCCTTACCACTCTCAAAAATATTTTCCGATCAATTTTGCGTCCGATAAATGAAGGCCACTTTCTCTGTGGTATACCGTTTGGGTGCTGTTGGCGTCCAAAAACAGCCCATTTTATCACAATTTGGACTTTTAGCAGCCCGTGGAGGGTTAACAAATGCTCACCGCAGTATTTTGTCCATGCAACTTCTATTGTCACATCAAGGCCTGGGAGTGACAATTTTTTCTTGAAAATCTAGAAGACTCGTTTAGAGAAATCCACGGAAAACCTGAATTTTTTAGCTTTATGGGGGTATTGTTGTTTAACCAGCCCAAAACGGGTTAACGCTTGGTTTTTTGAACACCCTTATTACTTACAAAAATGATCCTCGGTGAATTCCACTTCCAATAAATGAAGTTATGTTTATCTCTCGTGTATCGTTTGGGTTGTCTGGGGGCCTAAAACCGGCCCATTTCATCAAAATTTCGATGTTTGGCAGCCTGTGGAGGGTTACCATATGCATCGCCAGATATGTCATGTGTATCAAAGGTCGTGGCACAGGCAGGTCTATCAATGATGAAGGTTTAAAAAAAATCTACAAGACGTGTTTCGAGAAAGTGCCGATAAACCCCAATTTTGACAGTTTTTTGCCAATTCCGACGAAATAAGGGTTAAATCGAAAATTCCGCTTCGGTACATTTTTAGATTTTGTGCCCCTCTATGCGTGTGCAAAATTTCGTGAAAATCGGTTCGAAAATGGCTTCTGAATCGTACGGACAAAATGTGTGGAAAAAAAAAAAAACCAAAAAAAAACCCCCAAAAAACTAGACTTTATGATTCTGGAGAATCATGGCTTTTCCCGATGAGATTCCATGATTTTTCATGACCCCACAGTGTCTGATGAATTGTTTTTAACTGCCTCACTGAAGTTCCTTCATTGATGTTATGAGAAAAGTGAAGATAGTAGTCTCAAATGACACAGTTTGATAAAAAATTGTTTAGGTAAAAACCATCATTAACGGTGGAGTGAGTTAAGGTCAATATCGTCGTCCAACAAGTCAATGACCGACAAAAGGAGTTATGTTTGTTTGACACATACTCACTGAGTGCTGTGTCAATTTAAAAATGGTCCATTTTATCTCAAATGTATCCAAAATATTGATGTCTGGCAGCTTGTATAGGGTTAACAAGTGCCAACAGGAATATTTATTCATGCAACTTGTAATGTCACACCAAGAACTGTGAATGGCTATTTTTTCTTTAAAATCTACAAGATGTTTTCAGAGAAATCCAGGGAGAACAGGAATTTTAAGCTTTTGATGGGTATCATTGTTTTTCCAGCCCAAAACGGGATAAGTGTTGTTTTTGGAATACTCTTATTACTTCCAAAAATAATTCTCAGTGAATTCTACTTCCACTTATTTTGATCTCTCCTCCCAACTTCAGGTGCTGTGGGTACGCAGACACAGCCTATTTTATCAACATTTTGATGTTTGAGAACCTGCATAGGGTTAACAAATGTTTACAGGAATATTATGTACATGCAACTTGTAATGTTACACTAAGATATGAGAATGGCCATTTTTTCCTGAAAATCTACGGGATGTTTTTAAAGAAATCCTCAGATAACATGAATTTTTAACCTTTTGAGGGGTGTCTCTCTTTAACCAGCTCTAAAGGGTTAATGCTTGGTTTTGTGAATATCTTCATTACTTACAAAAATGATCGACGGTGAATTCCACTTCCAATGAAGGAGGTTATGTTTATCTCGTAGGTACACATTTGGTGTTATGGTTGCCCAAGAACAGCCCATTTTCTCCAAATGTCAATGCTTGGCAGCCTCTGGGGGGTTAATAAATGGTTACCGGAACATTTTGTTCATGCAACTTGTAATGTCACTCGAAGACCTGCGAATGGTTAATTGCTCTTGAATTTTTTTTTTTTTGAGAAATCCACAGAAAATTGGAATTTTAAGCTTTTAAGGGGTATATCTCCTTAACCAGTTAAAAATGGGTTAAGACCTCGATTTTTGAATACATTTACTACTTACAAAAATGTTTCACTGTCAGTTTTGCGCCCGGTAAAAGAAGTTACGTTTCTCTGTTGTATTCCCATTTGATGTTGTTGTTGTTCAAAAACAGACTATTTTTTCAAAATTTTGACATTTAGCAGCCCATGGAGGGTTAACAAATGCTTACCGGAATAATTTATCCAATCAATTGGTAATGTGACACCATGACCTATCAATGGCCATTTTCTCTTGAAAACCCTACCAGATGTTTGTAAAGAAATCCAGGGAAAACATAAATTTTTAAGCCTTTGATGGGTTTCACTATTAACAACCACAAAATGGGTTAACGATTGATTTTTTGAATACCCTTATTACTTATAAAAATGGTCTTTGGTGAATTCCACTTCCAACAAAGGAGATTATGTTTATTTCTCAGGTACACGTTGGGTGATGTGCGTGCCTGAAAACATCCCATTTCAACAAAATTACGATGCTTGGCAGCCTCTAGAGGGTTAATAAACGCTCACCGGAATATTTTGTCCATGCAACTTGAAATATCACACAAAGACCTGCGAGTAGTCAATTTTTCTTGAAAACCTACAGGATGTTTTTAGAGAAATCCACAGAAAATGGGAATTTTAAGATTTTAAGGGGTCTCTCTCTTTAGCCTGTCCAAAATGGGTTAAGACTTCGACTTTTGAATACCCTTACTACTTACAAAAATGTTTGCGTATAGATTGTGCGCTCGATAAAAGAAAGCACGTTTCTTTGAGGCGTACCCATTGGGTGCTGTTGGCGTCCAAAAACAGCCCATTTTATCACAATTTTGACTTTTAGCAGCCCATGGAGGGTTAACAAATGCTCACCGCAGTATTTTGTCCATGCAGCTTCTATTGTCACACCAAGGCCTGGGAGTGACAGATTTTTCTTGAAAATCTACAAGACTCGTTTAGAGAAATCCATGGAAAATACAAATTTTTGAGCTTTATGGGGGTATTGCTGTTTAACCAGCCCAAAACGGGTTAACGCTTGGTTTTTTGAACACCCTTATTACTGACAAAAATGATCCTCGGTGAATTCCACCCCCAGCAAAGAAAGTTATATTTATCTCTCGTGTATTGTTTGGGTGCGGTGGGGGTCTGAAACTGGCCTATTTCATCAAAATTTCGATGTTTGGCAGCCTGTGGAGGGTTACCATATGCATCGCCTGATATGTCGTGTGTATCAAAGGGCGTGTCACAGACAGGTCTAGCAATGACGAATGTATAAAAAAAATCTACAAGACATGTTTCGAGAAAGTGCCGATAAACCCCAATTTTGGCAGTTTTTTGCCAATTCTGAGAAAATAAGGGTTAAATCGAAAATTCCGCTTGGGTACATTTTTAGATTCTGTGCCCCTCTATGCGTGTGCAAAATTTCGTGAAGATCGGTTCGAAAATGGCTTCTGAATCGTACGGACAAAATGTGTGGAAAAAAAAAAAACCAAAAAAAAAAAAAACCAAAAAAAAAAAAAAAAAAAAATAATAATAATCCGTAGAAAAACAATAGTCTTTTCTAGAGGGAAAAGCCTAAAAAAAAAAAAAATAATAATAATAATCCGTAGAAAAACAATAGTCTTTTCCAGAGGGAAAAGCCTAATTAATATCAAAATCACCCATAACATAAAAATTTTTTTTTTTGAGTTATCTAAGATGTTTTACTAAATTCGTCAATTTTTCCAGAAATAAATCAAGGTCCGCTTTAGGGGCTGTATTTGGTCTATAAATAATTCGGACAATATTTTTGTTTTTGGTCGAGATTTCCACAAAAAGGGGTTCAAATACATGTGGGGTAAACACAGAAAGGTCTTCGCGAATTTTGAAAGGGATGGTATTATGACCACGCTAAAATCTGGAGTCTGGAAACAATGGGTTAACTCAGATACTTCGAGAAAAGCAGATTTATAAATTAATGATTTGATGGATTAACGCATTAAGATGTTTTCAACTCTTACAATCCATCACAATGCCTACTTGATTAATACAAGAGTCTACATGTTATTTTAACAGCAACTAAAGCTGATTGTTTTATTTCAATAATGCTACTTGGAAATTGTACATATAAAAGCATGTTAACTCTGTAAATCTGGTAATTCGGATATCCGATTGCAAGAAAGTTGGACGGAGAGTTTGGTAACCGCTCCCGTCAACATTTTGTATTACATGTACGCTGCAGTCCAGTTAATAAATTTGTTACATAGTGTAAAGACTTTTAGTCTCAGTAGTTTGTGGAGTGAGATCCCCGGTACGAAATAACTTCGCGACCAGTTCCTCCGGTCATAGTATCTTTAATATAAAGCCCTACACCTCCCCTACAGTCGTCGTTACTAGGTCGTTGTCGAGTAATCAAGGGATGGTAGCCTTCTAGTGAGAAGGTAATGTTTTCTTCCACGTTGAATGTTTCTGTTAAACCTATAAATTGGCTATAATGTCTAAACAATTTGACTCATGTTGAAGGCTGCATATCAGGTTGTTAAGGGGCTCCGAGTTGGCATTAAGGCTTCGACAGTTGAGGTTGAAGAGCGTGAGTGAGTTGGGTTTTTTATATCTCATTATTAAAACGCTCTGGTGTGTAGTATTCGCAACTACTTTCTTCCATAATGAAGGGAGAGTTCAATTCAGCAGCGTCATTATCGGTAATTACATCGTTAAATTGAGAAATAAAGTCAAATGAGCTGCTGCTCTGTACCTCATCAAATATTAAGTGCATTAGCCATTATCAAATGTCGGAATGTGGACCACTCTACTAAAATACTTTTACTGCTGAGATGGGATCAGAAGCGAGCAAATGAGGGGCATTTATCTTTTTATGGTTAAATATTTGAACAAATGGGGTATCCTGACTAGATTAATTTATGAATTAGGCCTACAAATACTGTTTTGTTATGCAGTAGGGCTTCGGACATGTTACCAATGACATTTTGATTCGAAGACGCTCTAATTTTAAAAACAGAGCAAGATATACAAAAGGTCACTTATATTCCGATAATTGCTCATCTATGTATCTGCAAAATGAGAACATAGGATTCATCGACAAGACGTTTATTGAATGATATTTGCCCCGGACACAAACTTTCCCTTTTCTGTAGAATTACTCTCAGGACGCCGCGGCGTAGATTTGGTCTCCTCAACGAGACGGACATGGCCAAGAAAATGTTTCCCTTGATGCGATTCTCTATAACATTACCTCCCCTTAATTTGGTAAAGCTGTCCGGCCTCCACCAAACAAGAAGAACAAATTGACACCGGCTTTGTTCACATCTGAATTTGTAGACCTGCTCGACCAGTTCATATTTAAAACCGGCCATCTGTTTATATTGGGTGATATAAACATGCACTTTGATTCCGATACAGATACCCATGTCCAAACCATCAAATCCATATTAAATTACTATAACATGCAACAAGTTATCACAGTACCAACACACCGCACCTACATACACTTGATTGGTTAATCATAAGAGAGGATGAGTCTAACATTGCAGGACTCACAGTAACTGACAACTGTGTGTCCGACCACCATCTAATCTCATTTAACTGTAAAATATCAAAACTTGTGTTGCCAAAACGGAAAATGTCCACCAGAAATATTAAAGGATTAGTCAAGTATGACTTTTCACTTGCCATGAGAACTTCTCTTTCTGGTATCACTAGTGATAATCACAGTGTCGACAAGTACAATGAGTGTCTTCGTCAGCTGTTAGACGAGCATGCACCTCTACGCACTCGCACTATAGGCAGTCGACCTTCAGCACCATGGATCACGCCGGAGATAAAATCCGCTAAACAACAGCGCCGCCGGGCTGAACGGCAATGGAGGAAATCAAAACTAACTGTCCACCGCCAGATATATCTTCAACACCATCGGCATGTCAACCAGCTGATTAAAGATGTCAAAACCCTTTACTATAACGACAAAATCACAAACTGTCCAACAAAGGAGCTATTTTAACCACAAACAGTCTGGACAAGCTAAAACATCCGTCCTTCCCAACAACATCACACTGTCAGATCTACCAGACAAGTTCGGTTCATATTTCAGCGAGAAGGTGTCCAAAATAAGACTTCAACTGGACCGCACGAACAATGAACCCGAGATCACAGAATTTACAGGAAAACCCTTTGTATCATTTAAACCGGTATCATGTGACACTGTTCGCAGGGTCATTCTGTCATCTCCATCTAAATCATGTCCACTTGACCCTATACCTACTAGCCTTCTTCGTGAACATATTGATGATCTTATAGAACCAATCACAAATATTATTAACACTTCTCTTTTACAGGGTACTGTGCCTCGTGCCTTCAAGGAGGCAACTGTTACACCTTTACTAAACAAGAGGCCCCACGGGGCCTGAAGCGCTCATCTTGTACAGAACACAATCTAAACAGAGTCCAAGAATGAGTCTACATTAAGCAAGCCATCTCCATAGGCTACACTGTCAATCCTTGAGTCCCTCAGGAGTGACAAAAATAATCTGGGCATCATGCCTTTTCTTCTGTTGATCATAAGTAAAATGTAGAGCTCCCCTATGAAGCCCCTTGATACAACCTATGTGGATTAATCTTAGTACCTCTAGAAGGTACTGAATACAAAATTTTTAATTCTTCAGCAAAATGGCCAATTCCGGCTCCCATAGAGAGCCCAAATTTTAACCCAGGCTCTTGATTTGAACACAGTTAAATCTGACTTCCCTAGAGATGTTGTGTACCGAATATGAAAGCATTCTGACTGTTGGATCTGAAGAAGAGAAATTGTAAAGAAATTTCTCCGAATTGCACTAAGTTCAAATTTGGGCTACCATAGCGAGCCCAAATATTGACCTATGGATCCGATTTGAACAAACTTGAATCTGACCCCCCTAGAGATGTTGTATACCAAATGTGAAAGCATTCTGACAAGTGAATCTAAGAAGAAGATTTTTGAAGAAATTCCCTCATATTGTACTAAGTTAAATTTCATGTTCCCATATGGAGCCCAAATATTAACCTAGGCACTCGAATTGAACAACCTGGAATCTGACCCCCCTAGAGATGTTGTATACCAAATATAAAAGTATTCCGACTGGTGGATCTGAAGAAGAAGATTTTTAAAGAAATTTTCTCATATTGCACTAAGTAAAAATTTGGGCTGGCATAGTGAGCCCAAATATATACCTAGGGATCTGATTTGAACAAACTTGAATCTGACCCCCATAGAGATGTTGCATACCAAATATCAAAGCTTTCTGACTGATGGATCTGAAGAAGAAGATTTTTTTAAATTACCCTCCATATTGAACAAAGATAAAATTTGGGCTTCCGTAGGAAGCCCAAATATTAACCTAGGGACTTGGTTTGAACAATCTAAAATCTGACCCTCATAACAATGATGTATACCAAATATTAAAAGATTTTGACTGGTGGTTCTGAAGAAGAAGATTTTTAAAGAATATTCCCCATGTTACCCTATGTTAAAACTTCGGGCTCCTGTAGAGAGCCCAAATATGAAGCAATAAGCTTTATTTCAACAAACTTTTATCTGACCCCCCTATGAATGCTGTATACCAAATATCAAAAGATTCTGATGATTGGTTCTGGAGAAAAGATTTTTTAAAATTTTTGCAAATATGCTGACTCAGCATTTTTTCGATGCCCATTACAGAACACCCTAACATAACCGATGGCAATTTTTTTTTACCATTCAATTCTACTGGTCATAAGGATACTTCATACCAAATAAAAGCTCTCTGTTCCGTGGGGTTTGGGAAATATGGGCGTTTGAAAATATTTCTATTTTTAGCTCCCAGGGTTCCCATGGGGATGCGGGAATTTTTTTTTTTTGCATGGGTCATGTACTTATAACCCAATAATACCACAAACCAAATTTGGTTCATACTGGACCATCGGTTCAGAAAATAGAAATTTTGGGCGGGGCCAAAAATCTTACCCCTCCTATTACAAAGCCCAATATTACTTCACGAACTTCGTTTGAACAAACTTGATTCTACACCTCATATGGAAGCTCCATAGCAAATATCAAGTCATTGTACACACTGGTTCTTGAGAAGAAGATTTTTAAAATATTTGGGTGCATTTTCCCCCACTCCCTCCCTATGGGGCTGGGCATGCTGAGTTGATCAAAAATGAAATGTCCCTTTGGGACCATCACTCACACAAACTTTCACTTGAATTGGCCCAGTGGCTTTGGAGGAGAAGACCAAAACATGGTGTTGACGGACGACAGACGACGGACGCCGGACGACGGACGGGAAGCGATGAGATTAGCTCAGCTTGACTTTGTCAAGATGAGCTAAAAAAGGCCAACCTTGACCCCAATAATCTTAAGAACTACTGGCCAGTCTCCAATCTGCCATTCCTGTCAAAGATTGCAGAGAAAATCGTACTCCAACAATTAAAGGACCACCTCTCCGCGAATCAACTTACTGAGAAGTTTCAGTCTGCATATAGGAGCAATCACAGCACAGAAACTGCAATGCTTCGTATTGTGACGGATCTCCTAAATGCTGCTGATAGTGGCAAGATCTCCATCTTGTCACTGTTAGACCTGTCAGCCGCATTTGACACCCTTGACCATGACATCTTAATTAAACGCCTCAATATCACCTTTGGCTTGTCAGGAACGGTACTGGACTGGTTTAAGTCTTACCTATCTGACAGAACCCAGTCTGTTCACATTGGTGAAGCCCACTCAAAAGCACCTCACTCATGTATGGTGTCCCACAGGGCTCCGTTTTGGGACCTGTACTATATTGCATGTATACACAGCCCATTGGTGGTGTAATATCAAAGCAAGATCTGAGCTATCATATGTATGCTGACGATACTCAAATCTACTCCCCATCCTTGCCCAGGCAGTTAACACAAACGGCAACAGACATCCAAACCTGCATAGTGTCCGTCAAGCACTGGTTGGAAACAAAAAAATTAAAATTAAATGATGACAAGACCGAGATCATTCTAATTTCTACCGATGCAAAAATTAAGAACACCAGCCTCGACCATCTCTGCATTTGCGGCACCGACATAAGTTTTTCGAATACAGCCAAAAACCTAGGTGTTTATCTAGACTCAAATCTGTCCATGACTGTCCAAGTCAAGAACATCAGGAAACGTTTGTTTCTTGAATTGAGAAGGATGAGAAGGATTTCCCATCTCCGGCCTTATCTTACTCAGGAGGCCGCGAAAAAGCTGGTTAGTTCCTTCATCCTATCTAGGTTGGACTATTGCAATTCGCTTCTGAGCGGTCTGCCGATAGAAAAGATAAATAGTTTGCAACGCATTCAAAACAACGCCGCTAGACTTGTCCTACGCAAGCCAAGGCGCGACCATATAACACCGATGTTAAGAACCCTTCATTGGTTACCAGTACAGGCACGGATTGAGTACAAGATTGCATCCTTATGCTACCGTAGCCTGGATTCAACCTTGCCACCCTATCTATCACGCCTCTTACATGATTACACCATGTCTCGTCACTTAAGGTCCCAAGACCTGAACCTGCTCACCGTACCCAGGTTTAAACTAAGAAAAATTGGTCAGAGAGCATTCACATTCTACGGCCCATACATTTGGAACTCACTTCCACATTCAGTCAGGGGAGTCAAATCATATAATATTTTCAAAACCGAGCTTAAAACATATCTTTTCAAGAAATACTTACTTGATGATCCATCAGTTTTAGAATGAACATTTGTGCGCATGACGTGTGTTTCATTGAATGTGTGTGAGAGCTTAGTGAGTAAATGGTCTGGAATTGTAAAGCGCTTAGAGCCTTTTTCAGGGATTAAGCGCTTGATAAATGTACTATATTATTATTTAACACTGAGAGAAATGGGAACTTCATATAAAAACTTATTTTTTTTAATATTCGTGTATTTTTATCATCGATGTGCGCATCATTTCACAAACTACAGTTCTTTTCCTGTGGCGTAGTATAAGCAAATAAAAGCTATCTTGTTAAACTTTTTTTCCCAAACAATTTGAACATTGGACTATTGTTCCCAGTAGAAACCCATTTAAAAAAATAGAAAACTGCCTTTTCAGACCCTTTTGGTGATCTACAACTTTTTTATATTCATTGTATCAACAGTGTGCGCATCGTTGCATAAAAAACAGACACTGTTTTTTTTAATAATCTAAAAGTCTGTCAGGTGTGGTTTTCCAATTTTTTTCCACTGATGAATTAATCCTTCCAAATTGCTATGAAAACACATTCTCGGACTGCACAATAACACAGAGATGGATGTTAAATTACACAGTAATTGCTTTAATTGGTGTCGCTATTTCACACCTCATTGTCATTAATCCACGCACATCAAGTCTCAGAAATTTCACACCTCACCACCCACATTTACTGCCTTCTCAATTGGATTTCGAAGTTCAGTAATCTCAAGGGAGATAATTTTCGCGTAAAATAATATTTTAATCAATATTGTTGGGTATGATTTGTTCAGCGACCTGAACGTAGTAGCTACCCCCTTAGCCACTACGTTCAGATCGCTAAACTAAGACGGAATATGACAACTCAAGATTAACTTACTGTTGTAATGATTTGTTTATTATATGATAGCGAATATCTGAAAATTGAACACGATAACTGAAATGTGAACAGAAAAGTAGGCCAATATTTTAGATGTTTTTTCGGACTGTTAGTTGACGTAAATAATTTAAGCCTCTGCGCTACTTTCCCGTCCAGTTGATGATAAATGCAAGTTACGTTAACAATATTATTTAGCTATATAAACTCAGTATTTTGCAGCCCGTCCACTTAACTCCCGGAAAAAATAGACGTATCTCCATAGCCAATATACCAGCATATATGCCCTTGCCCTAAGTTGTCCAACTATACCCCAAGTCCCAAAACAGTGGAGAGCAGACCAGATCACCTGTGTTATTGAAGCTCCCTGTTTCCTTTATTGTGTGTCAGACTCCATAATGACTAATGTTATCTCACTTAATGAAGTTCAGAATGATGCTGCCTTTGACTTTGTTGCATAGTTCAACCATGAAATCGACCGTGTTTCTGAAGATAATCCTCTCACCTCACTTAATGCCGACGCGAACAAGCGCCAATACTACACATCAGAGAGTTTTCCTCAACGGTTGGCACGTGTAAGAAATCCTTCGCCTTACTTAACATTAATTGCAGGAGCCTGAATGCCAATTTCGAACACCTACAGAGTCTGCTTTGTGAACTCCAAACATCTGAAAATATTTTTGACATCATAGGTATCACTGAAACATTCAGCGTAAAAGAAAATATATCCTACACCCTAGACGGCTATCAGCCACTTGTTTTGCGTTCTCGTCCTGTCGATGATGGCGGTAGGGGAGGTGTTGGTGTCTTCGTTAAAGATTCCATACCATTCAAAGTAAGAAACGACTTTAGTATTTTCAATTTTTCATTCCTCATGTTTTCGAATCACTGTTCATCGAACTTACTGGAAAATCCAAAGAAATTGTAGGAAGTATTTACCGACCTAACACTGCCCCAAAAGCTGATTTGGACATGTTCTTATCTCAATATTCAGATCTACTTGAACTAATCAATTCCGAAAAGAAGACAACTTACCTGATGGGAGACTTCAACATAGATTTATTAAATTTTAACCAAAACCAAAACACTAATCTTTATCTAGAATCACTGTTCAGCACAGGATTCACGCCCATGATAACTAAACAAACAAGAGTAACAAGTCACTCAGCCACAATAATTGACCATATATTTTGTAACAAACTAAACCCAAACACCTCTGGTATAATTATTACTGATGTGAGCGATTATTTCTCCACATTCTATATCGAAAATCTCAAAACGACCCATCCTATTGACACACACCAACCTAAGAGAATCTTCAACACAGGGAACATCAACCTATTTGAACAACTGCTATCCGAGACTGAATTCAGCCGTGTGTGCCAAGAGACCAGTGCAAATGAAGCGTATGAGACATTTATAGCAATTCTCAACACAACGTTTGACCAAGCCTTCCCGTTGAGAATAATAAAGACCTCGAAAAAATACATCAAACGAGATCCATAGATGACTTCCGGCCTCTTACAATCCTCCCTAAACAAATATAAACTACTGGAAGGAAAGTACAGATCCCCGACTAACCACAATATTACGCGATACAAAACCTATTGCCAAATTTTCAATCAGCTTAAACGTAAACAAAAAAAGAATTATTATAGTCATTTACTATTAGAAAATCAGGGTAACATTAAGAAAACATGGGAAATTCTCCGTAAGGCAATAAATAAGTCGAACCTTCCTCCTTCCCTATCATCATCATTTATTGAAGATAACGCGGAGTTTAGTGATCCCATCCACATTGCTGAGAAATTCAACAATTGCTTCACCAATATTGGAAATCGAGTAATCAACAATATGGCAAGTTCCACTCATCGATTCTCTGATTACACAAAAAACAGTGTCTCCGATTCATTTTTCAAATCACCTCCAAGCACAGAAGTAGTATCCACCATAAAAAGCCTTTCCACAAAAACTTCGGCAGGCCAGGACAATATTTCTCCTAAACTTCTTAAAGAAATTATACATGAAATAGTCGTTTCTTTAACCCATATTATAAATACTTCATTTTCAACTGGAAGTGTCCCATCCAAAATGAAAATCGTAAAAGTAATACCAATTTTTAAATCCGGCGATAAACAGTCATTCGACAACTACCGTCCAATAAGTATTCTTCCCTCGTTTTCAAAAATCCTATGGCGTAGGTGTGTGGGATGACCTTCATAGCGGCAACTTCGTGGCCTAGCTCTTCTCGAATACTACGAAGGGATCTTTAGCCTGCACGGAGTGTGTCTCTCTCCGCACAGAGGACAGCCATTTTACGTCCCCACCCGATAGGACGACACGCTGTGACAGCATCAACCCCACAATTGATGCTGACAGAGAGTGTTCGGACACCTCGAGAACTTTCCCCGACCGGGGATCGATCCCGGGACCTCTGGCTTGAGAGACCAGCGCACTTATCCACTCGGCCACCACTCTCTGGTACCACTGACCACGATATACTCGTTAGGAAACTCGAACATTACGGCATTAGAGGTATAGCTAATTCTTGGTTTCAGAACTACCTCTCTGGGAGGTTCCAATGTGTGCGATTCACGAGAGAATCCTCTGATCTACTAAATATTACTACAGGGGTACCACAGGGTTATGTACTTGGCCCTCTTTTATTTGTACTATTTATTAATGACATTTGTGAGTCTATTGACATGAGCATTCTATCATTCGCGGACGACACAACAGCTTATAAGTCTGGGAACGACCTCAATCTCCCGATGGAGATGGCCAACAATGAATTATCGAAAATCAACAATTGGTGTTTAGCACATAAGTTATCGTTAAATGCAAAAAAAAACCCAAAAGTTATACTTCTTCACCCTCAAAACGACAACTATAAATACAACAACGCACAGACCAAAATTTCATTGAACAACTCAGACATAATATTTGCAGGTATTAATAGTCATGACAAATTCATAAAATTTCTGGGAATTAACCTGGACGAGAATCTTAAATTTAATCAGCATGTATCTGCACTCATCGATTCTCTGATTACCTAAAAACAGTGTCTCCGATTCATTTTACATATCACCTACAAGCACCAAAGAAGTCGTACCCTCCATAAAAAGCCTTTCCACAAAGACTTCGGCTGGCCAGGACAATATTATAAGTGTAAACTCTGTACAAAGCTATCCAGGGCAATTTATATTCTGAGAAGAGCCAAAAACTTTCTGCCGCTCGAGACATTACGTTCACTTTATTTCACCCTAATTCAAAGCCATTTAATTTATGGGATCCGAAAATGGGGTAATACACCAGCAAGTAAACAAATTCTGAAGTTGCAGAAAAGGGCTGTTCGTATCATAGCGAACAAAAAGTACAACTCACATACGGACACCCTTTTCAAACGTTCGAAAATTCTCAAATTTAACGATTTGTACACGCTACACTCACTTCTATTCATGCACGACTGGTCAGAGCACAACCTCCCTGTCAGTTTTGAAAATACATTCCAAGTGTACTCAACCTCCTCAGGCATGAATGCAAGGCAATGTGGAAACCTAAACACACATAAACCCCGCACCCAGTTATCAGCCTCTCTTCCATATTTTTCTATTCCTAAAATGTGGAACGACCTTGATACAACGTTAAGAACCTCCAACCGCAGGTTATTCAAAAAAACATTAATCGATCAATTTCTAAACACATATAACGCCGATATTAGCTGTTCCTACCCGAGATGTCCCGACTGCCTGCTGCCTAATAGTTAGTCTCCTGGGTTGTTATCGCCTTTTTTCTCCTCGCGAACTCAGGAACATATTATCTTGCCATTTATGGTTTTCCAATTATATATCACCCCGTTACCTTACTGGTCTACTCAGCAAAAATATATTATTTCATTTATTCGGAAATACAGTCAATTAATTAATTGATTGATTGATTAGTTGACTGCTTAATTGCCAACTGCCGCCTAATTAGTAGACTCTCGGGTTGTTATCGCCTTCTTTTTCTCCTCGCGAGCTCAGGAACATGTTCCCCTACCATTTACGGTTTTCCGATTATACATCACCCCATTACCTTACCTTACTGGTCTACTTGCAAAAAGATATTATTATTTCATTTATTCAGAAACACCGTCAGTTAATTAATTAATTAACTGATTGATTAGTTGATAGCCCAATTGTCCAATTGACTGATCAATTGATTAACCAATTACTCGATTACTCATTCAATGGGCCAAATCAAAATAACGAATGATAGAACATTTTGGAGCTTGATCCATGATGAAGAAAATAACAACCAGTTCCAATCAACTCAATCTCAACACAAAAGTAACAACTACTTGCTGTCCAGATATATTTTATTTAACTTTAACATTTGCCATTTGCCATTCTGTTCTTTTAATTCACATTATTAGATTGTTCAGGGGATGACAGGAAGACAGTCGTAAGACTATGTCTTTCCCCACAGTATACATTGTCTGAATGTAGGACGTTTCGGACACGGACGTTTCGGACCGGACGTTTCGGACTAGGACGTTTCGGACTAGGACGTTTCGGACAGAAATATTGGACAGGGCGGACGTTTCGGCCAGAATGTATTTGGGCTACTGGTTGGGTATACTTTTCCAAGTCTCTTTTAATTTATATATAATATAAATTACAAGGAACTGGAAAAAATAAAATTTCTATGCTTTTAAATGAATATTTAGAATATGAATATTTAGCTATAAAATTTAAGTATAGACTACCGGAAATAATTTGTCATGCTACTGGTTGGGTATACTTTTCCAAGTTCTTTTTAATTTATATAATTTATGAATTCCAACGAAATAGAAAAAATACATTTTTCATCTTATTGATCAAATATTTCTGAGTTTATAAATTTGGTTGACCACCACGCAGATTACAGCTTACACCTCGGAGAAATTCTGGTATGCTTTTACGACCAGACAACCTATCCTCACACAAATTTTGAAGACGGGATTGTAATTCAGTGAATACTTTTTTTGTTCTTTTTTTTGGTCTTATACCACGTTCAAGCTGGAGCAACACACCTTTGACACGTGCACATTCAGATTGTAAACATTCAATCAATTTCCAGATACTTGGGTGACTATGCCCAATAAGTCCTTGAAATTTATTATTCCAACCTTCTGAGATATTATTTGTTCTGGGCAGGTTGGCAATAGTGACATCATGGACATTCCAACTTGAAGGTGGAAATAAAGGAGGCACTCGCCTCAACCTAACAGTCTGAATACCATTCACCTCTCTTGCTGGTCTCTGACGAAGTTGACCATTAACATAAGTATTGTCAAAATATTCAACGAGAGGTTCTGCTTCCTCTGGCATTGTCTCTTTCAAATAATTCATGCCCTCATTAACTTCAGTTACAGGCAGAAATGCCAAAGCGTCTATTTGACCACAAAAAAGCCGAAAATTATTGTCTGACTCATATAAACTTGAAAGACCTAACGACTGAATTTTACGCCACACAGACTGAGAAAGATGATAAAAACAATATTGAATGTTTACATGGTTTCCAAAGACAGAATGAACAGAAAGCTGAACACTTCTTTCGAAATCAATAATAACTGTTGTTGGATCACAGTCAGCTTCTGCCAGTTTACTAAACAGAGTTTCATAACTAGTTTGAGTCTTCCGTTGGAGTAATGCATAAACTAATGGCAAAAACACATTATCTACCCGACCATGAATGACATATAACTGATATAAAATATTTGGAGCTACTGAAAATGTTCCATCCATGCACCAAGTGTCACAGTTTGCAAGCAGCTGCAAATGTTGTTCTGTTGCAAAAATAATCACACGCTCATCAGCATTAGGACCATTGTCACTAAATAAAAATGGAATGGGTTGATCACCTGAAGTCATAGTCCATTCACCAACTATTTCTAACTCGCGGAGTGTTTGTGGATCTTTGGGTCGATGTTGGGCTCTAGCCCTCCTGAGTACTCGTTTGGCAACGTCTGAATCTGGAAGACGAGCTTTCACTTCATCAGATACTGTTAAAAGCATATTTGTGAATATCTGGTTTGGCTTATCATTAGTTGTACTGGCCATATTCTTCATGTTTTGTCTACATTTAGAAACATCTACTTCTGTTTGGTCAGCTAAGTGAGAATGAATCTTTGTTAGAATTGGACATTCATAACAGTCATTAGTCTTTAAGGTAGCTGCACAAGTTACAGGGGAGTCTCGTTTCACACAGCGCCATGTTATAGATTTCTGTTTCTCTGAGATTGACTTAATAGTGTACATGTGTCCCTCAAAACACAATTTTTTTCCACCTCTTTTTGTTGATAATATTTCCATCTTGAGGCAACTAAGAAGCAACAAATTATGAGGAGACAGTGATAACAGAGAATTTATATTAAAAAAAGCAGAATAGTTTTGAAGCCACATAAGTCAGAAAAAATAAAAGGACACTTTGAAATTAAGTGTTGCAACAACAACAAGAATTGATCTAAAAATTATCTGCCATAAAAATTTAGTATGAATCACTGTAAAAACACACTCAACAATGAGGGAAGCTGAGAAACACTCTTGCTATTAATTGTAGCTGTGGTGAAATTGCTATAAAAACACAAAGCCAGAAGATAAGAAGCTTTGAAGTCTAAAAAGCCTGAGAGAAAGAAAGTAAAACAGATGCCTACAATTGTGTTTTTGATAGTAAACTGAATGAATGGAGTATGATACATTGTAGCTTTATTTCAAAATTTTTCATCAGTTTGCATTACCACTATGTTTTACAAAAAGGCTCCCCCCCCCAAAAAAAAAATTCCCTAATAAGCAAAACTCTTTTGTAACAAAAATTTGTGCAAAATTAAATAAATTGAAAACCCACTAACAATATCCATATAAAAATATCCACTAAAAATTATATAAAATATAAAAAAAGTCCGAAACGTCCGGGGTCCGAAACGTCCTAGTCCGAATCGTCCATGTCCGAAACGTCCGGTCCGAAATGTCCTAGTCCGAAACGTCCGTGTCCGAAACGTCCGTCCACCACATTGTCTATGATTTTGTAACTTTGTTTTTCACCCCATGTTTGTATTTGTATGCTGTGAAATAAATTGAATTGAATTGAATTGAATTTGTAATGTCAACTAACGGCTATTTGCAAACTTCACAAAAGTAGCTTCTTTACAGTGTTTTCGTGGTTCTTAATTATAAATATTATATACGAACTTTCGAAATTTCAGCCGAAGAAATTTTCACAAGTCGGGCCTGAAGAAATTTTCACAAGTCGGGCCTGAAGAAATTTTAAGTTGACACTTCTCAATTCCCTGACAATCCCCAGTGAATAACCTACATGCTGATTAATTTCGATCATGTCACATAAAAACAATTATCAGGTATGAATTGCAACTCATTTTTAATTTCCATCATAAAATGCTTCTAGGGCCTTTACTGAAAAATGTGTATTCATCTGAATGGGGGATGTATGTACCCATCTAAAAAAAACACTTGCACCTCAGTGCCGTTTTCCCCAAATTTATAATACACGTTTGTGCAGTATATATAATGGACTCTTTGGGCTGTACTGTTTTTAAATTATGAAAACTGCAAGAACTAAACTTTTTCACAGGCAGTGCGTTGAAATGTGTTGCAAAGTATGGTGCCATCGGCATTTTGGCGCTATTAGGGATCATACGGCGTGAAATTCATAGGCGGGGCGGGGGCAAACGAGCTCCTTTTTACGTTTTTTTCAAGAACGGAGAATGCAAATAAATCCCCAAAAGGCCACCAGAGAGCTCTATTTGATAATAAATTTTAAAAATGGCCCGAGGGGGAAGGGGGCATGCCTCCCGGCCTCCTAGCAGGCCTGGCATTCTTAAAAATGCTGGAGGACTAAAAATCGCACCCCCCCCCCCTCGCATGGCAGAGGGGACCGATTAGCTCTCCTCCAGCTTACAAAAACTGAAAGTGGTAAAATGAAATTTTACTCTTAATCTGCCTTGTGGGCTTTGTACATTTTATTTGGTGCTGCTAACCAGGTAGACTCTGAAAGATGGCTACACTGCCCCTCCCACACCCCCGGGCCTCGGAAAGGCCCGGAGGTGTGGGAGGGGCAGTGTGACCGTCTTACAGAGACCACTAACATAGCAGAGATTTGAAAAGATGGTTTTAGAAATAGGTTGTTATGCTAACCATTATTTTCTAAGGCCAGCAGGGCTAGTTTTCGCCCTCCTTAATTTTTTTAAGGCGAGCAGTAGGCGAGCGAATAAATCGCTCTCCCGAGAATGCCAGGCCTGGACTCCTTCCTTGTATGCATGTGCCTTCGGCACTCGCGGCAGATGTCAAGTGTACCCCCGGTGTACCTTTTTCATCAAAGTCGAAGCCCTTCTGAAAAATTCGGTCGACGCCCATGCTAATGTTTTATATATTTAAACTGAGACCATAGTTTTTGCTCGGTTTAAATTGACGTTGATCGACAATTGTTGTCATTCATTCATGTTTTGACCGGCGACAACCTCGCCTACTTTTTATTCAGATTTCTAGATCAGTTTTACGTCATTTTGTTTGTTTACTCAGATGTAGGCCAGATGGCACTCACTTTGTGAAGTATTCAACAACAGACATAATAAACTGCATACTCACAATCAATATCAATAGGATGTTCTTTCGTTCCTTGTCGTAGACAGGATCATTCAGAAAAAATTACACCCTGTGATTGTCACCTGAAAGAAACACTGCCTGTCACACACGTTTGTTTCGGAATGTAGGACAAACCATTCTCGAATGGATTGATTATCGATTCGGGAAATGCGTTACAGACCAATTTGAGAATGTCACATTGCAGAAGTAGAGTGAATGTGCGGAATAAACAGACCGGAGAATCAAGTGCTCTACATTTCTTTTTATTATCCCTTTCTCTGAAACAGGCTATAGGTGAACAGTTAAAACGCAATTCAAAACACCGCAAAATTACTGCCAGAGCTTCGGGGAACGTTGATTTCTATTTAAAAGCGGCGGGGGGGAGGGGGGGGGGGGGGTTGTACTATTTATTCATTTATTCATTTATTTTATTTAACGACACTTTAACAGCCAAGGTCATATCGTGACGGTGACAGTTTTACGGGTGGAGGAAGCCGGAGTACCGGGAGAGAACTACCGAGCAACGTTGAGCAGATGACAGCTCCCCAACATCGTAACTCCGCATAGCAGCTCAGGCAGAGTTAGACTGGTTGAAGGCATGCGCACAATCGACGTGCAGTACGCCTTAGTACACCGCGTCATCGTGCCCCCAGTTTGACAATCGGGGTTAAGTACCTTGCCCAAGGACACAACGTGGGGGTCCGAATCGATCGTTCAGACGGTCACCCATCCAAGGACTGACCGGGCTCGACGTTGCTTAACTTCGGTGATATGACGAGAACCGGTTACCGCAACGCCACCGCGCCCCAAGGGGGGGGGGGGGGGGGGGCAATTATTTATTTATTTATTTATTTATTGGTGTTTAAGGTCACATATTTCTGCACAATGGCTAAGGGGGGGGGGGGGGCAATACTGACCGTACTAGAGATTATAATCATTATAGTAATGTTGTACCGACCGTCCGACGTAAACAATTCTTGTTTGGAAGAGTAGACCACCTATCGTTTTTGTAAAATCAGTTAGCCATGTAACGAATAAATTTAGTTTGTTTTGGTGTATGGATGTTAGGGATTTTGCGAAAAGTAGGGTGATCATGGGTGGATTCGCCACCCGGTGCACGCCCCTCCTATTTTTGTAATTCACTTTTTTGGCTCAACTTGACAAAGTCAAGATAAGCTATTGCCATCACGCGTGTGGAAGTCTGTTAGTCTGTGAGTCTGTTCACCTTTTCCTTTAGCACAGGCTAAACCCCGTAATTGTCCGATCATCACGAAATTGCATATGCAGGTTTGAGTTCATGTCTAGGTGAGAACGTCCCTTTTGGTCGCGATCAGTCAACCGTGATGGCTACACAGGCCCGAAGCCCGAAAACCCTAAGCACAGTCTACATGCTATATTTATGAAGGGATTCCATTGTAACTTGATAGGATGACTCATTTTGGAAAATTTTTTTAATTTCACTGTAACTTGGTAACTTTGGTTGACATACATTAACTGTGAGGGCCACATTAACCCACCCTCAATTCTTTAGTACAGTCTACACCTCTAATTTTTTTATTGAAAACATAGCATACAGGGAACAGATAGATAGATATTTTTTTTAGATAGATATTTTTATTAGACGATATAAACAGTTAGTAAAAATACACAGAGCACAGTCTTCAAATAATGTTCAAGCAGGTTTTTTTTGCTTATATCGTCGGGAGACTACATAGCCAGATTGGCTGTCTTCCTGTAGTCCCCCGTAATGCAAACCAGCACAAAGTCCACACCGCCGAAGATGTCTTTCACCGAAGTGTTTTGTGAGTGAGTTTGAGATGATATTATCGGAACTTTCCGACGTGGTGGTATTTGGCGTGGTGACTTGACGAGGGGACCAGATGTTATCCGTAATGTCCTGCTTCAGACACAGACTGGGTTAGGAGTAAGCACACACGTTGTTACATGAGAGCGAGCTCTGAGATTCGAATGCCCACGATTATGTAAAAAAAAAAAAAAAAAAAAAAATTCTTTTTTTTTTTTTTTTTTTTTTTTTATAACGTATGACCTTCTTTCCATGCGATTATACTAGCACTGAGTGGAACCCGGCCTCGGGTTCCTTGAAACAATCATTAGAACGAGAAGTCTGGATCCACTCAGCATCAGTAGCCCTTATTTTCATATAAGCAATTTATTAGCTTTGGCAATCGGAGCAGTAAGGATTATCACATTGGTAGTCTGTTTGATATGTTGTCAGAAGTTGATTACTTAGCCTTTTTTTAAATTCATTTCTATTGCCCAAGTTTCTTAGTGTTGGACCTAACTTGTTCCAAATTTTTGGAAAAGCGAAATTGGGTAACCTGTCTAAGGCTTTAGTCCTAGTTCTGCTTTCACGAAGTAAGTCCGACTGCCTAGTGTTCGTGTGAGTGGAATTAGTCCTTGTGTTAAAATAATCATGCAGTGATTCAGGTAGTGTACCATTCTTCCAATCAAATACGAAAAGACAAGTCTGAAGAGTAAAAATGTCAGTAACCTTGAGTGTTTTATCCTTTGCAAATAAGGGGTCCGTGTGGGAGTTGAATTTTTTATTATTTATAATCCGTATGGAGCGTTTTTGTATTTTGAAGAGCCTCTTAATCCCTCTAGAATTGCCCCATATATGAATGCCATACAGAAGATGAGAATGCACAAGTCCATAATAAAGTGTTAGCATGGCTGCACGTGGTAAGATTTTTTTGGCTCTGGTTAGTGCGTAGTTTGCCCATCCGATTTTAGATTTGTTATGTGGGATTCGTAGGATAGCTTTTCATCAATATAAATTTATACCAAGGAATTTTAATGATTTCTCTTCTTCAAAGCTGCCTACTCTTTTTATACGTTTACTGTTTATTGAAATATTCAGTTCATTAACGAAATTTCGGTTATGGGGTGATGGATAAATAAGGATATACTGTGTTTTGTCTACGTTTAATGCAAGTTGGTTTGCTGAACACAAATCAAATATTTTCTCAAGTTCGTTTGCGAAACGTGTGTCATTAAAATTTTCGGGGGCGGAGCTATGCGCTGTCGTATCATCGGCAAATAAATGGATATTTAGCGAAGTACATGAGCTCATGTCATTTATGTATAATAAAAATAAAATGGGTCCAAGCACAGAGCCCTGTGGGACACCACACGTTATTGTTGCGAAGTCTGATTTATGTTCGTTGTATTTGACATATTGATTTCTACCTGTTAAATAGCTTCTAAACCAACTATTACAAATCCCCCTAAAGCCATATCTATCTAATTTAGTTAATAAAATGTCATGATTTAACGTGTCAAACGCTTTCGAAAGGTCAAGTAATGTGGCTATCGTTGCGTGTTTGGCCTCATTGCTGTTTAGCCCTACGGCTTTCAGAAGTTGCATTATTGGGTGTATAGTGGAATGACCTTTCCTGAATCCATACTGATGTTGATATAAGATATCAGACTCTTCCAAATATTTTGCAATTCTATTCGACATGAGCTTTTCTAATACTTTAGAGAAGATCGGTAATATGCTGATAGGCCTATAGTTTTTTTCGTCTCCCGCCTTGAATATTGGAATCACCTTAGCAGTTTTCATTTTGTCAGGAACTGTTCCCTGGGACAAAGAGCAATTAATAACATGGGACAAAGGTCCTGCGATAATGTTGATGGAGTGCTTGAGGAGGTGGGTGGTAATACCATAACAATCCTCGCTGTTTTTGGATGTAAATAGGTTAGTGATGTTAATTATTTCTTGTTCATTAGTCGGGGCAATAAAGAAACTGTTGGTTTCATTGTTATTTAAATATTCGAGAAAATGCTTTCTGGGGTTATTTATTTTTTCGCTTGTGCGTTTTTTCCTATTGTTGAAAAGAACGTATTGAATTCCTGGGCAAATTCGGATGGATTGGTAATTTCCACACCATCTTCTCTAACAAAAAATGTTGGCAGTGTGGAAACCGCTTTGTTTTATTTATTGAATCATTTAGAGTTTTCCAAATTTTGCGCATGTCATTCTTATTTTCTATTAGAATATTTTTATAATACATTGCTTTGCTTTGCTTTTTAATCCTGTTAAAAATCCTACAGTAATTTTTATAGTTTTTAACATAATGTTCGGTTGGGGATCTCAGTTTTATGTTGAGGAATTTACGTTTAATTTTTGAAGAAGTTAAGAGTCCTTTGGTCATCCAGGGCTTTTGCCTGCTTTTATGTTTCCCTGGCAGGCAATTGACAAGAGGAAAGGCTTTTTCGTATGCAGATAAGTAAATATCAATGAACCTATTGTAGGCCACATTTGGGCAGCTGCATTCAAACACTGTGGAAAAATCACCGAGAGAGAGGTACATTTGAAACAGTGATATTGTGTCTGGGTTGATTTTACGTTTGATAATTTTTGATGACTGTTCCTTAGCTAAAAAATCCGAATCAATTAGAAAAGTTCCGAAATGATCGGAAACATCTGTTATGACGATGCCCGATACTGATGACGAAATAATGTTATTTGAAAAAATGTGATCAATTAGAGTGGCTGAATGACAAGTCACTCTCGTTGGTTTTGTAATATACGGCAAGAAGCCTTGGCTGATTAAAATCTCTAAATATTCATCGGTTTTCGAGTGTAAGCTATGACGTACGAACAGGATCATAAATCAGTGAATTAAGCATGATGCTAAAATAAAGAGAATGATACTCAATTAATATTGTATGATACCCCAAAAATATAGTATTATACTGAACTAATTCAGTATCATACTCAAATAATTGAGTATCATACTTAATTATTTATGCAGCATTTATGAAATCATACCAAATAATATAGCATCATACCAAATTATTAGAGTATCATACTAAAAAACAATTATGACCCTCCCGTACGTGAACCTGATTTCAGTATCATGCTATTTTATTTATGCTGCATTCATGAAATCGTGCACAATAATATAGTATGATTCTAAATTAATTGAGTATCATACTAAAATAATTAAGTATCATACACAAATAATATAGTATGATTCTAAATTAATTGAGTATCATACTAAAATAATTAAGTATCATACACAAATAATATAGTATGATTCTAAATTAATTGAGTATCATACTAAAATAATTAAGTATCATACACAAATAATATAGTATGATTCTAAATTAATTGGGTATCATACTAAAATAATTAAGTATCATACACAAATAATATAGTATGATTCTAAATTAATTGAGTATCATACTGAATTAATTCAGTATCATACACAAATAATATAGTATGATGCTAAATTAATTGAGTATCATACATAATTAATTCAGTATTATACACAAATAATATAGTATGATGCTAAATTAATTGAGTATCATACTGAAAACCTGTCAATCAACACATTCTAACCAATCAGTGGCTCCGATACATACACGCTAGATTTTCTGGCGCCACATTTAAATAACATGATAAGCAAATGGAAGACCGATATAAAAATGAATCTGGAAGGTTTTCTTGAAGGCGCTCGCGGTATCATGTCTACGGTAACCCGTACTTTACAGTCCTCGATCAACGAAGCATCTGTTTCAACAGCAAGTATGAGACTGGAAGCTTTAGAAAGAAATGCGAACAGAATGGTTGCGAGGTTCCCGGAATGTTCAGCCCTGTTACCAGTATTAAGAGAGACTGTGCAGATTGTTGAAGAAATGAAAAGCTAAGAATAAATCCCCGAAAACACCACGTTTTGGAAAATTGAAACGATCTCGTCGATCAAAATAAGGCAAGACGCGACACCTTGAAGGGGGTGGTGGTGGGAGAGTGGTTGGTTGGTGGTGGTGTAATATATACACTGTTTGAAACAAGGCAATGGGCAAGAACATGGATGTTACGACGGGGGGGGGGGGGGGGGGGGGGGGGGTCTCACGCCCCGCCACACAAAATCCGGACACAGGTTTTGAACGGTTAGAAGTTCCCGCGGGACATGCCAAATAGCTGAAACTTCACCCGGCAAAGTAAGTAGCTGTCATAGTAATTAGTGTCAAACACTCGTTTAAATTTTCCTTCATTCAGTAAAAATTTAGCCTGAAAAAGTTTCCTGAAAATTTCGTGCGGTTGAAATTTTGCAACACTCAGAACACTTGAAATATCAGTCGAAAAATTATACCCCAATGATTGGGGGTGCGCTTAACGTAAATTCATCTCCAATCGGTTGGAAATTTTGTCTGGCCCGGGTTGGGGGGGGGGGGGGGGGGGGTGCTGTTTAAAAATTTGAAGATGACAATATTCTCCACCGAAGACCCACTAAACACCCTGTAGCCACACCCAGACGAAGATTCAACGATGGGTTATTTATTTATTTATTTATTTATTTATTTATTTATTTATTTATTTATTTATTTATTTATTGGTGTTTAAGGTAAAATACTTCAGCACAATGGCTAATCGTGACCATGACAGTTTTACGGCTGGAAGAGATTGACAGAGAGAACCACCGATCAACGACAAGTAACTGTCAGCTCTCAAACAATCAAACTCCACACATGCAGGATTGGCATTGGTTGAAGACAGATGCATCATCGACGTGCAGTACGCCTTAGTACACAACGCCACCGTGCTCCCATGTGGATAGTGGGGGTGAAATGTTTTGCCCAAGGACACAACGCGGCTGCGGCAGGGCGCAGGTGGGATTCGAATCAAGGATCCCTCATCTCGCAGACTTACCCCTTTACCTACTGAGCCACTGCGTCCCCTGATACACTTGTTAAATTAACAATGCATTTGCTGAAAAACAAAACACCGAGGTGTGCAAGCAATTCAACTCTGGAATTCTTTTCGAAATCAAAATTAGTAATTTTGAGTGGATTGGTGGTACTCGTAGAGGTGGAAGCCTGACTCTCGTGCCATCGCAACTACACGCATAACTGCACACACATGCATATAAGTAGTATGTCTCGGGCTTTTCATCCCCATTCTGGATGACCTCGGTGGATGACCTCGGAAGTGACGTCATGTCACGTGACCTAGTGGCGCCATGTTGTGTTGTCATGGTAACCCGCGTGAGCGGCCATGTTGTGACGTCATCTCCATAGTGATACGTGGTGTGAGTGCGCATGCGCAGCGCGTGTTAGGGTGATACGTGTTTCCGTCGTCCATTTTGCATACCAGAGGCCGCCATCTTGGTTTCTATGGTAGCACGTGATTGCTATGTTACCCTAAGGCCTACAATAGGGCAGGGGTATGTTTTGGGGGTATGTTCGATTGAATCGGAGTATTTTCTGGGACGACTTCCCTGGATAATTACCACAAACAACCCGACAACTTGTATTATTTCGAATTCTTCCAGAATTCTCTGCTTCTATGTATCTATGCAATAGTTTACGTCTACCTAGGCATGTTCCTTTATTCAAGAGTATACTCCAGTAGCGTAGAAGAGCCTATTATTTGGAACAGTTTACCTTATTATTACTATATTTAGCAATTTCTGGTCTATTCTTGTTAGTTCTGACCCTATTCCAAGTACTCTTGTTGTTTCATTTATCTAGATTATACCTAACCAATCAGATTGCTTGATTTCCCATAATCTGTATGCAGGGTTATCTCCCTTCTGTATAACAAAAGACTATATCCAATGGCCATATCCCATGGAATCCCATTTTTTTTTGCAAAACACCTGTGGCTATGGAATCCCTTTTTTGTCGTATGAGGCCATGAGGGCTATGTAAAAGCCCTCAATGGGTCCTCGTTTATTATCTCTCATACCCTCATTGAATTTTGAGGTTATGAGGACCTTGAAAAATCCCTCAATGAGGTATAATGTACTACGACTCTTATCCTCATTTCAGTATTTAACAGGTATATCCTATGGAATCCCATTTTGGAAAACGCCTGTGACTGTGGAATCCCTTTTTTGTCGTATGAGGCCATGAGGGCTATGTAAAAGCCCTCAATGAGTCCTCATTTACTATCCCTCATAGCCTCATTGAATTTTGAGGTTATGAGGACCATTAAAAACCCCTCAATGTGGCATAATTTACTACGACTCTTAGCCTCATCTCGGTATTTGAGGATACCCATGGCCTGGTATTGTATTATTCGAGGATACCTATCGAGGATACCTTTTAGAGGATACTTATCTGAGGATACTATATAGGCTGTACATATCCCTATAGGTCTCTTGCTGACCCTTAGTACTATTAACCCACCTAATGCTTTATGTTATCCTATGACTGGTATAGGTAGTATGCAATGTTAGGCATAGGGGTATTGTGGGTAGGGGTACCGCCTGGTAGTTTAGAACGGTACTATAGTATGGGCGGTATATACACCTATAGGCCACTGTTAGTGCTTGGTACTATTAACCAACCGATTGCTTTGTTTTATTATATGGCTGGTATATGTAGTACGTTATGGTAGACCTAGTGATTTTGTGGGGGTGGGGGTAATGCTTGGTAGTTTACAACGGTAGTATAGCATAGGCTGTACATATCCCTGTAGGGCTCTTGCTGGCCCTTGGTAGTACTGATCCACCAGATGCTTCATATTATTGAGCGGTATTCTGGGGTGGGGTCAATGCCTGGTAATACAGAACGGCAGCGGAGTATGGTTGGTATATTCCCCTAAAGGTTCCATCCTAACCGTTCATAGTATTAACCTACCAAATGCTTTGTATCATTCTGTTACTGGTAAGGTGGTACGTAATACCAGTAGTTCCTACCTTATTCCGAGTACTCTTGTTGTTTCATTTATCTAGATCATTTATATAAATTATAATTAACCGATTAGATTGCTTGATTTCCCATAACCTGTACTTAATCGTACAGAGTTATCTCCCTTCTGCATAATAAAAACTGTGAGGATAAGAGTCGTAGTAAATTTGACCTCATTGAGGGAATTTTAATACGACTCTTATCCTCATTTGACAAAAAAGGGATTCTCCAGAAGGCACCCCAATTTGGGCACCCCTTTTTTGAAAAACATATGGCCTTCGGCACCCCTTTTTCTGAAACGAGGATAAGAGTCGTATTAAAAACCCCTCATTGAGGGATTTTTAATACGACTCTTATCCTCATTTCAGAAAAAAGGGGTGCCGAAGGCCATATGCTTTTCAAAAAAGGGGTGCCGAAATTGGGGTGCCGGGATATTGCCATTGATATAGGTTTTTATTAGGCAGAAGGGAGATAACTCTGTACAATTAAGTACAGGTTATGGGAAATCAAGCAATCTAATCGGTTAATTATAATTTATATAAATGATCTAGATAAATGAAACAACAAGAGTACTCGGAATAAGGTAGGAACTACTGGTATTACGTACCACCTTAACAGTAACAGAAGGATACAAAGCATTTGGTAGGTTAATACTATGAACGGTTAGGATGGAACCTTTAGGGAAATATACCAACCATACTCCGCTGCCGTTCTGTATTACCAGGCATTGACCCCACCCCAGAATACCGCTCAATAATATGAAGCATCTGGTGGATCAGTAGTACCAAGGGCCAGCAAGAGACCTACAGGGATATGTACAGCCTATGCTATACTACCGTTGTAAACTACCAAGCATTACCCCCACCCCCACAAAATCACTCTGTCTACCATAACGTACTACATATACCAGCCATATAATAAAACAAAGCAATCGGTTGGTTAATAGTACCAAGCACTAACAGGGGCCTATAGGTGTATATACCGCCCATACTATAGTACCGTTCTAAACTACCAGGCGGTACCCCTACCCACAATACCCCTATGCATAGCATTGCATACTACCTATACCAGTCATAGGATAACATAAAGCATTAGGTGGGTTAATAGTACTAAGGGTCAGCAAGAGACCTATAGGGATATGTACAGACTATATAGTATCCTCAGATAAGTATCCTATAAAAGGTATCCTCGATAGGTATCCTCGAATAATACAATACCAGGCCATGGATATCCTCAAATACCGAGATGAGGCTAAGAGTCGTAGTAAATTATGCCTCATTGAGGGATTTTTAATGGTCCTCATAACCTCAAAATTCAATGAGGCTATGAGGGATAGTAAATGAGGACTCATTGAGGGCTTTTACATAGCCCTCATGGCCTCGTACGACAAAAAAGGGATTCCACAGTCACAGGCGTTTTCCAAAATGGGATTCCATAGGATATACCTGTTAAATACTGAAATGAGGATAAGAGTCGTAGCAAATTATACCTCATTGAGGGATTTTTCAAGGTCCTCATAACCACAAAATTCAATGAGGGTATGAGGGATAATAAATGAGGACTCATTGGGGGCTTTTACATAGCCCTCATGGCCTCATACGACAAAAAAGGGATTCCATAGCCACAGGTGTTTTGCAAAAAAATGGGATTCCATGGGATATGGCCATTGGATATAGTCTTTTGTTATACAGAAGGGAGATAACCCTGCATACAGATTATGGGAAATCAAGCAATCTGATTGGTTAGTTATAATCTAGATAAATGAAACAACAAGAGTACTTGGAATAGGGTCAGAACTAACAAGAATAGACCAG
Organism: Pictodentalium vernedei; assembly: GCA_031216915.1. Lineage (NCBI taxonomy): Eukaryota > Metazoa > Mollusca > Scaphopoda > Dentaliida > Dentaliidae > Pictodentalium > Pictodentalium vernedei. The sequence continues at coordinate 194,635,185 of CM062289.1, forward strand.
AAATTGCTATATATAGTAATAATAAGGTAAACTGTTCCAATTAATAGGCTCTTCTACGCTACTGGAGTATACTCTAGAATAAAGGAACATGCCTAGGTAGACGTAAACTATTGCATAGATACATATGAGCAGAGAATTCTGGAAGAAATCGAAATAATACAAGTTGTCGGGTTGTTTGTGGTAATTATCCAGGGAAGTCGTTCCAGAAAATACTCTGATTCAATCGAACATACCCCCAAAACATACCCCTGTCCTATTGTAGGCCTTAGGGTAACATAGCAATCACGTGCTACCATAGAAACCAAGATGGCGGCCTCTAGTATACAAAATGGACGACGGAAACACGTATCACCCTAACAACACGCGCTGCGCATGCGCACTCACACCACGTATCACTATGGAGATGACGTCACAACATGGCCGCTCACGTGGGTTACCATGACAACACATGGCGCCACTAGGTCACGTGACATGACGTCACTTCCGAGGTCATCCACCGAGGTCATCCAGAATGGGGGTGAAAAGCCCGAGACATACTACTCATATATTTCACTATCTTTGACGTACCCATTAACTTACAGACATATCCTTACACATACATACACATACACACCCTATCCACACACGTGTTCACCCCCCCCCCCCCCCCGCACACACACACACACACCCCATCCTCCGCCACACATGCACATTTACATTCTAACGTAGATTTTCTTAGTTTACAATGCGAAACTGCCTCGAACCGATGTGGTATGGTAATATAGTAATTCGGAGGTTACGAGTGACGCTTGGTGACGAAAACTTATTCATTGCAGAGATTGGACTGTTTTATATTTTGTGAGGTGAGTATTAAGTAATAATTGTGTCTTGTGTTCGAAGGGTCGATGCAGCTCTGGTGGTAAATTTTTATACAAAACATGTGTGCAAACTTTAAATTTATTTATTTATTGGGATAACGTCACCTATTGTCGGACAGTTTTACGGGTGTAGGAAGCCGGAGTTCCTGGAGAGAACCACCGAAACAACGGCGAGCAACTGTCGAACTCTCGTTGGTGCTAAGTCCGCACAGGCAGGGTTAGCACTGGTTGAAGACAAATGCACCATCGACGTGCAGTGGGCCTTAGCACACAGCGCCGCCGATTCCTCACGGGATTAACTACCGTGCCCAAGGACACAACGCTGTTACCTCTGGAGGGATCGAATCGTGGACCTGTCGGTTTGAAGTTCATTACGGTCACCACTGAACCACTGCGCTCCCGTCCAAACTTTAATGGAGCTGAAATGTCCACTCCATCCAATGTAATATGAATGTATACAGTAAGATTTCATGATATAGTATACTGTTATATGATTTTGAACCGAAAAATTAGGCTGTACAAAGATGGTAATGGTAATGGTGATAGCTCCCCTTGCGAAACCCGGTAAGCGAAGTAGTGCTTGGTATCTGTGGTTAATCAACAAATGGGGTTTAAGTCGACATAAATAGGTGACGGGAGTAGTATGTAATGTAGTTTTGGGGCCTAGTTGGCAGGACCCCGTTGCAGGAGACCCCGGAAGTGACGTCATGTCACGTGACGTAGTGGCGTCATGTTCTGTTGTCATGGTAACCCGTGTGGGCGGCCATGTTGTGACGTCATCCCCATAGTGATACGTGTTGTTAGTGCGCATGCGCAGCGCGTGTTGTTAGGGTGATACATGTTTCCGTCGTCCATTTTGTATACTGGAGGCCGCCATCTTGGTTTCTATGGTGGCACGTGGTTGCTATGTTACCCCATTTTTCTGCAATAGGACGGGGTATGTTCGGAGGGTATGTTCGATTGAATCGGAGTATTTTCTGGAACGACTTCCCTGGATAATTACCACAAACAACCTGACAAGTTTTACTATTTCGAATTCTTCCAGAATTCTCTGCTTCTATCTATATATGCAATAGTTATCGTTTATCTGGCCATGTTCTTTTATTTTAGAGTATACTCCAGTAGCGTAGAAGAGCCTATCTGTTGGAACAGCTTTGCTTATTGTTACTATATTTAGCTATTTCTGGTCTATTTTTGTTAGTTCCGACCCTATTCTAAGTACTCTTGTTGTTTCATTTATCTAGAACATTTATAACCAATCAGATTGCTTGATTTCCCATAACCTGTACTTAATCGTATAGAATTATCTCCCCTTATACAACGAAGTTGTATCCGGTTCTCATCATATCTATATCCAATGGCAATATCCCCGGGAACCCCACATTTCGGCACCCCTTTTCTGAAAAACATATGACCTTCGGCACCCCTTTTTTGTCATATGTGAGTATGTGAAAAAGCATAATGTGACACAATGTGCCCTAGCACAAAGGCACATGCTTTATGTGCCGATATGTGCTTATGTGAAAAGGCACAATGTGCCCTAGCACAAAGGCACATACTGGTATTTGAGTATACCTATGGCCCGGCATTGTATTATTTGAGGATACCTATCGAGGATACCTTTTATAGGATACTTATCTGAGGATACTATTACCTATACCACAAGACATACCTATCCCAAATATCCCTTATAAGCCATCGAACAGTTATTGAAAAGTCATTGCTCGAATGACTCGAATCCCATCGAGCAATGTGGCCCTTGGTACTACTGATCCACCAGGTGCTTCATATTATTGAGCGGTATTCTGAGGTGGCGTCAATGCCTGGTAATACAGAACGGCATCAGAGTATGGTTGGTATATTCCCCTGTAGGTCCCATCCTAACCGTTGATAGTATTAACCTACCAAATGCTTTGTATCATTCTGTTATTGGTAAGGTGGTACGTAATACCAGTAGCTCCTACCCTATTCCGAGTACTTTTGTTGTTTCATTTATCAAGATTACCCAATCACTTCACTTTCCTGACACTAACTAACCAATTAGATTGCTTGATTTCCCATAACCTGTACTTAATCGTACAGAGTTATCTCCCTTCTGTATAACAAAAACCTTTATCAATGGCAATATCCCCGGCACCCCAATTTCGGCAACCCTTTTTTTGAAAAACATATGGCCTTCGGCACCCCTTTTTATGAAATGAGGATAAGAGTCGTAGTAAATTAGACCTCATTGAGGGATTTTTAATACGACCCTTATCCTCATTTCAGAAAAAAGGGGTGCCGAAGGCCATATGTTTTTCAAAAAAGGGGCGCCCAAATTGGGATGCCTTCTGGAGAAACCCTTTTTGTCAAATGAGGATAAGAGTCGTAGTAAATTAGACCTCATTGGGGATTTTTAATATGACTCTCATCCTCATTTCAGAAAAAAGGGATTCTCCAGAAGGCACCCAAATTTCGGCACCCCTTTTTTGAAAAACATATGGCCTTCGGCACCCCTTTTTCCGAAATGAGGATAAGAGTCGTAGTAAATTAGACCTCATTGAGGGATTTTTAATACGACTCTAATCCTCATTTCAGAAAAAGGGGTGCCGAAGGCCATATGTTTTTCAAAAAAAGGGGTGCCGAAATTGGGGTGCCGGGGATATTGCCATTGATATAGGTTTTTATTATACAGAAGGGAGATAACTCTGTACGATTAAGTACAGGTTATAGGAAATCAAGCAATCTAATTGGTTAGTTAGTGTAAGGAAAGTGAAGTGATTGGGTAATCTAGATAAATGAAACAACAAAAGTACTCGGAATAGGGTAGGAACTACTGGTATTACGTACCACCTTACCAGTAACAGGATGATACAAAGCATTTGGTAGGTTAATACTATCAACGGTTAGGATGGGACCTACAGGGGAATATACCAACCATACTCTGCTGCCGCTCTGTATTACCAGGCATTGACCCCACCCCAGAATACCGCTCAATAATATGAAGCACCTGGTGGATCAGTAGTACCAAGGGCCACATTGCTCGATGGGATTCGAGTCATTCGAGCAATGACTTTTCAATAACTGTTCGATGGCTTATAAGGGATATTTGGGATAGGTATGTCTTGTGGTACAGTTAATAGTATCCTCAGATAAGTATCCTATAAAAGGTATCCTCGATAGGTATCCTCGATAGGTATCCTCAAATAATACAATGCCGGGCCATAGGTATCCTCAAATACCCGTATGTGCCTTTGTGCTAGGGCACATTGTGCCTTTTCACATAAGCACATATCGGCACATAAAGCATGTGCCTTTGTGCTAGGGCACATTGTGTCACATTATGCTTTTTCACATAAGCACATATGACAAAAAGGGGTGCCGATGGTCATATGTTTTTCCAAAAAAGGGGTGCCGAAATTTGGGGTGCCGGGGGATATTGCCACTGGATGTAGATGTGATGAGAATCGGATACAGCATCGTTGTACAAGGGGTGATAACTCTATACGATTAAGTTCAGGTTATGGGGAATCAAGCAAAGCTGTTCCAACATAGGCTTTTCTACGCTGCTGGAGTATACTCTAGAATAAAGGAACACGGCCAGATAAACGATAACTATTGCATATATAGATAGAAGCAGAGAATTCTGGAAGAATTCGAAATAGTAAAACTTGTCGGGTTGTTTGTGGTAATTATCCAGGGAAGTCGTTCCAGAAAATACTCCGATTCAATCGAACATACCCTCCGAACATACCCCGTCTTATTGCAGAAAAATTGGGTAACATAACAACCACGTGCCATCATAGAAACCAAGATGGCGACCGCCAGTATACAAAATGGACGACGGAAACACGTATCACCCTGACAACACGCGCTGCGCATGCGCACTAACAACACGTATCACTATGGGGATGACGTCACAACATGGCCGCCCACGCGGGTTACCATGACAACAGAACATGACGCCTCTACGTCACGTGACAATACGTCACTTCCGGGGTCCTGCAACGGGGTCCTGCCAACTAGGCCCCAAAACCACATTACATACTACTCCCGTCACCTATTTATGTCGACTTAAACCCCATTTGTTGATTAACCACAGATACCAAGCACTACTTCGCTTACAGGGTTTCGCAAGGGGAGCTATCACCATTACCGTTACCATCTTTGTACAGCCTAATTTTTCGCTTCAAAATCATATAACAGTATACTATATCATGAAATCTTACTGTATACATTCATATTACATTGGATGGAGTGGACATTTCAGCTCCATTAAAGTTTGGACGGGAGCGCAGTGGTTCAGTGGTGACGGAATGAACTTCAAACCGAGAGGTTCACGATTCGATCCCTCCAGAGGTAACAGCGTTGTGTCCTTGGGCACGGCAGTTAATCCCGTGAGGAATCGGCGACGCTGTGTGCTAAGGCCCACTGCACGTCGATGGTGCATTTGTCTTCAACCAGTGCTAACCCTGCCTGTACGGACTTAGCACCAACGGGAGTTCAACAGTTGCTCGCCGTTGTTCGGTGGTTCTCTCCAGGAACTCCGGCTTCCTACACCCGTAAAACTGTCCGACAATAGGTGACGTTATCCCAATAAATAAATAAATTTAAAGTTTGCACACATGTTTTGTATAAAAATTTACCACCAGAGCTGCATCGACCCTTCGAAAACAAGACACAATTATTACTTAATACATAACTCACAAAATATAAAACAGTCCAATCTCTGCAATGAATAAATTTTCGTCACCAAGCGTCACTCGTAACCTCCGAATTACTATTACCATACCACATCGGTTCGAGGCAGTTTCGCATTGTAAACTAAGAAAATCTACGTTAGAATGTAAGTGTGCAGGTGTGGCGCGGAGGATGGGGTGTGTGTGTGGGGGGGGGGGGGGGGGGTGAACACGTGTGTGGATAGGGGGTGTATGTGTATGTATGTGTAAGGAGATATCTGTAAGTTAATGGGTACGTCAAAGATAGTGAAGTATATGTATGTGTGTGCAGTTATGCGTGTAGTTGCGATGTACGAGAGTCAGGCTTCCACCTCTACGAGTACCACCAATACACTCAAAATTACTAATTTTGATTTCGAAAAGAATTCCTGAGTTGAATTGTTTGCACACCTCGGTGTTTTGCTTTTCAGCAAATGCATTGTTAATTTAACAAGTGTATCAGGGGACGCGGTGGCCCAGTAGGTAGAGGGGGAAGTCTGCGAGACGAGGGATCCTTGATTCGAATCCCACCTGCGCCCTGCCGCAGTCGCGTTGTGTCCTTGGGCAAAACATTTCACCCCCACTATCCACATGGGAGCACGGTGGCGTGGTGTACTAAGGCGTACTGCACGTCGATGGTGCATCTGTCTTCAACCAATGCCAATCCTGCTTGTGTGGAGTTGATTGCTTGAGAGCTGACAGTTACTTGTCGTTGATCGGTGGTTCTCTCCGTCAATCTCTTCCAGCCGTAAAACTGTCATGGTAACGATTAGCCATTGTGCAGAAATATTTTACCTTAAACACCAATAAATAAATAAATAAATAAATAAATAAATAAATAAATAAATAAATAAATAAATAAAAAATCGTTGAATCTTCGTCTGGGTGTGGCTACAGGGTGTTTAGTGGGTCTTCGGTGGAGAATATTGTCATCTTCAAACTTTTAAACAGTACCCCCCCCCCCCTCCCCCCCCTCCCAACCCGGGCCAGACAAAATTTCCAACCGACTGGAGATGAATTTGCGTTAAGCGCACCCACCCCCAATCATTGGGATATAATTTTTCGACTGATATTTCAAGTGTTCTAAGTGTTGCAAAATTTCAACCGCACGAAATTTTCAGGAAACTTTTTCAGGCTAAATTTTTACTGAAAGAAGGAAAATTTAAACGAGTGTTTGACACTAATTACTATGACAGCTACTTACTTTGCAGGGTGAAGTTTCAGAAATTTGGCATGTCCCGCGGGAACTTCTAACCGTTCAAAACCTGTGTCCGGATTTTGTGTGGCGGGGCGTGAGGACCCCCCCCCCCCCCCCCCCCCCCGTCGTAACATCCATGTTTTTGCCCATTGCCTTGTTTCAAACAGTGTACGTATTACACCACCATCAACCACCCACTCCCCCACCACCACCCCCTTCAAGGTGTCGCGTCTTGCCTTATTTTGATCGACGAGATCGTTGCAATTTTCCAAAACGTGGTGTTTTCGAAGATTTATTCTTGGCTTTTCATTTCTTCAACGATCTGCACAGCCTCTCTTAATACTGGTAACAGTGCTGAACATTCCGGGAACCTCGCAACCATTCTGTTCGCATTTCTTTCTAAAGCTTCCAGTCTCATACTTGCTGTTGAAACAGATGCTTCATTGATCGAGGACTGTAAAGTACGGGTTACCGTAGACACGATACCGCGAGCGCCTTCAAGAAAACCTTCCAGATTCATTTTATATCGATCTTCCATTTGCTTATCGTGTTATTTAAATGTGGCGCCAGAAAATCTAGCGTGTATGTATCGGCGCCACTGATTGGATAGAATGTGTTGACAGGTTTTCAGTATGATACTCAATTGATTTAGCATCATACTATATTATTTGTGTATGATACTGAATTAATTCTGTATGATACTCAATTAATTTAGCATCATACTGTATTATTTGTGTATGATACTGAATTAATTCAGTATGATACTCAATTAATTTAGCATCATACTATATTATTTGTGTATGATATTTAGGCTAATTATTTTAGTATGATACTCACTTAATTTAGAATCATACTATATTATTTGTGTATGATACTTAATTATTTTAGTATGATACTCAATTAATTTAGAATCATACTATATTATTTGTGTATGATACTTAATTATTTTAGTATGATACTCAATTAATTTAGAATCATACTATATTATTGTGCACGATTTCATGAATGCAGCATAAATAAAATAGCATGATAGTGAAATCAGGTTCACGTACGGGAGGGTCATAAATGTTTTTTTAGTATGATACTCTAATAATTTGGTATGATGCTATATTATTTCGTATGATTTCATAAATGCTGCATAAATAATTAAGTATGATACTCAATTATTTGAGTATGATACTGAATTAATTCGGTATAATACTATATTATTTGGGTATCATACAATATTAATTGAGTATCATACTCTTTATTTTAGCATCATGCTTAATTCACTGATGTATGATCCTGTTCGTACGTCATACTCATAGTAAGCCTGTTTTTAAGAGATCGAGATTGAAATCACCCATTATATACGATTTTTTTTTGTTTTCACTATTCATTATGTCAGTTATCTCACTGAGTTTTGTAATGAAGAGTTCAATATCAGCTCTTGGTGGCGTGTTTGGTCTGTAGATCACTCCAAGTAATTTTTGATGACTTACTAAGTTTGATTTCGACAAAAAGGGATTCGAATACGTGAGGAATAAACACAGAGAGGTCATTGCGTATTTTGTAGGCGACACCCTCCCTGATATACATTCCAACGCCTCCGCGTCCATCGTCTCTTTCAGGTCTTGTATTTTTTATGAGTGGTTGGTAGCCTTGTAACGTATAAGAGTATTTTGGTGGGATTTGGAATAACTCCGTTAAACCTATAACGTCAATTTAAGCATTGTTTGAGCTTTGTATTTCAGATATCAACTCACTAAAAGGTTCCCAATGGGCCTTGAGACTCTGACAGTTGAGCTGAAAAAATGAGAATTTATTTTTATGACTGTTTAGTAGTGGGGGGTAGCTCATTGTTTTGGTAATATTTACAATCAATTTGGGGAATATTCAATTGGGCTTCATCTGTACTGGGGGATTCAGAGTATTTATCATTATAAATGTGTCCAAAGTTGTATTCCAAGTTATTCTGGACCTCGTCGATCGAAATGTTACCCGCCATACTTATAGATCAAGCCACCAAATCGGAGAGCACCTAAGAGACCCAAACGGCCAGGAAATTCGGTTGTGGTAGTTTCAGCTGTGTAGAAAAATCTGGTTAAGTATTTTCTCGGCCGGGGGGCGTCATCGGCGGTGTGACTAATAGTTTTTTTGGTATTATTCAAATTCAAGTGCGGTGCTGGAAATTTCAAATACATGCATGAAGAACAGAGAACTATGAAAAATATAAACAATAATTTATGTACACCTTTCATTGCAAACAACTTTCCTTTCTGACTTGATAAAGAGGAGCTTTAGTATATCAAGTTAAGACTGTGATTTGCGGAAAACAAGTTGTTAATATTTATTGAAAGGGGTGTATATTGCGGAATCGTGCGTGCTCTATAGGAGTTGTGGGGGATTTGCCATATGCCTATCAGTAAACAGACCGCTATATGCATGGTGAGGTCTCTAGTGGGCCAATTAACACATTCTCAATTATCACAATTCTTGTATTTCATAATCCTTTCATAAACATTGAACATTATTCTTTTCATCAAACACAACACACAGTCAAGTTAAGCTACAGTGTCATTGACACTTTCTTTTTACAAGCACTGCTACATAAGCTGAGGGACACGATATTATCGGCGATAACACATGGGCATCCTCAACCTTTGGTAGTAGATGCCCAGGGTTCGACGATTTACTGAATAGAACCCCATAGAAGATCACGGGTAGTCCCACTCTACAGATACCCCATAGAACATTTTACAATACATTATCGCACCCAAGAGGCGAATGACAGTTACTGGAAGTTCTGTCACTCACCACTAACCCACGGCAATCCAGCCAGGCAGACTATAGCCTAGGAGTCCAACACCGAAACCCCTAGACCATTGCGCGCCGTCAAAAAGAAATCATAGGCTGTTAATCGCACAATAGGCATTTTGGCAGTCCTCTTAACCATAGGTTAATATGGTAGCATATTTACCCGCCATCAGCATCATATCACGGGGGTCTGTAACTGGACATACATACAAGCAATATGATATATATACGATAATGCCATAGTGTGTTTTGATATGTTTGATATCTCAACTCGTTGAAAGTGAGTTTTTTTCGCGAGGCTTGCCGAGCGAAAAAAACTCACTTTCAACGAGTTGAGATATCAAACATATCAAACACACACTATGGTATTGTTGTATTTATCTTATACCGACCATTTTTGTTCTTTTCTGCATTTTTAAAAGGGTTTTGGGGATGATTTCGTGTCTCCAATCGTTCTCCAATCTATATGACATAGGGGTATGTGTTATAGATAATCTATAACACATGGGCTATATCTTCAACAGGTATAAGATAAACATGTATACATATACAACCGAGCGAAGCGAGGAAGGAGTGCAACGCACCCTCGACTGGTCATATCACATTCAGGCCTTGCATTACGATTCAAATCAACTTACCACTTATTTTTCTCTTCACACTTACTCACAAATGATTTATCTATCTAACGGCTGAATGGTTGGATTCACAATGCTCGATTATATACTTTATTACACGATTTTCCTCCAAAAAATGACGGAATTCAAATCTGCCGCGACACCATGTCACCCAACGCGAAAACAAAAGTAAACTTGTCGAAAAAGTCGGAATTGGAAACGGACCGAAGGGAACTTTAAAACTGATTTATGCATTTGTTGAAATTGCTGCGTTTGATTTGACATCAATTTACAGTGTTAAAATAAAAATGGTTTATCATTATCGGCACTACAATTAATGTAAGCATATAAATATGAATCAACTTCTGGCCATGTGTAGAAATGCGGGTTTGCGGATAGTTAATGGGCGAAAAGTGGGAGACACCCTGGGTCATTTCACGAGCTATCAGTATAATGGAGCCAGTGTTGCTGACTACGTTATTATATCGGAAATGTTTTTCTGTGATGTCGATTACTTTTATGTAAAATTGCCCTCTGAATTTCCCGATCATTGTCAGCTTGTTACTCACTTCAAATATGATGTTAAAGGTAATCTGTCAACGAAGGGAAAATACAAATACAAATACTCAAAACAAACTAAACTGAAATGGACATCGGATAGCAATGAAAAAGCTATACAATGTCTTAATAACAGTAGCATTAAACTACAAAAAAAATTCCTAAGAAATGATTATAGAATTGATCGTAAGGGTAGAGCTGAGGCTGTGCAAGATTTCATGTCAGCCTTGAAATCAATCAACAATTCTGCATGCATGAGATTACCAGTTCGCAAGGTAACATAATGCGTAAACGACTGTGGTTTGATGATAGATGCAAAACTTTGAAAAATGATTTAAACAAAGTTATAAATCAAGTGCGGCATGATCCATTCAATGATAGTTTACGAATCAAGTATTTTACAATACGGAAGGCATACAAAAAGGAAACAAAGTTTAAAAAGAAACAATTTTTCTGTGCGTTGTACAAACAGCTGGATGATTTGGAATCTAGCGACCCAAAACAATACTGGAACCTTATTAACAAACTGCGACAAAAGAAGAATTGTGACAATCAACTTAATCCCGACACCGCAGTAGAATTTTTCTCCAAATTGTACTCTAAAAATGGAGCTACTGGCATTATTAATGATGAGAATTCGTTTTATTGCCCGGAAATAAAGATAAAGTTGAACAATACTCCTATCACACCATCGGAAATACTTTCAAAGTTGCGCGAATCGAAAAGTGGGAAAGCATCGAGTCTTGACAATATTAGTAACAGTTTGCTGAAGGCAGTTGGTCCATGCATGACAGATAGTTTATCAAAACTCTTCAACCAAGTTTTAACTTCTGGTTGTTATCCGGAAGATTGGAGTAAGTCGGTTTTTTTCCTTAATATATAAGAAGGGTGATCGCAATGATCCAAATAATTATAGGGCCATTGTAGTAAGTTCGGCTATCGGAAAATTGTTCTACAAAATTATCAACCAAAGATTATCTGATTTTATAGATGATAACAATATTAATGGTGAAAAACAGTTTGGATTTTGCCAAGAAAATGGCACCACAGATAATGCATTTGTTTTGAAAACGGTTATTGACAAATACAAATCTTCAACAAGACCACTGTATGCTGCTTTTATTGATTTTCGCAAAGCATTTGATTCGGTGAACATGGAATTGCTCATGCTGAAACTTCAACATATAGGTGTGAGTGGTAAAGTATTCAACGTGATCAAATCTAACTATGAATTAAGCTTTTATTTGACTAAAACGTGTAGTGGATTGTGACCAGCCTCCCTCTCTTCTGTTGGTGTCCATCAGGGGTACATCTTAACTCCCTCTCTATTTAAATTTTTTATTGAAGACATAAAATATATTTTCGACAATTTGTGTGATCCTGTGTGGATTTGTGGTTGCAAATTAAATATTTTGTAGCTGATCTTGAATGTAATGATATCTGATAGCCAGCGAGGGCTTCAGCGGTGTCTCAATAAGCTCCACAATTATACTGAAACCAATATGTTGCAAATAAACGTTGGAAAAACAAAATGTTTAACATTTGGATCTGCGTCAGTTGATGGCACACAAAAGAAACCAATATTTTTTATCGGAGGCAAGCGTATTGATATGGCTGATGAATTTACATATTTGGGAATAACATTCTCAAAAGATGGTACATTCTCGGAAGCCCAAAATGATTTGGTGGTTAAAGCCCGAAAAGCTTTATACTCACTGAAAATAAAGCCAATGTCAAAACTGTTTGATAAATTAATTCGACCTATAGCCTTAGATGGGTGTGAAGTCTGGGGATCAGAAATAACGTACGGTAAGCATTACAACATAGCTTGTGAAAAATTGCACACTTCCTTTTGTAAAAAAGTCTTGGGCGTTGGGAAATTTTCCTCCAACGACGCGGTTCGCGCAGAACTTAGTCGATATTCTCTATATATTGATGCGGTAAGTAGGATGGCTTCTTTCGCAATCAAAATATCTGAGAATCATAATGACCTGATGTGAAATGTGGTAGCTGAACAGAGAAATCGTAAGGGCAAGCCGGAATCCCCTTTCAAATTACTGGAAAGATATGGTCTCGCTGTCCCTCAACACCCACTTATCACTAACACTAATGTTATAGGTAAGCTCAAGTATAATTTGAGCTGGCAGCATGTAAACACGTTCAAAAAGTCAATGTTTGAGGACTGCAAAAAGAATGGAGATAATAAACTGAGAACTTACAGGTTGTTTAAAAATGACTGTTCAATGGAAACGTACTTAGTGGAAACGAACGGAAGCCTGTTATCGACAGGATATGTACTCACTGTGAAGCTAACTCTGGGAAAATAGAAAACAAATACCATTTTCTTATGGAATGTACACATTATTCAGAGCTTCGATCGGAACTATTTGTTCTGAACAACAGTGAGATCGACGGTTTTAGTGATCCGTGTAAATTTGAGAAATTCAAATTAATATTTGAAAATAGAACCCCCAGTTTATGCCAAAAAATCTGCAGCGTGATCCGGGATATTTTCGCCAGACGATTATGACATGTTTAGTGATGTGTATGGGAAATTCTTATTCACATCTCCACGTTCTTTCGCATATCAAATTAATAAAAATATAGCACTTTGGTCATAGAAAATTGGTGGATGAAATTCTAATGTTTTGAGAACTACTTTAGTTCATGTTACTTATAGATAGATAGATAGATAGATAGATAGATATAGATAGATAGATAGATAGATAGAAAGAAAACAATAACTTCCACATGAGACATATGCCGATAGATAGATAGATAGATAGATAGATAGATAGATAGATAGATAGATAGATAATAGATAGATAGATAGATAGATAGATAGATAGATAGAAAACAATAACGTGCACATGAGATATATGCCAGTAAATAATAACAATAAACAATAAACAATATAAAGATAACCATACATTTCAGTACATATTAGTAGATAATCAGCACTTATTAGGTGAATCTTTTCTTTTTCGAAGAAATGATCTAACCATGTTGCAGATGACGTTGCATGTATCACTTCACTTGTTACTCATTATACATATGAATTTTTGTTTGTCGCCCATGTTTGTAAAGTTTTGATTTAGTTTCCAAATTTTCGCAAAATATTGCTTTCTGTATTCAGCATATATTGGATATCTCATGATGAAATGCTCTTCTGTTTCAATTTCTGAATTACATTTTTTGCAAATTCTTTCATTAAGAGGTACTCTGGGTTTCTTGTATCGCCCTTTCTCAATTTTCAATAAATGGCTACTAATTCGTAATTCACAGAAGAGTTTTCTCAATTCCATATCTTTAACATTTATCAAATATGATTCTAATTCATAATCAGATTTAAATTCTCTGTTTGTTCTTAGTTTGTTCTTTCCACTTCGCCTATCGTCATCAAATATGTCTGCCATGAAATTAGAAATATAGTTATTCTGCAGTTTAATGATGATATTATCTACCACAAAAGAATGTGTATTATCGTTATTCATTATCTCGCTTATCATTGGTATAATGAATTTATTTGACAGTTTCTCCTGGATTGTAAAATCACTGTATAATGCCGCAGCCTTGAATGTTATCGATTCTTTATCAGTTGCGTGGAGTTTTGCAGTGTATTTAACAGCGTGAGTCAGTGATTCAATTACAACTGGATATCTACCGAGTTTCGGGCACACTGCATGATTCAACGACCTTTTATTTACACCTAATGCATTTTTACAAAATTTAAGGTGTACCGTTTCACATGGCACGCTATCAATTCTATTTACAGTCACTGACGAAGCCCATATTTCGCTACCATACAACACGATGGGTTTGATTAGTTTATCAAATAATTTAATTCACGTTTCAATCGATGATATATAATGTTCTCGTAAAGATTTTACCAAGGAAAATAATGTTTTCATGCCTTTACTGGCCATTTCCATTTGGGCCTTCTTGAACGACCCATTTGCAGAAAGCTTTATACCCAAGTAAGGATATTCATTGACGACATAAACACCAGTACCGCCTTTGTGAATGATGGTGTTGCTTTGGGACATCCTTCGCAGAAAAGCATGCATTTACTTTTATCTGTATTTATAGCCAGTTTATTTTTCTGCGAATACATGTGTAACAACACATGTAAGCAGTTTTGTAAACCATCTTTTGTTTGAGATACCATGACCAAATCATCTGCAAACAGAAGATGATTTACTAGTTTATTATCAATAGGTACCAGTGAACACTTTCGATCGAATTCTTCTTTTATACTATCAATAAAAATTTTGAATAGAGTACGGGATATCACACAGCCTTGTCTGACACCAATTTTTGATACGAATGGGGGTCCAGTTCCCTCCCTTGTTTGTGTAGCATAAGAGCTATTTTCACACAGTGATTGAATTGTTTTCAAAATAGACCCACTTACCCCCACTCTCTTTAGTTTCTGGAACAGCATACATCGATTCACCGAATCAAATGCCTTACGAAAGTCGGCAAATGCCACATACAAGTGTTTATTCTGGAGCCTGTATCTGTTAACCAATGTTTTCATGGTGAAAACACTATCAATGGTACTATGATTTTTTTAAACCCAAATTGATTGTCACTTATTATCCCATTTTCTTCTAAGAAACATATAAGTCATTTATTGAATATTTTATTGAATAGTTTTCCAAAGGAGCTGCTCAGGGCAATAGCCCTGTAGTTATTTGGATCATGATGATCCCCCTTTTTGTGAATGGGCTTGAGGACTGACTTACTCCATACCTTAGGATAATGTGATGATTTATATACAATATTAAAAGTTTGTGTTACTTCCTCGACTTTAAACGGTACAACTGCCTTAAGAAGTTCGTTTCTTATTCCATCTTTGCCGGGAGACTTATTATTTTTCATCTTTTTTAATGCATAAAGAACTTCGCCTGGTGTAATTACACTATCATTGATACCATATTTTGTTGTTGGTGCTTGTCATTTCCCAATATACGTGCCTCGTTTTTGTGACCGTCATTGCAGTATGAATTATTGAAAAAATCCACCAATGTGTCAGGGTCGAGGTCATCGTAATCCGACTTTTTACAGGCTCTCATGTTTTTAATCATAGTCCAGTACTCATGTGATTTTTCTAAAGAGTTTATTTTTTATTCGAAATCCTTATAAAATCTTTTTCATTTAAATTTTAATTCTCTTTTATATTCATTCTTGGCTTTAAAAAAACTAATACATTTCACTCGTTTTGATGCCATGTGATTTACTGCCGTTATAATAGATGTTAGTTTGTCTACTGCGCACTCACTTCCCTTATCGTCATTGAGAAAAGATTCCATGTTGAATTGTTTTATTTTATTCTGAATATCATTGCTTTTAATTCCAGTATTCGCTTTAACAAAACTTTCGGCTGTCCATTTTTGTTTTTAGCGGTTTGTGATATTTGTATTTTGTTTTGTAAATAGAAACTTTCGGTGATTCGTACACTAAGTGTAGTGCTAATTGACAATGGTCTGAGAACTCATCTGGCGACTTTACACAGAAATATGTAATATCAGTTTGATATGATAATATAGTCAACAACGCTATTACCGTTGTACAGATGACTAGTAAAATTCCCCAAACCATCCCCAGTTGTTCTACCATTAACTGTACACAATGACGTTGTTTTGCACACAGAAATCAATTGCCTACCAAACGAATTCACGTGAACATCCAGACTCGCATGGGGCGTTACATCGACAAATTTATAAATTTGTGGTAACGGAGAATGATCCACACTGTCTTCTGCAACAAAATCAATTAATTCTCCAGTTCTTGCATTGAAATCACCACCGAGAATAATCATTACATTATTTCTAGTCGAGATACCAACAATTCTATGTCAGTAAAAAGATTTTCTTTTCTGTCATTTTTATCTCTCCAATACGTTGAATTCGTCGGGGGAATGTACACGGAGATGAAAATGACATTTTCTTTCAAATTAAAGATTTCGCTTTTTAATTCAACCCCTAATGCCAAATCATTAATTTTATGGATCTTATGTAACCATGTACAATAATAAAAGGTCACCCCTCCCTTCGCATTTCCAAGGAGGCCACGACTCAATCCAACACACTGATAACCAGGAATCTGGATATCTGATTCCTTGTTAAGCCATGTTTCGGTTATCGTTATAAAATCATCATAAAATTTGTTGATATTTTGCAAACATTCCACATTGCTAACCTTATTAATGATTCCTTGTCCATTCCACGATGTGTATGCAACCTTCCGTCACGAAAGTGTATTCTTTATTGTTGAAAAAAGATTGTTTTCGTTCATATCCTAACAATTACAGTAAAAATTGGACAATCAGTTAAACAAAGAAATTCAGTTGAGACAAAATGCAGCTATACATATGATACTGTGGCATACACGTATACTCATTTACTCTTATATCGTCATATTCTAAATATTCTACACAATCGATACCATACTAAAAGGTATATATAATTAAATAAGAAAACATGTTCAATTAATGCACAAGTAATATTCAATTTCCTACACATATAATATCCACTGTTGTATAGAACAATTAAGAATAGATGAAATCGTACATTCTGATCTCCAAAAGGGCATTAATAATATCATTCGTGTTTCCGATTACAGGTATACCTATCAATAGTCTCACCTGGACAAACTGAACTAAGCAATCTTCTAAATATTCAGTTGATGTTTCAGACAATTACGTTGAAGTGGACATGAATAACACTGAGTTTATCTAATCATATTACATCCTTAGCTCCAGCAATATAATCAACTATTCGTAATCACATACTACAAAACAGTACTAGACAAATAATAATTTATATAACTCTCAAATTGAACTATATATGGTTTCATCAATTTTAATGTTATACACAAATAGGTGGATTATCTACTATGCGAGGTGGCTGAGTTAGTGCGACGGTATCTGGTATTAATATACCTCATAATCTCGCTCAATTGGTGTTTACAAAAGTCAAGATCATTCATCTCAACAGCGGTTTCTCCTTGTTTAATATAACTATCAGTTGAATTTCTTGGACGTTTGATCGATTCCATCAACTCATTTGATCGCTTAAAGGATTGACGAACTTGGCTACTCCGCTTATTGGGGTGAAATCCTCGTGCCTGTTGCATCTCTGAACCCCGTTGTTCTGATCGGTCTTTTAAATCTGAGACATTTTCATATTCGAAGGCAGCATGCTTAATATGTTTTGATAACACACTACACACTAAAATCAGTTGGGTTAAAAATCAACCCAAATCGACTGGGTTGAGTGAATATGAACCCAATTGGGTTCATATTCACTCAACCCAGTCGATTTGGGTTGATTTTTAACCCAACTAATTTTAGATTGTAGCACCAGTTTTGTTTGGATGCCAGTTATCTCTATAAAACTGACTATTGACCATGTTATTATAACAATAACATGATTTTGAAGGGCTTTACAATGTATTAACGGCTCAACAGAAATGGTATGGTTAACAGCCCAAGAGTTTATTAGCGGCCCGCGACGAAGTCGAGAGCCGCTTATAAGCTCAAGGGCTGTTAACCATTTCTGTTGAGCCGTTGATACACTGTAATGCCCGACAAAGTCATGTTATTTCTATTATTGCCACTTTCGTACATCGGGTACATTACGATTAAATTATATGGGAAATAAGATAAATAAATGAAGTTTGACGTTTTAGAATTAAAAAAACAGCCACACTCTCGTCTGATTTGTTGACAAACAAACCGGGTAACATGACTATCGTCTGATCAGTCTACGGCGAAATTTGGAAAGTTAGATGATGAAATATATCTTCGAAATGCGAACTTTAGGCAAGGAGTTTATTCATCAAAGATGCCATCAATTACTTTGTGTGTATCGCTTCCTATATTTGATACATTATCTATCCGTGACACAAAGGGAAACACTTGAAACAAATATGTTAATTGTGCTTACAAATTAAAAAAATCCGAATTGAATTTCGATCCAAATGGAAATCTGGGAAAAATATTGTTGATCGGCTGAGCGATGTGACGTCATTGTCTATATTTAGCCGTGTCGGGCTGTTATTGACGTGTTGGGCTGTTATAGTCAATAACGGCCCAACACGTCACATGACTTGTACTCGTTGAGCATTACGAGGTTTCAACGCCCGGTAAAACGTCGTTAATGTGCTAGGAACGCCCGCAGAAGTGGCAATAATATCAGCTAAAACAAAACTGTTATCATTATCAACAAACAGGAATCCATTTTCTTCACATATCCTTATACATGCAGTTGGTATCATATATCAAGCGGTTGACATCATCGGAATGAAGCGTTGGCAGAATTGATGAAATCCTGATCTCAGCTCGTCTAAATTTGAATTTCAATATCGACGCAAGTTTGCATAAATTCTGATGACTTGTTGGGATCATCTTCCGACAGAAATTTACACCTATGTGAGCTGTAACTTTCCGAACATTCTCCAGCTGAATGTTCCCTTCCATCCATTCTGTAAGTTCGGTGATGCGTTTTCCCGGAGTTGTGATCGTTGTCACCCTTTCATTTAATTTCGCCATCCTTCTGGGATCATTACCTCCCAACACGGAATCGCCCACGATCAGATGTAAGGGGAGGTGCACTTCCTCTTTTCGATGGTCGCGTCTGTATGTGTTAAGCTTCCTCTTCTGTCTTGGCCTAACATCTGTTTGGGAATAGCATTTTCAATTTTACCCTTTTCCGCAATTTTAATTGACGACAAAGAAAAGTAATCTTCTTTTCCTTCATTACTTTCTGCGATGTTCTTCTTATTTTTCTCTTTTTCTTCCTCATTTCTATCACTTCGCAATATATCAGTCTGTGGTGACGACTCGATGTGCTGTGTGTTTGTCTCCGATAACACATTATTAGTTTCCGTTCCGCATTCATTTGTTTCTTTTGTTGTGTTGCAACTAGCCATTCCAAACATTTTACATTTCAGCTCCATTAATTCATTTCGAATAAATTTCTTTTTGCTTTTTAACATCAACACTTCTTTTCTCGTTTCCTCTACCTTTGACGACAACTCATTTCGTGTTTTACATAATTCTATTCTTATGGCCGCATTCTCCTGCACAGCATCATCCAACTTCGAGTTCCAACTTTGCATGTGTATCTTTACTGAACTGTTTATCTGAACTTTAGAATTATTTACATTTTGGTCGACAGTGTTTTCGTATTGTTTTGTGGTTAAATGCATCTCTTCGACACAAATGCTCAGGTCATCCACAGAACGTTTTAGAGACGTTGCGGGTAAAAATGTTGCTTTTGTTGATGGAAACATCAAGGCTTTATTTACTTTACGACCGGAACTTCCAATAGACCTTTTCGGAGTGGTAAAATACCCCCCCCCCCCCCACCCCCCACCCCTGCAGTTGACAAAAGTATCTTTGCTAATAATCGGTGTTCATGAATTTGAAACAACAGTTTTCGTGACTGTGTGTGAGAATATGTTATCACTGATTGATTTCACGTCGTCTTCAAGTTGACTCCCGAATGCCCTTTCATAAACTTCCGGTAACTGACACTCAATCCACCACTGAATACTCGATATGGTCCCTTGTATCATAAGTTTGTTGGTTATTCTGAATATATGCATTTTCACTTTGCTAGATTTTGTGCGAAAAATACTCAGTTGGTCTTCAACAAGGCGTTTTTCAATTGATTTTTCATAAATGCATGTCCATATAGCCCCCTCTTTCTCTTTTGACAGCTCTGAATCGCAGTATTTGTCTGTAATTCCATTTATATAATTGTCAAACTTATTGGTGTCAAGTGTTATTGTCAGGCACCTACCTTTGTTTTTCATCTCATCTTCATAAATATCCTCTAACAAACTCGATTTTTTCCTTGAATCCACTTTTCCTACATTTAAACTGTAGTCTCTGATAATTTCTCCCTTTTCCCTGTTCCTGTCAGAACTTTTTTCTTGAAGATCACCATTCACCATCTCCGCTTCTATTTTTGTTTTTTCGTCCATTGTGCACGTCTCTGATTTCTGTTTACCGAAGTCCAATTTATTTCTTAGAATCCCATCCTCGAAGATATCATCTGGAATATATTTTATATTTTTTCGATAGTGTGTATATGAATATACAGAAAATTATCCAGAGAGCGAATTTCAGTTGCTTCCGCTCAACGCAACGTCATTATGACGTCATTATGTTATGTTTCGTCTCCACCTGTATTCTACCTCTTTGATTGGATAGCGCCCGTCAAACATCAGCTGATGTCTACGTCGCGTGCGGTTATGTTCTCGTCTGACGTCATCAGTTTGGAATGTGTGCAAGAGGCTCGCAAAGGAGACTTGGCGTATTGAATGCGCGAAAATATCTGCCGTTTTTAATTTTGATTATCGGCATTGTTTTATTTTATGTTGTGTTCCCTTTTAAAGGAAATCTTCGAATAATTAAAGTTAGTGAATAAAACTATTGAAGTTTCATCCCTTCATTTTTAGAATGGTATATTTATGTTGTTTTGAAACGGCGGCTAAATTAAAATTGGCGATGTCATTAAAATTTTGAGGGTCAAGGTTGATTACATCGATGTAAACAAAAGAATCGTCTGCGCAAAAATAATTGCAAAAATGAAGCGGTTTGCAGATCATTCGATTGATGAAATTATTGCAAAAAAGAACAGAATTAATACCATCAAGTACAAACAAAGCTAACAATGTAGCCGCCAAACATTTTGAACAAATTAGTGATTTTGACATGTCCAAAATTTATAGTAGTTTGTATCTTTCCCCATCAACACCCTGTGGTCTTTTCAATCGCGTACAAATGAACGTTCGTTTGTATTTCTGTAGGAGGGCTAATGAAAACATGGAAGAAATGACAAAAGAAACATTTGAAATAAAAAAAAGTACCAAGATGGACGCAAGTATGTTGTAAAAAAAAAATGGACGAACAAACAAAAAATCACAGAGGTATGGATCAAGAGAGCTTCTCAGGTCATACGCCAGGTGACAAAGTTGACAATGAATTCTGCCCTGTAAGGTGTTTTGAAACTTACCTGAGGAAGCTGAACCCTTCATGTGATAGACTTTGGCAATATCCTAAAGATAGTTTCAGTGGTTATGATAATGAGGTGTGGTATCAGAACAAACCGGTCGGTAGAGATTCTCTAGCAAAGTTCATGCCTCAGTTGAGTGAAAGAATCCAACTTTCTAAACGTTATACTACTAATCACAGTATCAGGGTTATAGGTGCGACAATTTTGAACCGTTTGAACTTTAGTGCTTCGCAGATCATGTCTGTAACTGGTCACAAGTCGGTCTCATCCCTTTCTGTTTACCAGCGAGTGTCAGATGTAGAGAAAATGGCAATGGGGGGTGCTATTGGAGGTTCACTGTGTCAGTCTGTCGTGCCACATCAAAGTTCAACATTTCAAACCGGGACATTTCAAGCAAACGCTGCGACCCCCACGGTCTCGTATGTACAGCCTAGAAATGTAGAACATTTGACATCCTCTATATCTTCCATTCAGTCAACGGAAACCTTTGATGGTGTTTTAGTACGCGACTTGTTTTCCGATTTCACACTAGAATCGTCTTCAAGTTCAACATCAACAAAAACAACAAATAACTTCCAGCAGTTGAAAAAAAATCCCTCCTTCAACAATTGCACATTCAACGGAGACGTACACTTCCATTTCCATCAACATTAGTAGACAGAACTATTGATATTTAAGTCGTTCTTGTGTGTTGACAACATTTTAACAATTTGAGTTTTAAACCTGTGTTGAACTGTTCCCGAAAACTTCAAGCACTTTGACAGGAATCGCAAGCCCTGCAGCCAAATCAGCTGATGTACCGCAACATGACATTTTGACGTCAGAACCTTCGGGGTACACGACGGGTTTACGTTTCCATTCATTAAATTATTTGCTTATGAAATATGCGTTAAATTATTTACTCAGTTAGTTGCATGGGGCTGTCGGCGGAACATATTCGTTATTCTGGTTGATTGACGTGGACATAGCCTGACGTTCACGGCCCGGAATGTATGTTCAACCTCGCCGCTAACGCGGCTCGGTTGAACATAAATTCCGAGCCGTGAACGTCAGGCTATGTCCACGTCAATCAACCAGAATAACTTATAATGTTATGTTATGTTATGTTATGTTTTATCGTCGCGGCTTTTTGTCGCTGTGGCAAAATGACCTCTGGCTCTGGCAAAAAACGTTGTGGAACCTTTTGCAATATAAAGGTTATCTTATCCGATAATTTTCCAACACTTAACTGGGAGAGCGCAAAAATAATTTTTTCCATCAAAATTTGTTCACGTATCATTGCCTTGTTTGTGGGACAGTGCTAGGCACTCTCCATAAATTGTTACAAGGCAAAGCCTTACAGACTAAATAATTTCACTTCAAAGATAATTTGAAGCACATCCAATGAGTATGAAGCCTTCAAGTTGTGGTCCCTTCACCTTAGAATAAAGCCCAAATATGGGCGTGCAGCACTCTACCAGTTAACCAAACCACCCGATACTCATGATTATTGGTGATTTTAGCGTATGTTTATGAGAGTTAACAGTAAGAGAAAATAGTTTGAAGGATAAAAATGGCAAAACACATTTTGCACGGGTGATCAACCCACCACCCCATGAAATATATCCGATTAATCCGAATACGGGTTTCCAACACTTTTCAACCAAGTTAGGGTGTGTGAAAGGACCTTTTGGTCCAAGGAAGTTTCAGGCCGACACACTGAATGCCGTGCGTTAACAAGGAGCGTGCAGACCATCCTTGGCGCAAGTTACCACAAAACCTTATTCTGCTGTGTATTAATTATCGATTATCCATACACGGACACAAGTGAGAAGATGGATCATCTTTATCAGTATCCCTGGAAACGACGAACATCACTTAGGCAGCAGGTGTGAAAAATATTTTATTTTCACAGAGATCGCGAGACGCAAAAAAATCGCAATACCAGTCGTGTCGGAGGTGTTCTCAATTTACACCGCACCAGGTGATAGCATAGGCCTACTTATTATCTCTTTCAAACGGCAAAAGTCACAGTTTGCCTGTTGGTATTATATTTAGGTAATTGAACAGTTTTTCGTGTTTCTTCTCAATCGCAATTACATACGCACACATTGATTTGAACGATTAACCAATCTCGATCTGTTAACCGGTTGGAAATTAGTAACCAGTTATTTTTGTCTGAGACGGCCAATTTAATAAACTTGATAAACACACTTCAGTCGTTCTTTGTCAAACTGAAAATGATCCGATCACAGTATTGCCCCGATATTTAACAATGGTGTGTCGTTAACAAATCAAAGTGAATTAAATAAACTTGGTATTACACGCATTATGATGTGGAAACCGAAAGAATGATCCCAATCACCAGATGATAGTATTACTCCCAAAGACTGAGTTGCAGTTTTGACTACTTGCTCGTCGTCCACTTAGCGACGGATGAACAAGGCATTCGAGCGTGTGTGCGTGTGTGTGTGTGTGGGGGGGGGGGGGGGGGGGGGCAACACAAAGGAACCCGTATACTATATATATGTACCTCAGTGGCATGGCAGAAATACTATACAAAGCCGTGTTGGGACTCATGCACCTCTACACTTAAAAAAATGCATACTGTTGGCCCCGTATTTAACAAATTTGATGCGAAAATTTGTTAAACATGATGAGTATTTGTGCTCAAATAATTTAATTACATCACAGAAATAATTGACCTGGCCTATCGTTACCTGGATTTATCCAATCGCATTAGTCATTTCACACTTCGCTGATTTCTTTCATCAAAGCCCGCGATATTTGAGTCATTCTTGAAAATATTTGATCGGAACAAGTCCACAGGTACTCGGCACAAGCTGTGAAATCGAAAGAAAAATGATATTTGATAGCATTTGTTAATCGATGATGACGTGCCCCCATAATGGTATATAAATATTAACAAGGTACACAACTCGCTTTTCGAAAACGATAGCACTCATCTCCATTATAACCCCCCCCCCCCCCCCCCCCCCCTCAAATTTGATTCACATAACGTATCCAGCAGTGTCCGGTGTCAGTGGAAAGGGGAATAAATAAGCTTTACAGTGGTGTGTTACACGACCGTTGGGTGTTCTTGGATTCTTCATGATTGTTCATGATAACTGGGAGAAGTCGCAGAAAAGGCCGAAAAACATTTGATCGGGCAAGATACTGTTCAGTGGAAAGTGGGTTACGAGCGACAATTCTCCGATTTATTATAAATAATTCGACGTCCCACTGTCTATGGAGGGCAGATTAAAACATTAACCGTATACCTTTATCAATTACTAATCTCGGATCCACATTTATTCATTTCTGGAAATCACATTTGCCGTTTATACATTTTTTAACCTTTTCTTGGAAACTCGTGAAGCCAACGGCGGCCATAGAAGCTAAGATGCTCACAAAAACATCCCATTGGCTACTATTTAAAACAAGCCAATGGGAGAATAGGGAAAATTCGCCGTATCTTTGGACGCGAAAACAACTTCATAAGATTTGAAGTGACGGCTAAAAAGTGTATAAACGGTAAATGTGATCGCTAAAAACGAATAAACGTGGATCCGAGATTAGTAATTGATAAAGGTATACGGTTAATGTTTGAATCTGCCCTCCATAGAAATGGGACCTCGAATTATTTATAATAAATCGGATAATTGTCGCTCGTAACCCACTTTCCACTGTACACCTTGTCCGACTAAATGTTTTTGACCTTTTCTGCGACTTTTCCCAGTTATCATGAGCAACCCAAGAACACCCAACGGTCGTGTAATACACCACTGTAAAGCTTATTCATTCCCCCTTTCCACTGACACTGGGTTCTGCTGGATACGTTATGTGAATCAAATTTGAGGGGGAGTTTTACGAAGATGAGTGCTATCGTTTTCGAAAAGCGAGTTGTGTACCTTGTTAATATTTATATACCATTATGGGGGCACGTCAGCATCGATTCAAAAATGCTATCAAATATCATTTTTCTTTCGATTTCACAGCTTGTGCCGAGTACCTGTGAACAAGACTTGATAGGACAACAATCTATGTAGTTTCTTTATAGTACTAATGATATAGAGAAAAAATCTATTGATAGCATTATCACAGCTTACAACAATCTAATAGTAATAACAGTGTCCAGAAATCATTTTGATGCTATAGTTCTCGTGTCTGTTATTTTACCTCGGCCAAAAGATTTTGATTCATTGGGACAAAGGGTCACAGCCGTTAACAGAAACTTAGCACAATTATGTTTTGATAGACGCTGTCAGTTTGTTAAGTCTTATAGACCTTTTTTGAAATCTGGAAAGCCTGTTAGGGAATTATTTGCCGAGAGAGATGCTTTGCATCTACATCTTGAGGGTACACGCCGTCTAAGGAATTACATCATTCAGATTATAAATAGATTATAGACTTAAGTTTACTTCAGTAGCATGTCATGCACGTTTCAGGGGTTAGTTGCAGGATCTCATGCAGGATCTCATGTGACGTAATAGTTACATGACCCAGTGGCGTCATGTTGTGTTGTCATGGTAACCAGCGTGAGCGGCCATGTTGTGACGTCATCCCCATAGTGATACGTGGTGTTAGTGCGCATGCGTAGCACGTGTTGTTAGGGTGATACGTGTTTCCGTCGTCCATTTTGTATACTGGAGGCCGCCATCTTGGTTTCTATGGTAGCACGTGGTTGCCATGTTACCTAAAGGCCTACAACAAGACAGGGGTATGTTCGGAGGGTGTGTTCGATTGAACAGGAGTAATTTCCCGATTCGTAGAATTACCACAAACAACCCGACAAGTTTTACTGTTTCGAATTCTTTCAGAATTCTCTGCTTCTATCTATATATGCAATAGTTTTCATCAACCTGACCATGTTCCTTTGTTCTGGAGTATACTTCAGTAGCGCAGAAGACCCTATCAGGTGGAAGAGTTTACCTTATTTTTACTATATTTAGCAATCTCTGGTCTATTCTTGTTAGTTCTGACCCTATTTCGAGTACTCTTGTTGTTTCATCTATCTAGATCAGTTATATGGATTATAACTAACTAATCAGATTGCTTGATTTCCCATAATCTGTATAGAGAGTTATCTCCCCTTATTACAACGAAGTCATATCCGATTCTCATCACCTCTATATCCAATGGCCATATCCCCAGGCACCCCAATTTCCGCATCCCTTTTTGTCGTAGGAGGCCATGAGGGCTATGTAAAAGCCCTCAGTGAAGCCTCATTTATTATCCCTCATAGCCTCATTGAATTTTGAGGTCATGAGAGCCATGAAAAATCCCTCAATGAGGTATAATTTACTACGACTCTTAGCCTCATTTCAGTATTTGAGGATACCTATGGCCTGGTATTGTATTATTCGAGGATACCTATCGAGGATACCTTTTGGAGAATCCATTTTTGTCGCATGAGGCCACGAGGACCATGCGTAATCCCTCAGTGGGGTCCAATGTAGACTTACCAACGGCTTCCATCTTGTCGCCAAAGCTCCAAGGCCACTACAGGTCTATGACCTATCTGTCCTATCATTAGCTTCTACAGCAGGCTTGTTCCATTGCGGCCTTTTATCAGTATTATCGACTAAACGATCATCCATTAAAATTGACTTGTATCACTACATCACAGCTTTACGCTTTCAAAATGTTCAATCAGATTTCCCCTGTATGCATATAAGGCATTCCGTAATTGAGATTCCTAGCCGAGTCCGTAAAATTTGAATTCCGTGATTTGACATCAACACTCGAGGGTATGGAAATGAATTCATAACACCCAATTCAACAATGACTACAAGATGAGGTACAATTTACTACGACTCTTAGCCTCATTTCGGTATTTAACAGGTATATCCCATGGAATCCCATTTTGGAGAACGCCTGTGACTGTGGAATCCATTTTTAGTCGTATGAGGCCATGAGGGCTATGTAAAAACCCTCAATGAGGCCTCATTTATTATCCCTCATAGCCTCATTGAATTTTGAGGTCATGAGGGCCATGAAAAATCCCACAATGAGGTATAATTTACTACGACTCTTACCCTCATTTCAGTAATTAACAGGTAAATCCTATGGAATCCCATTTTTGGGGAAACACCTGTGGCTATGGAATCCATTTTTGTCGTATGAGGCCATGTGGGCTATGTAAAAGACCTCAAAGAGTCCTCATTTATTATCCCTCATAGCCTCATTGAATTTTGAGGTTATGAGGACCATGAAAAATCCCTCAGTGAGGTATAATTTACTTCGACTCTTACCCTCATTTCAGTAATTAACAGTTATATCCTATGGAATCCCATTTTGGGGAAACACCTGTGGCTATGGGATCCCTTTTTTGTCGTATGAGGCCATGAAGGCTATGTAAAAGCCCTCAATGAGTCCTCATTTATTATCCCTCATAGCTTCATTGAATTTTGAGGTTATGAGGACCATGATAAATCCCTCAATGAGGTATAACTTACTACGACCCTTAGCCTCATTTCAGTATTTGAGGATACCTATGGCCTGGTATTGTATTATTCGAGGATACCTATCGAGGATACATTTTGGACAATCCCTTTTTGTCGTATGAGGCCATGAGTAATCCCTCAATGGGGTCCAATGTAGTCTTACCAACGGCTTCCATATTGTCGCCAAAGCTCCAAGGCCACTACAGGTCTATGACCTATCTGTCTTATCATTAGCTTCTACAGCAGGCTTGTTCCATTGCGGCCTTGTATTAGTACTATTGACTAAACTATCATCCATTAATATTGACTTGTATCACTACATCACAGCTTTACGCTTTCAAAATGTTCAATCAGATTTCCCCTGTATACATATAAGGCATTCCGTAATTGAGATTCCTAGCCGAGTCCGTAAAATTTGAATTCCGTGATTTGACTTCAACACTCGAGGGTATGGAAAGGGAATGATAACACCCAATTCAACAATGACTACAAGACTCTGAACATATACAACCTGATAACAACCACTACAAACAACGAATGTACAGAACGAAGATCCAACAAAACCATGATCGAAGTGAACAAAACAATGTGAAAGAAGGTCAAACTAGTCAGATTGATCGAACTAGTTGGACAGACTGAACAGATAGACGAGAACCGATCCAACACAACCAAGATCGAAGTAAACAGAACAAATTGAATAAAATCGAACTGACCCAATGAAAGTATCGAAGTGAAGTGACCATAACAAAGTTTTCAACTGAATGAACTATAACCCCTAAATATAACCCAATGTTAACTCTTTGAACTATTTGAATGAACTCTAACCCTAATGAAGGTATATATAATTAACACCCTTGAACTGAACAAAGTTTAACCGAATAAATTTTAAACTTAATGAAAATATAACGAAGGTGATCTGAATGAATTTTTTTTAACTACAACACATTAAACTAAATTCTTCCAATAGGGAAGGGGAATACCCTCGTGTGTTGATGTCAAATCACGGAATTCAAATTTTTCGGACTCGGCTAGGAATCTCAATTACGGAATGCCTTGTTTGTATACAGGGGAAATCTGATTGAACATTTTGAAAGAGTAAAGCTATGATGTAGTGATACAAGTCAATATTAATGGATGATAGTTTAGTCAATAGTACTGGTACAAGGCCGCAATGGAACAAGTCTGCTGTAGAAGCTAATGATAGGACAGATAGGTCATAGACCTGTAGTGGCCTTGGAGCTTTGGCGACAAGACGTAAGCCGTTGGTAAGACTGTATTGGACCCCATTGAGGGATTACTCATGGTCCCCATGGCCTCATACGACAAAAAGGGGATTCTCCAAAAGGTATCATCGATAGGTATCCTCGAATGATACAATACCAGGCCATAGGTAACCTCAAATACTGAAATGAGGCTAAGAGTCGTAGTAAATTATACCTCACTGAGGGATTTTTCATGGTCCTCATAACCTCAAAATTCAATGATCCTATGAGGGATAATAAATGAGGACTCATTGAGGGCTTTTACAAAACCCTCATGGCCTCATACGACAAAATGGGATTCCATAGCCACAGGTGTTTCCCCCAAAATGGGATTCCATAGGATATACCTGTTAATTACTGAAATGAGGGTAAGAGTCGTAGTAAATTATACCTCATTGAGGAATTTTTCATGGCCCTCATCACCTCAAAATTCAATGAGGCTATGAGGGATAATAAATGAGGCCTCATCGAGGGCTTTTACATAGCCCTCATGGCCTCATACGACTAAAAAGGGATTCCACAGTCACAGGCGATTTCCAAAATGGGATTCCATGGGATATACCTGTTAAATACCGAAATGAGGCAAAGAGTCGTAGTAAATTATACCTCATTGAGGGATTTTTCATGGCCCTCATGACCTCAAAATTCAATGAGGCCATGAGGGATAATAAATGAGGCTTCACTGAGGGTTTTTACATAGCCCTCATGGCCTCATACGACAAAAAGGGGTGCCGAAATTGGGGTGCCTGGGGATATGGCCATTGGATATAGATGTGATGAGAATCGGATATGACATCGTTGTAATAATGGGAGATAACTCTGCATACAGATTATGGGAAATCAAGCAATCTAATTAGTTAGTTATAATCTATATAACTGATCCAGATAGATGAAACAACAAGAGTACTCGGAATAGGGTCAGAACTAACAAGAATAGACCAGAGAATGCTAAATTTAGTAACAATAAGGTAAACTCTTCCACCTGATACGGTCTTCTGCGCTACTGGAGTATACTCAAGAACAAAGGAACATGATCAGGTTGATGAAAACTATTGCATATATAGATAGAAGCAGAGAATTCTGAAAGAATTCGAAACAGTAAAACTTGTCGGGTTGTTTGTGGTAATTCTACGAATCGGGAAATTACTCCTGTTCAATCGAACACACCCTCTGGACATACCACTGTCTTGTTGTAGGCCTTTAGGTAACATAGCAACCACGTGCTACCATAGAAACCAAGATGGCGGCCTCCAGTATACAAAATGGACGACGGAAACACGTATCACCCTAACAACACGTGCTACGCATGCGCACTAACACCACGTATCACTATGGGGATGACGTCACAACATGGCCGCTCACGCGGGTTACCATGACAACACAACATGGCGCCACTAGGTCACGTGACTATGACGTCACATGAGGTCCTGCATGAGATCCTGCAACTAACCCCTGAAACGTGCATGACATACTACTTACTTCTACTGTTTGTGTATATTTGTTCATATTGTTCACACCTTACTCTTCTATTGCAGATTTTTCCTTCGTTTACAAGGCAGCTATGGAACCTATGAACCTTTTTGGGAGAGAGAGAGACCTTTACATGTACCCCAACTAGATAAATCTGTAAAGAAGTGAGGGATGTATTCTGCATAAATGCATGTCTATGTATCCTATCTTCTTTTATTTTCTATTTGTGTTTCAAATGGTTTTGTAAATTAACCCTTTACCTAACATGAAAAGCAGGCGACACTTGCAAAAAAAATTCTTGAATAACTAATTTTTTTCATTTTTTGTCTCAAAAACATAGGTTATGACCCCTCAATGGAACGAGCTCGTCGAGCTCGTTCCAACGAGGGGTCATAAAATATGTTTTTGAGACAAAAAAATAATGAAAATTAATTGGCGATTTTTGAGAATAGCGCTGGCCGGTTTTGGCGTTACGTTTGGTAAAGGGTTAAAATATTCTCTTACTGCAACTTTAGGGACAACAATTAAATATTTGTTAAAATAATGTTTTACAGCTGGATATCCGAAAAATAATTGTAACTTTTCAGGGTATAGAATTAATTTTAATATTTAGATTAACTTATCCTAACAGGGAATTATGGACAATTTATTGTTGGCTCAAAGTTTTTCTTCTTTCCCATGGTGGCCTTTGGTTTGGAGGCTTTATGAGGATAAATCTGGTTGTTATTTTGAGCCTCCTGTCTTCAGTTTTTACAATAAGGGACAGCCCACAATATGTTCTTTTTTTTTAATAGCATAGTTGATTGGTTTCACTTTGTTGTGAAAAGCTAATTGTTTTTCATAGGAAAGTGAAACTAATAAACTTTGTCACGTTTAAATTTTTTTAAGGGGGGTGGGGGTGGGGTGCAGGGGGGTTATAATAATAACACAGAAGATCAACTCTCTGCATATTGTACTGTTATAGCTTGTATATTTAGCATGTATGATTAGCATGGTTGTTATTTACTTTCGATGTTGTAAATTGTCTTGCCATGTTAGTGTGTGTGTTTATTCGTCTCTTTATGTGTATATTACAGTCATTTTACCGATATCGAACCACTTTCAGACCATATCCGATTTCGTTTTGAAAATGTTCTCCACCAATAACATTTCTATGCTGTTTCAATTTAGAAAAGTATCCCAAATCATGTGATAAAAAATGGAAATTATTCTGAATGTTATATTTTATGGATAAAAAAAATCGTTGGACCTACCCATTTTACCATTTTCGAACCAATTTATGATAATCGAATCACCACAAATCTTTTCGTAAATTTAACTTAATTGCTGGAATTTTTTGTTTTAAATGCCATAGTTTGAAACACGGTTATGTTCTTTCACACACTGAGTGAAATCGTTGTCCAGTTTTCTCTTCCGTGCGTTGGATAACATGGATTTCAACTTGGGGGTGTTTTAAAACGAAATTAGGCGACAACAGTAGTATGTCTCGCACGTTTCAGGGATCATTTGGGGGATCTCATCGGGGGATCTCATGTGACGTCATAGTCACGTGACGTAGTGGCGCCATGTTGTGTTGTCATGGTAACCCGCGTGATCGGCCATGTTGATACGTGGTGTGAGTGCGCATGCGCAACGCGTGTTGTTAAGGTGATACGTGTTTCCGTCGTCCATTTTGTATACTGGAGGCCGCCATCTTGGTTTATATGGTAGCACGTGATTGCTATGTTACCTAAGGCCTACAACAGAACAGGGGTATGTTCGGAGGGTGTGTTCGATTGAATCGGAGTATTTTCAGGAACGACTTCCCTGGATAATTACCACAAACAACCCGACAACTTGTATTATTTCGAATTCTTCCAGAATTCTCTGCTTCTATCTATATATGCAATAGTTATCGTTTATCTGGCCATGTTCCTTTATTCTAGAGTATACCCCAGTAGCGTAGAAGAGCCTATCAACTGGAACAGTTCACCTTATTATTGCTATATTTAGCAATTTCTGGTCTATTCTTGTTAGTTCTGACTCTATTCCAAGTACTCTTGTTGTTTCATATATCTAGATCATTTATAATCAATCAGATTGCTTGATTTCCCATAATCTCTATGCCGAGTTATCTCCCTTGTGTATAATAAAAGACTATATCCAATGGCCATATCCCATGGAATCCCATTTTTTGCAAAACACCTGTGGCTATGGAATCCCTTTTTTGTCGTATGAGGCCATGAGGGCTATGTAAAAGCCCTCAATGAGTCCACATTTATTATCCCTCATACCCTCATTGAATTTTGAGGTTATGAGGACCTTGAAAAATCCCTCAATGAGATATAATTTACTACGACTCTTAGCCTCATTTCAGTATTTAACAGGTATATCCTATGGAATCCCATTTTGGAAAACGCCTGTGACTGTGGAATCCCTTTTTGTCGTATA
This sequence comes from Pictodentalium vernedei, assembly GCA_031216915.1. Lineage (NCBI taxonomy): Eukaryota > Metazoa > Mollusca > Scaphopoda > Dentaliida > Dentaliidae > Pictodentalium > Pictodentalium vernedei. The sequence goes on from CM062289.1 coordinate 194,668,522, forward strand.
AGGCCATGGGGGCTATGTAAAAGCCCTCAATGAGTCCTCATTTACTATCCCTCATAGCCTCATTGAATTTTGAGGTTATGAGGACCATTAAAAATCCCTCAGTGAGGCATAATTTACTACGACTCTTAGCCTCATCTCGGTATTTGAGGATACCCATGGCCTGGTATTGTATTATTCGAGGATACATATCGAGGATACCTTTTATAGGATACTTATCTGAGGATACTATATAGGCTGTACATATCCCTATAGGTCTCTTGCTGGCCCTTAGTACTATTAATCCACCTGATGCGTTATGTTATCCTATGACTGGTATAGGTAGTATGCAATGCTAGGCATAGGGGTACTGTGGGTAGGGTACTGCCTGGTAGTTTAGAACGGTACTATAGTATGGCGGTATTTACACCTATAGGCCCCTGTTAGTGCTTGGTACTATTAACCAACCGATTGCTTTGTTTTATTATATGACTGGTATATGTAGTACGTCATGGTTGACCTAGTGATTTTGTGGGGGTGGGGGTAATGCTTGGTAGTTTAGAACAGTAGAATAGCAGAGGCTGTACATAGCCCTGTAGGTCTCTTGCTGGCCCTTGGTACTACTGATCCACCAGATGTTTCATATTATTGAGTGGTATTCTGGGGTGGGGTCAATGCCTGGTAATCCAGAACGGCAGCAGAGTATGGTTGGTATATTCCCCTATAGGTCCCATCCTAACCGTTCATAGTATTAACCTACCAAAAGCTTTGTATCATCCTGTTACTGGTAAGGTGGTACGTAATACCAGTAGTTCCTACCTTATTCCGAGTACTCTTGTTGTTTCATTTGTCTAGATCATTTATATAAATTATAATTAACCAATTAGATTCCTTGATTTCCCATAACCTGTACTTAATCGTACAGAGTTATCTCCCTTCTGTATAATAAAAACCTATATCAATGGCAATATCCCCGGCACCCCCAATTTCAGCACCCCTTTTTGGAAAAGCATATGACCTTCGGCACCCCTTTTTCTGAAATGAGGATAAGAGTCGTATTAAAAATCCCTCATTGAGGGATTTTTAATACGACTCTTATCCTCATTTCAGAATAAAGGGGTGCCGAAGGCCATATGTTTTTCAAAAAAGGGGTGCCCAAATTGGGGTGCCTTCTGGAGAATCCTTTTTTTTCTGAAATGAGGATAAGAGTCGTATTAAAAATCCCTCAATGAGGTCTAATTTACTACGACTCTTATCCTCATTTCAGAAAAAAGGGATATACCGCCATACTATAGTACCGTTCTAAACTACCAGGCAGTACCCTACCCACAATACCCCTATGCCTAGCATTGCATACTACCTATACCAGTCATAGGATAACATAAAGCATCAGGTGGATTAATAGTACTAAGGGCCAGCAAGAGACCTATAGGGATATGTACAGCCTATACAGTATCCTCAGATAAGTATCCTATAAAAGGTATCCTCGATATGTATCCTCGAATAATACAATACCAGGCCATGGGTATCCTCAAATACCGAGAAGAGGCTAAGAGTCGTAGTAAATTATGCCTCATTGAGGGATTTTTAATGGTCCTCATAACCTCAAAATTCAATGAGACTATGAGGGATAGTAAATGAGGACTCATTGAAGGCTTTTACATAGCCCTCATGGCCTCATACGACAAAAAGGGATTCCACAGTTACAGGCGTTTTCCAAAATGGGATTCCATGGGATATATCTGTTAAATACTGAAATGAGGCTAAGAGTCGTAGTAAATTATACCTCATTGAGGGATTTTTCAAGGTCCTCATAACCTCAAAATTCAATGAGGGTATGAGGAATAATAAATGAGGACTCATTGAGGGCTTTTACATAGCCCTCATGGCCTCATACGACAAAAAAGGGATTCCATAGCCACAGGTGTTTTTCCAAAAAATGGGATTCCATGGGATATGGCCATTGGATATAGTATTTTATTATACACAAGGGAGATAACTCGGCATAGAGATTATGGGAAATCAAGCAATCTGATTGATTATAAATGATCTAGATATATGAAACAACAAGAGTACTTGGAATAGGGTCAGAACTAACAAGAATAGACCAGAAATTGCTAAATATAGCAATAATAAGGTAAACTGTTCCAGTTGATAGGCTCTTCTACGCTACTGGGTATACTCTAGAATAAAGGAACATGGCCAGATAAACGATAACTATTGCATATATAGATAGAAGCAGAGAATTCTGGAAGAATTCGAAATAATACAAGTTGTCGGGTTGTTTGTGGTAATTATCCAGGGAAGTCTTTCCAGAAAATACTCCGATTCAATCGAACACACCCTCCGAACATACCCCTGTTCTGTTGTAGGCCTTAGGTAACATAGCAATCACGTGCTACCATAGAAACCAAGATGGCGGCCTCCAGTATACAAAATGGACGACGGAAACATGTATCACCCTAACAACACGCGTTGCGCATTCGAACTCACACCACGTATCACTATGGAGATGACGTCACAACATGGCCGCTCACGCGGGTTACCATGACAACACATGGCGCCATTACGTCACGTGACTATGACGTCACATGAGATCCCCCGATGAGATCCCCCAAATGATCCCTGAAACGTGCGAGACATACTACTGACAACAATGAGCGTTACTGACGTTCCAAGGACTAAATATTCGTGTAACCAGTACTAACCACTGGGAACGGATTAGCACATTAAATATTTCGTTTCTGGTGCAACAGGTGACACATCTGCTTGCTTATTCTGAATATTTTGTGTCGATGAGCCCCGGTGACCCGTGGGGGGGGGGGGGGGGGCAGGTGCATCATCAACTTTCATCCATGATTATCTAGTTGAAATAATAAGTAACAAGTAAATAAACATTTACAAATACCGTTCACACTTTAGCTATGCAAAAGTATATCTAATATTGTAATATTGCTACAAATTCCTGGAGAATGCCACCAGGCATTCTGCGGGAATTTGGACCAATATAGGCATGCTGTTAATCAATAAAAGGCTCTTCCAAGTCGAATAGGCTTCTACGACCTGCTGGTCCAACTTGGCAATGGGAACATTTGCATGGGCTGTGCTTGGAAGGATGAATATGGTTTACCCATGCATAGACATGGTGTGTGTAAAAGAGAATTTGGGCCTCTGATCAGCTTGACATGCCTTCCAGGGGCGTAGGAAGCATATTGGACTTGGGAGGGCATTAGCACATACCAATACAGCTGGAATTCACGACAATAGTGGCTTTTCCCTCCAATACTACATACGTTATACGTGGTTAAAACCCACAACTTTGTTCATAAATATTATATTATTACAATTTCCTGGAGAATGCCTTGAGGCATTTTCCAGGAAATTATAATAATAATCTTTTATGAACAAAATATGTTGCATAAAATCTATCATTAGTACATATTTATTCATATTACCCATACATATACCCATGGAGGAAAGTTGGAGGGGCACGTGCCCCCCACCCCCTCCCCTGCTTCCTAGCCCCTGATGCCTTCTATCTCTGAACACCTGTATACACAGGGTGGTGGTATCAACGAGCCACTCATATGTTGAGGCATGCTTCAAACTCCACATATGGTGACAAATCAACCAATATTTTTCTAGATTGTGATAGCAAAGGGATGAGTAATTTAAAATTCGAAATCAGCTCCAGGAATGAAACTGTTAACTCTTTGTACCTACATCACTCCACCCCACCCTATCAAACCACCCCAGTTAGTGACCCCACCCACCCTTCTGTAGGCCCACTTTCTGATTTCTTGTTCCATGTAAATAATTTTCCCCAAGTTTCCTTGTTTCTCAAGTTTATTGTCAAATTATGTCATGGCTGTTGCTAAGCAGCCATGGCATGATTTGAAGTGAACTCACAAGAAATGTAGATGTGCCATAATTACTGGTACTTGACTTCAAGCAAACTTTTGTTCCCCTCACTGTTTTCACCTCCAGCACTTTCAGCAATCCCTGATCATGAAATCACAAGATTGATGATTTTTTCCCAACACAGGGGAGATGATCCTGCATAATAAGTGAGAATTATCGACATCTGAGTGCAGTGGGTTTTACATTTTAATGTAATTATGTCTCCTTGAGGTTATGAACCACTAAATAAATCCCATTGACCACAGTGTTAACATTCCACTCTCTGTACAACACACCAAGTTGTTTTGAAAAAAAATACCTATACATTTACAAAGTACATCATCTCTTGAAAAAATTAAACTGGAAAAAAATATATGTTGCCACACCAAATTTCAGTTTAAATTTCGAATTTTCACAACTACCGTATGGTCTTGCACTGAATGAATTTCACACTTTTTTCCCCATGCCTCATGTTTTTGAGAGATTCTCACACATTCCGGCACCAAATTACAAACAAACTTATTAATCCTTTCTAAAGTGGAGGAATCAAAATTTTAATTAATGGTTTCAAAGTCAAAATATATTTAACCAATCAACTGATCAGCCCTATTTAATCCTACTCACAACATTGTGTGTCAAACGCTCCAGGTCACGTGTTCACTTATTTAGTGGTTCATAACCTAAAGAGATACCAAAGTTGATTACAATATCTGTAATTTGGGATTTAAATTCAAAATAAAATACTACCAAATTGATTCCAAACATTTTTTTTTAAATTCGCTGTTTTTTTCTCTGACCTCACAGCATTTCATTTAACCCATCCTGTTTTTTGAGTAAAAAAAAATCCTGATACATTTTCACCATTTCACTCATTATAATTAAACATGGTAAAAAAATCATTGAAAAAATATTCTTCAAACTGACATCATTTTGAATCAATACATTAATAGATCAGCCCCATGTGTACCTCAAAGCCCAATTATTCTCAGATTACACTCAGTGCAAGAATATTTTAACCCCTTCATTTTTCTCAAAATAAAGATGAAAAAATGTACTTTTCCTTCCTCAAATGTTTCTATATGGCACATATGTGCAGAGCAATACCACATGTGAGAGAAGCACACCTTGACTCAACATAACCATATAATTTGAGTGAAAAACAGAAACAAAGGAACAAGCAAGGGTTGCTATTTGACCTACACCGTACCAACCAATTCAGTGAAAAAGCCACCCCCTAATGCCTATGAGACCCTCCATCATAGTTTTAGTGACAGAAGTTTATAGTGTCTCCAGATGTATAACTTACAGAGATAAGAAGCATCTTAGAAATCAATAAATCACAGATATATTTTTTCTTATCACTGGCAGAGTGGCCTCCGAGTGGAAAATTCCCTCGGTAATGTGTTGCAAAGACAAAAATCTCCACATTTACCCTGCTCAAATGAAATATTTTATGGACAGCACAGGAATTTTGAGAGAAGTCAACCACATGACTCCTTGTATTATACTCATGGATGCCAGGAGCTGAATTCTAAATTAGCAGAAACAAATTGGAGGGGGGGGGGGGGGGGTGAGCAGAATAATAAAATCTTACAGATGACTCCAGATATGTTTCAGAGGTCACGCAAATACATACAGTGGCATAGCACTTTTCCCCCCACTGGAAATGAGAACTATTGACCCAGTCTAGTTACTGTTAACCCTTTCCCCACCCCAGCCTATCACCACTTGTTTCACATTTTCAAAAAAAAAAATAGTTGTTGAACCCTCTTAGAATCAACAAAGGTGCTGATTCCAGAAAGATTCAACAACATATTTTTACTAGAATATACCTGAAACATTAATCTAAGGAGTGGTTAGGTATCTCTATTTACCTTATTTATGATATAATATGTCATATTGACTGCTACATCATAACATTAACAGAAAGCAAATCTTAGTGAGACTACTTGACAAAAAATAATGGTTGAGAAACCAATAAAAAAGACAAGAAGCAAAATTCAATTTTCAAGCATATAGTTTGGGGAATGCACTCTTTGTAAGGAACACAGTACTTAAGGCTCACCCACCGAGGATTGACAAAAACATTGCTACTGAATCTTGAGATGAAAGAGAAAAGAATTTTATACAATGTGAATGCTGCCATTGCAAAAACTGAAAAAAATTCAAGTTACCTACGGTGTCATGATTTTCAAATCAGGAAAACCTTTCTAGAATAGCGATTGGAATCTGATATTCAAAACACTTCAAGGCAGAGGGTATTTGCTCAGAAATAACTGGAATAAGCTTCCAATTGTCCATCAATCAAAGGGAGGTAATCCACTTTCAGTTTCTATCAAATAGAAAGGAAATTCAGCTGTCACATCATGAAAAATTCAAGTAACTCCATACATAAACTGCTCACATGGAGTGAAAACCTTCTGTACACCCCATTAACACAACATTTAATTCATTTCATAGGATGAAACAGGTTATTTCACATTTGATTCACTAACTGAGGTCCCCAAAACAAGAATAGTCTCCATTCTGTGCTGTTTCTGAGAACTTGGCATGTTAAAAATCACATATTTAGCACATTTATATAGATAGAAGGGGGTTAAAATGTTAGAATGAAAGAAAAGAGACTTGCAGTAGTTAGATGTGGGATGGGAGCTTAGGTGGCATGTGGAAAACATGACAAATTTTATTAAATATGTTTCAAGGTAGCAATACAGTGCATTTAAACTCCAACCGGTATAGGGTTAAACAGATTCATTCTGCAGATATGGTTGTGTTTGTCACCATTATTTCAACTGTTCTACCTTGCAGTTGCCCCAAGCAACTGGAAATTCAACCACTAACCAGCCAAACAATCTTTCCTCCTATCTCAGGTCACCTTGTTTATTCAGCAAGCATTTTATGCATGCCAGGAAAGCAAAACAGGCACTGTGTCGTGAAAATTGGGCATCCCACACCTCCAAAATAGCATTTTCCCAAAACTTTCAAACATATTACAAACCCAAAGTGCTTGAATTGAAAAATTTACAAGAACGGGATATCCGAAAACAAAGAAATATCTTCAAATATCCCTCAACAACAGTTACAAGGAAATACTCCTTTAGGTTATGAACCACTAAATAAATCCCATTGACCACAGTGTTAACATTCCACTCTCTGTACAACACACCAAGTTGTTTTGAAAAAAAATACCTATACATTTACAAAGTACATCATCTCTTGAAAAAATTAAACTGGAAAAAAATATATGTTGCCACACCAAATTTCAGTTTAAATTTCGAATTTTCACAACTACCGTATGGTCTTGCACTGAATGAATTTCACACTTTTTTCCCCATGCCTCATGTTTTTGAGAGATTCTCACACATTCCGGCACCAAATTACAAACAAACTTATTAATCCTTTCTAAAGTGGAGGAATCAAAATTTTAATTAATGGTTTCAAAGTCAAAATATATTTAACCAATCAACTGATCAGCCCTATTTAATCCTACTCACAACATTGGGTGTCAAACGCTCCAGGTCACGTGTTCACTTATTTAGTGGTTCATAACCTAAAGAGATACCAAAGTTGATTACAATATCTGTAATTTGGGATTTAAATTCAAAATAAAATACTACCAAATTGATTCCAAACATTTTTTTTTAAATTCGCTGTTTTTTTCTCTGACCTCACAGCATTTCATTTAACCCATCCTGTTTTTTGAGTAAAAAAAAATCCTGATACATTTTCACCATTTCACTCATTATAATTAAACATGGTAAAAAAATCATTGAAAAAATATTCTTCAAACTGACATCATTTTGAATCAATACATTAATAGATCAGCCCCATGTGTACCTCAAAGCCCAATTATTCTCAGATTACACTCAGTGCAAGAATATTTTAACCCCTTCATTTTTCTCAAAATAAAGATGAAAAAATGTACTTTTCCTTCCTCAAATGTTTCTATATGGCACATATGTGCAGAGCAATACCACATGTGAGAGAAGCACACCTTGACTCAACATAACCATATAATTTGAGTGAAAAACAGAAACAAAGGAACAAGCAAGGGTTGCTATTTGACCTACACCGTACCAACCAATTCAGTGAAAAAGCCACCCCCTAATGCCTATGAGACCCTCCATCATAGTTTTAGTGACAGAAGTTTATAGTGTCTCCAGATGTATAACTTACAGAGATAAGAAGCATCTTAGAAATCAATAAATCACAGATATATTTTTTCTTATCACTGGCAGAGTGGCCTCCGAGTGGAAAATTCCCTCGGTAATGTGTTGCAAAGACAAAAATCTCCACATTTACCCTGCTCAAATGAAATATTTTATGGACAGCACAGGAATTTTGAGAGAAGTCAACCACATGACTCCTTGTATTATACTCATGGATGCCAGGAGCTGAATTCTAAATTAGCAGAAACAAATTGGAGGGGGGGGGGGGGGGGGGGGTGAGCAGAATAATAAAATCTTACAGATGACTCCAGATATGTTTCAGAGGTCACGCAAATACATACGCACTTTTCCCCCCACTGGAAATGAGAACTATTGACCCAGTCTAGTTACTGTTAACCCTTTCCCCACCCCAGCCTATCACCACTTGTTTCACATTTTCAAAAAAAAAAATAGTTGTTGAACCCTCTTAGAATCAACAAAGGTGCTGATTCCAGAAAGATTCAACAACATATTTTTACTAGAATATACCTGAAACATTAATCTAAGGAGTGGTTAGGTATCTCTATTTACCTTATTTATGATATAATATGTCATATTGACTGCTACATCATAACATTAACAGAAAGCAAATCTTAGTGAGACTACTTGACAAAAAATAATGGTTGAGAAACCAATAAAAAAGACAAGAAGCAAAATTCAATTTTCAAGCATATAGTTTGGGGAATGCACTCTTTGTAAGGAACACAGTACTTAAGGCTCACCCACCGAGGATTGACAAAAACATTGCTACTGAATCTTGAGATGAAAGAGAAAAGAATTTTATACAATGTGAATGCTGCCATTGCAAAAACTGAAAAAAATTCAAGTTACCTACGGTGTCATGATTTTCAAATCAGGAAAACCTTTCTAGAATAGCGATTGGAATCTGATATTCAAAACACTTCAAGGCAGAGGGTATTTGCTCAGAAATAACTGGAATAAGCTTCCAATTGTCCATCAATCAAAGGGAGGTAATCCACTTTCAGTTTCTATCAAATAGAAAGGAAATTCAGCTGTCACATCATGAAAAATTCAAGTAACTCCATACATAAACTGCTCACATGGAGTGAAAACCTTCTGTACACCCCATTAACACAACATTTAATTCATTTCATAGGATGAAACAGGTTATTTCACATTTGATTCACTAACTGAGGTCCCCAAAACAAGAATAGTCTCCATTCTGTGCTGTTTCTGAGAACTTGGCATGTTAAAAATCACATATTTAGCACATTTATATAGATAGAAGGGGGTTAAAATGTTAGAATGAAAGAAAAGAGACTTGCAGTAGTTAGATGTGGGATGGGAGCTTAGGTGGCATGTGGAAAACATGACAAATTTTATTAAATATGTTTCAAGGTAGCAATACAGTGCATTTAAACTCCAACCGGTATAGGGTTAAACAGATTCATTCTGCAGATATGGTTGTGTTTGTCACCATTATTTCAACTGTTCTACCTTGCAGTTGCCCCAAGCAACTGGAAATTCAACCACTAACCAGCCAAACAATCTTTCCTCCTATCTCAGGTCACCTTGTTTATTCAGCAAGCATTTTATGCATGCCAGGAAAGCAAAACAGGCACTGTGTCGTGAAAATTGGGCATCCCACACCTCCAAAATAGCATTTTCCCAAAACTTTCAAACATATTACAAACCCAAAGTGCTTGAATTGAAAAATTTACAAGAACGGGATATCCGAAAACAAAGAAATATCTTCAAATATCCCTCAACAACAGTTACAAGGAAATACTCCTTTAGGTTATGAACCACTAAATAAATCCCATTGACCACAGTGTTAACATTCCACTCTCTGTACAACACACCAAGTTGTTTTGAAAAAAAATACCTATACATTTACAAAGTACATCATCTCTTGAAAAAATTAAACTGGAAAAAAATATATGTTGCCACACCAAATTTCAGTTTAAATTTCGAATTTTCACAACTACCGTATGGTCTTGCACTGAATGAATTTCACACTTTTTTCCCCATGCCTCATGTTTTTGAGAGATTCTCACACATTCCGGCACCAAATTACAAACAAACTTATTAATCCTTTCTAAAGTGGAGGAATCAAAATTTTAATTAATGGTTTCAAAGTCAAAATATATTTAACCAATCAACTGATCAGCCCTATTTAATCCTACTCACAACATTGGGTGTCAAACGCTCCAGGTCACGTGTTCACTTATTTAGTGGTTCATAACCTAAAGAGATACCAAAGTTGATTACAATATCTGTAATTTGGGATTTAAATTCAAAATAAAATACTACCAAATTGATTCCAAACATTTTTTTTTAAATTCGCTGTTTTTTTCTCTGACCTCACAGCATTTCATTTAACCCATCCTGTTTTTTGAGTAAAAAAAAATCCTGATACATTTTCACCATTTCACTCATTATAATTAAACATGGTAAAAAAATCATTGAAAAAATATTCTTCAAACTGACATCATTTTGAATCAATACATTAATAGATCAGCCCCATGTGTACCTCAAAGCCCAATTATTCTCAGATTACACTCAGTGCAAGAATATTTTAACCCCTTCATTTTTCTCAAAATAAAGATGAAAAAATGTACTTTTCCTTCCTCAAATGTTTCTATATGGCACATATGTGCAGAGCAATACCACATGTGAGAGAAGCACACCTTGACTCAACATAACCATATAATTTGAGTGAAAAACAGAAACAAAGGAACAAGCAAGGGTTGCTATTTGACCTACACCGTACCAACCAATTCAGTGAAAAAGCCACCCCCTAATGCCTATGAGACCCTCCATCATAGTTTTAGTGACAGAAGTTTATAGTGTCTCCAGATGTATAACTTACAGAGATAAGAAGCATCTTAGAAATCAATAAATCACAGATATATTTTTTCTTATCACTGGCAGAGTGGCCTCCGAGTGGAAAATTCCCTCGGTAATGTGTTGCAAAGACAAAAATCTCCACATTTACCCTGCTCAAATGAAATATTTTATGGACAGCACAGGAATTTTGAGAGAAGTCAACCACATGACTCCTTGTATTATACTCATGGATGCCAGGAGCTGAATTCTAAATTAGCAGAAACAAATTGGAGGGGGGGGGGGGGGGGGGTGAGCAGAATAATAAAATCTTACAGATGACTCCAGATATGTTTCAGAGGTCACGCAAATACATACAGTGGCATAGCACTTTTCCCCCCACTGGAAATGAGAAACTATTGACCCAGTCTAGTTACTGTTAACCCTTTCCCCACCCCAGCCTATCACCACTTGTTTCACATTTTCAAAAAAAAAAATAGTTGTTGAACCCTCTTAGAATCAACAAAGGTGCTGATTCCAGAAAGATTCAACAACATATTTTTACTAGAATATACCTGAAACATTAATCTAAGGAGTGGTTAGGTATCTCTATTTACCTTATTTATGATATAATATGTCATATTGACTGCTACATCATAACATTAACAGAAAGCAAATCTTAGTGAGACTACTTGACAAAAAATAATGGTTGAGAAACCAATAAAAAAGACAAGAAGCAAAATTCAATTTTCAAGCATATAGTTTGGGGAATGCACTCTTTGTAAGGAACACAGTACTTAAGGCTCACCCACCGAGGATGACAAAAACATTGCTACTGAATCTTGAGATGAAAGAGAAAAGAATTTTATACAATGTGAATGCTTGCCATTGCAAAAACTGAAAAAAATTCAAGTTACCTACGGTGTCATGATTTTCAAATCAGGAAAACCTTTCTAGAATAGCGATTGGAATCTGATATTCAAAACACTTCAAGGCAGAGGGTATTTGCTCAGAAATAACTGGAATAAGCTTCCAATTGTCCATCAATCAAAGGGAGGTAATCCACTTTCAGTTTCTATCAAATAGAAAGGAAATTCAGCTGTCACATCATGAAAAATTCAAGTAACTCCATACATAAACTGCTCACATGGAGTGAAAACCTTCTGTACACCCCATTAACACAACATTTAATTCATTTCATAGGATGAAACAGGTTATTTCACATTTGATTCACTAACTGAGGTCCCCAAAACAAGAATAGTCTCCATTCTGTGCTGTTTCTGAGAACTTGGCATGTTAAAAATCACATATTTAGCACATTTATATAGATAGAAGGGGGTTAAAATGTTAGAATGAAAGAAAAGAGACTGTGCAGTAGTTAGATGTGGGATGGGAGCTTTAGGTGGCATGTGGAAAACATGACAAATTTTATTAAATATGTTTCAAGGTAGCAATACAGTGCATTTAAACTCCAACCGGTATAGGGTTAAACAGATTCATTCTGCAGATATGGTTGTGTTTGTCACCATTATTTCAACTGTTCTACCTTGCAGTTGCCCCAAGCAACTGGAAATTCAACCACTAACCAGCCAAACAATCTTTCCTCCTATCTCAGGTCACCTTGTTTATTCAGCAAGCATTTTATGCATGCCAGGAAAGCAAAACAGGCACTGTGTCGTGAAAATTGGGCATCCCACACCTCCAAAATAGCATTTTCCCAAAACTTTCAAACATATTACAAACCCAAAGTGCTTGAATTGAAAAATTTACAAGAACGGGGATATCCGAAAACAAAGAAATATCTTCAAATATCCCTCAACAACAGTTACAAGGAAATACTCCTTTAGGTTATGAACCACTAAATAAATCCCATTGACCACAGTGTTAACATTCCACTCTCTGTACAACACACCAAGTTGTTTTGAAAAAAAATACCTATACATTTACAAAGTACATCATCTCTTGAAAAAATTAAACTGGAAAAAAAATATATGTTGCCACACCAAATTTCAGTTTAAATTTCGAATTTTCACAACTACCGTATGGGTCTTTGCACTGAATGAATTTTCACACTTTTTTCCCCATGCCTCATGTTTTTGAGAGATTCTCACACATTCCGGCACCAAATTACAAACAAACTTATTAATCCTTTCTAAAGTGGAGGAATCAAAATTTTAATTAATGGTTTCAAAAGTCAAAATATTTTAACCAATCAACTGATCAGCCCCTATTTAATCCTACTCACAACATTGGGTGTCAAACGCTCCAGGTCACGTGTTCACTTATTTAGTGTTCATAACCTTGATGCCTCACTTAACTCCTTCGAGCCTCAGACTAAGGCGAGGGGCAGGGGCTGTGGTGGGAGGGGGGGCACTACAAGTACATTTTTGAAATCCTAAAGCTCAAAATTATCTATATAGCTGTAGATGAGTTGGCAATAGTTGTACATCATTGCTGGCTGCCTGAACAGGCAGGCAGCAAAGAAGTAGAACCATTACCAACTCATCTACAGCAGTGAGAACAAATAAAATGATGCAGTAAATTGAATTTAGGGAAAAGATGCCCTAAAAGGCCCCCCGCCCCCCTGCCCTGCTGATGGAATCCCTTGGTCAGGAGACATGTAATTTATTTTTTTGTACCATGGCCGGTCTCCCATAACTCTCTCTCTCTCTCTCTCTGTGGGGGGGGGGGGGGGGGGGGGGGGGGCAAAATTGCAGGAAACAATGTTATTCCTCCAGACACCACCCAAAAAGAAAAAAATGACAAAAAGTCCCCACACACTGCTTCCACCACCCTGACGGCAGTGATCTGGATGACTTAAGAGCATCCCAGTCTGGAGTGTGTGTGTGGGGGGGGGGGGGGGGGAGGGGGGAGGGTATGTGTGTGTGATGCCCAGGTCACGCTACCACTAACTTTAAATGTGACCATATAATACTGACCAAGATAACTGGCGTTTTGCCTATGACCTCCCAACTCTTCCCTTGATCACAAGTGGAGAGGTGGTGGCACAGGTAATAGCAGGGTAACTTGATCACATTCAAAAAAGTTTGGGGTTGTGCGGCCTGAGAATCACTCAAATCCCCACCCTATCCTCTCACTCCACCATTTACACAATTATTCTTCACCTTATGGAATTCTGCCACTGCAACCAACCCCCACCCCACCCCAAGTAATTTGTCAGTTTGACAGAGCTGTTGCAAACACTGACACAACATACTCCACAGAGTCACCCAGATACAGTTCACGTCTCTTTGATTTACGCAGTTGTTCTAGTTGACCGAGAAAAGTTCGGAAAAAACAATCAATCTCGAGTTATTTCTTATTGATCAATAGTCCAATAATATTAGCCTTCGCCTGTGCTCCGAATTTATTATTTTTTTATTTTTAATATGTCGCACCGTCGAAGTCTAATCTGATCTTTCGTTTTTCCAGCAGCAAAGTTCACGGTGCGACATATTAAAAATAAAAAAATAATAAATTCGGAGCACAGGCGAAGGCTAATATTATTGGACTAATTGATCAAGTGTGGATTTTGCCGATTCGAAATAGGTAAAAATACACGCAAGCAAAACTAAATTCATCGTGAAAAATAGAATGCAGATAAATATGTACTTTTCCTCCTGCTAAAATTTAGGTGAATGAAATGGCGATGCTTTCAGCCGAAAAGTAAGTCTCGGTCCGATGGAATGACCCTGTTGTCGAAGAGTGAAAAAAATAGAACGGGGAATTCCCAAACACGAAATTTGGAAACTAGACAGGGTGCTAAAGATTTCCAACTAAATAACATAATATGCAGATGCCAGATAACACTGTAACTTTATCATTTAAAGAGTAAAATATTAATGAAACTTTTGATTCAAGGTTTTATTGCTTTGTGTTACCTTTCGATTTTTGCGACGTGATTAAAGTTGAAGTGACCCGCATTTGGTAAAGATTCGATATCGGTAAAATGACTGTGTCATGTTCCATTCATTTATTTCAAGAGAAGTCAAAATTAATAAATCATCGTTTTAATTTCTGGTTCCATTATTATTTTTTCCATTTGTAATTAAGCCAAAAATGTGTGGTAGTCTCGACTTTAAAGGCCGTAATGGAGAGAAATGAAACGAGAGAATCTTTTGTCAAATCTTTAGAGTCTGAGACCCCATTCCTGCTAATTCCCATTAAGATTGCAATGACTCGTTGGTAAAGAGATGATGTTGGCCTACCACCCCCCCTCCCCCCCCCCCCCCCCCCCCCCCGCCTCCTCTCTTATGCTTTTGGACTTATACTTCAGCTGCCGGGTAAGTCCGTAATTTCATTTGATTATTTTCAGAAAGAAATTGCAAATGTATTCATAGTTTTTCATGAAACCTGATAGTGGCCGCAATGCTGATCATTGTTCTGCACTTGGCTTGATTTATAAAATTTCAGTGGACGTTGGTTTTCTTTTTATTTGTTCTATTGAGAATCAATATACTCAGTTCTGTATTTAGTACCGTTTTTTTATATTTCTCTGTTGTGGTTTTATTTTATTTTTGGACCCCGGACTCTGCTGTCCGAAATTAACCATTTCCAACCTGCAGAGGCGACGGAAGCTCCAAAAACGTGGGGTGGGGGTTACACCTTTCTGGGTACCGCAAGGGTGTAGGATTGAAAATATTTTTTTTCCTGGGGGTGGTCAATGGTGGTGGGGCGGTGTATTCATGCAAAATATATTAAAAAAAATTTACTCTACTCCTCATCCCTATTCCACCCAATTTCAGGCAGTAACCTCAGAGACCTCAACCTTATTGTCATTATTTTGCGATATTGGATTATGACCAGTCAAAATTGAAACGTGTCGCATCGGCGGTTTTCGCGTGTTACTACAGATTAGGGTAGTAGTAGTGGATTTAATTTTTTTCGTTTTTGATTAAGAGTAACATTCGTCTCTATATATCTCACCTTTTGGTACACACTACAACTATATAGCGTCCGTCCAATTCGCATACTTTGGATTGAACTGAATTGAACTAGTTCTTTGCCACTGAATACAAATTTATATTTTGCAAAATCACACGGTAAAAGTGAATCGAATGAGAATTAATGAGAAAGAAAGGATAAATTATTGTGGTTAAATTTACGCATTTTACGGGGTTGTGTACGTTATGTCGGCAAAGGCCGTTCGGGTACCTGTAATTGGTGAAAAAAGTGCGGGGGGGGGGGGGGGCAATGCGTTCGTCAACTCAACATGGCACGAGAGCCAGAGCAGAAGGAAATAACTAGAGGCACAGCAGAGTTCTATCCTTCCGCGATGATCATGGCATAGGTATTCTGTGTTTATCATTCGCCCTGTGACATAGAATTCATTAATTTAAAAATTCAAACATCACACACAGAAAATTTCAAACCTTGAAACTCTGTTATTTTTTCCAATTGACATTGGGCTTATCGGCCGGGTCAGAATTCGACGTTTCGATTGGCCGGTTACGAAAATGGGCGGAGTTTAGTTCTTTTGATGGACGCATGACGTTAGGTGAAAAGATAGTCCAGTACTTTTTCTTTCACTCCTTTTTCACTCGATTTAACTTGTAAACTATAATGTTGTAAAATCTGTTTCCAAAATCATGAGCTGCACAATGATATTATATTGAATAGAACACGCGACATAGCAGAAGCTTTGTATGGAAAGTGTTTGGGTAGTAGTAGGATATAACTAATATCTTGTGTCATAACAGTTGTTAGTGTATGTTTGGTGGAAACGGCCTTTAACCCTTTACCTAACATGAAAAGCAGACGACACTTGCAAAACAAATTCTTGAAGAACTAATTTTTTTTTCATTTTTGTCTCAAAAACATAGGTACGACCTATGTTTTTGAGACAAAAAATGAAAAAATAATGAAAATTAATTGGCGATTTTTGAGAATAGCGCTGGCCGGTTTTGCCTTTACGTTGGGTAACGGGTTAATAAGCATTCAGCTTACTTTCGAATCCAGAAATACTTCATTGTTGTATATCTTCTCTGATAATTGGATATGAATATTGTTTAAACTAGTATAGACCAGGGGCTCATTTTGGCCGTCGGCTATTTTCTGTCGGCGAACAGAGCGATATTAAACCTGCTGACAAGTGAGATAAATGCTTCCATTTTAGAATATTCGAGGCAGCAGCTCTCACCATTTGAGGAACATCTCGGCCAAGATAACCTCAAATTTCTGAGGTTCACAAAGAGGGCTTGAGGGTGTCGGAAAGATAACACCCGAAATCTCCGATTTCATGAATGGAACATGCACAGTGAACACTGAGAGTACAGTACAGTCGCCGTGGACTGGTTGTAATCCACGCATGGGCAGTAATGTCCACGCATGCGTCTACCAGGTACCCGATGCTTCATTAATTAAATTTTTGATGATTATTCCTAATATTTGTGTTTGGAATTTAATATTATTGCGTCCGTGGAAATACTGCCCACCCCTTGGAAACTGGCCGTACTGTACATTCAATACCCAATCCACTCTTCTGCAGTAAGGTTGTCGCTGAACAGCTCATCGCAGTACAGCCACGGGAAGGACGTGTGAAGGTTTGTGTTTAGATTACACTTGAACACGGTGCACCCAGAAGTTTTATTTCTTCTTTTCTAGCTCTTCCCCGGACTTTCCTTGTGCCTTCTCTTCCAGTGTTCCCTTGCGAATCTTTTCATCATGATCCCAGCTTCTCCAGCTCTAGACGAAGCCTTGCACACTCCGCTGGCTTTCGGGATTGGTTGCACAGCATCAACACTCATACGAGATGGGCCTGGGATAACAGAGCCTGATTTGTATCAAGTTGAGTTCCTGGGGATGATTTGGATGATATTCGATATGACATTGTCAGCATCCGTACGAATAGATCTCATAACGTCTGACTCCTGCATTACTTATGCACTTTCGACAATGTGCAAGGACTAGCTTGCAACTGATGTAACAGCAACATGGGGTGGGGTGGGGTGGGGGAAGTGTAAGTAGAATGTTCTGTAATTGTCAATTTATCTCAAAGCTCAGGCCTAATTGAAGAATTGATAGCTCGGTTATTCACAGTAACCTAATAAATACCACCTTGTGACTTATAGGTAGCTGGAACCAGATTAAAATGGAAAAAAAATAGTGAAGACAACCTTCTATACAAGGTTGGGAAAGATTGATGCGTTAGGGTACTCGTTTTCAATAAAAAATCAATAAAATTGACAATTACTTCACCGAGTATAAAAAGATGCACAGCACTCCAGAGAATGGGGAGGGTGGTGGAAGCGTTGGAAACAATTCGTAGTCACTTTGTAGTTGCTCGCTTGTTCGACATGGAGGTACAGATGGCTGAAACAAACAACTTGAATGCATGGTTAATCTGAACTCTCCCAAGAAAATCGAAAGCGCTCCACACTTCAACCAGTCGACATATAGAGTTACCTCCCTTATACCAGCTTTGATACGTGTTGTTGTGCGTTCCTTCGTTGTCCATGTGGCCCATTCTGGATCCTTCCTCCTATTTATTTATTGGTGTTTTTAAGGTCATATACTTACGCACAATGGCTAATCATGACCGTGACAGTTTTATGGGTGGAGGAAGCCGGAGTACCCGGAGAGAACCACCGAGCAACGACGAGCAGCTGCCAGCTCCCCAACATCGTAACTCCGCACTGCAGCACATGCAAGGTTTGATTGGTTGAAGACATGCGCACCATCGACGTGCAGTACGCGCCAGTACACGGCGTCATCGTGCCCCCACGTGGACAATCGAGGTTAAGTGCCTTGCTCAAGGACACAACGCGGGAGTCTGAATCGATCGCTCAGACGGTCACCCATCCGAAGAGTAACCGGGCTCGACGTTGCTCAACTTCGGTGATCTGACGAGAACCGGTTACCGCAACGCCACCTCCTTTCCTCCTACATTTCACCTGGACAAGACATCGCGCCATCTTAGAACCATTCTGTCCTAAGTGCACTCTTATTTAGAGTGCAGTTTGGACAGAATGGTTCTGAGGCGACGACCGGTGTTTGGTATAGACCTTTTTCCACAGGTTTTTTAATAACACGAATGATATTGAGAAGTTCAGCAATATTGTTCAAAGCACTGGAGTCTTACATACCGTATGTGCACTCCTTGGCACACTAGACAAATATTTTCAGGACGCCGGCCTGAAAGCTGTTTGTATTGAAGGCTTTGAAGCTGGAGTAATGAATGAAGTACAAGTGGCAGTTATCCTGTGTGGATGGAAATACAATCAAGCAGCGAACTGCAATAAAAAAAATTGAAGCGTTCTCCTGTTTGGCATGGAAAGAAATTGCCGCATGGTTCGACACTATTTGCAATGACCTGCATCACCTGGACAGGACTACCCAACTGATTGTGGAGTTAACAGCTGTGCAATATAATGGGTGTATTTCATATTCCTAAAAATATGATTATCTGCATCAAGATGTCGATGATGAATCAGCTGATTTTTCGGGCGTCTTGCGGATGTGGCTAAAGGGCCTTGGGTGGATCCCCGGGTTGTGTGGGGGAGAGGGCCGAGGCGGCGAAGCCAGGGGGCACAGGCCCCTCCACTTGTTTTCCACAGATAAGTTTCGCAGTTACAAAGTGAGTTAAAATGGGCGCATGCAAACGTGTCAAATTACAGACATTCCTGTAACATTATTTGCAAATCCAAACAATATTTAGCCAAATAATCCCACTTTCGGTCGCTTCTTCCACTTCAACTACATGTATCAGATGACTGAAGTAGTATAAACGGACAGGACAGTTATCACACAGCGGCATATCCATCTAAACGAGAGACGAGAGTCATTGCACATTTACCGAAACTTGTAAGGATTCTGTATATCACATACGAAAAAGATTCTAACTAGTAGTTCTGGAGAAGAAGAGTTTTAAAGATTATTCCTCATATTGGACTAAGCTAAAATTCGGACACCAATATGGAGCCCAAATATTCACCCAGTGGCTTGGTGTGAGCAAACGTAGATCAAGCCTCCCAAAAGATGCTGTATACCAAATATTCTTACTTGTGGTTTTTTAGATTTCTCAAGAGTGTTTCTCATATTGCCATAAGTTATTTTGGGACCCGATATGGAACCCAAGTGTCACCTGAATGACTTGATTTGAACAAACTTGAATCTGAACCCTGTAACAATGTTGTGTACCAAATATCCAGAAATTCTGACTGGTGGTTCTGGAGAAGATTCTTTAAAGGCCCCGCCCCCTCCCCCCCCCCCCCCCCCCCCCCCAATGGATGCTATGCACAAAATATAGGATTCTGATCGGTGGTTCTGGAGAAAACTTTTAATTTTCGCAAATATGCTGACTCAGCATTTTTTCGTTCCAGCAATTACCCCCCCCCCCCCCCCCCACCCCACCCCCATACACACACTCTAGTACACCAGTACACTTGCTTAATACTCTGGGTTACGTCACACATAAATCATCAAGCGGGACCTTTCATTCAGCTCTGTTTTTGCCAGTTTCTCCAGTTTTCCCCAGATTTTTCCATTGTTCATCTCCCCTTCGACTGTCCTTCTCGAAGTACCACTGGGTCTCCCTTGTTTCCTCTTTCCAGCTGGTGTCCATCTCAAAGCTCTCATTGCATGTCGGTTCGTATCCATCCACAACAGGTTCCCAAAGTATCTATATCTTCTCTTCTTAATTTCAGTGTTGATGTCATTCACTCAGGTACGTTCCGCAATATCTGTGTGGATTACTCTGTAGCGCCGACACACCCTTAAAATCCTTCTCAGACATCTCCCTTCAAAGCCCCTCAGCTGTCTCTCAACTTCCTTATTGGCACGCCATGCTTCTGCGCCAAACAGTAACACTGCCCCAACGTTGCTCCTTTATAGCCTCACTTTGGTCTATTGAAATGTTCTTGTTTACGGGTGCTGTCAAGCTTCTTAAATGCAGATGCAGCCTTCTCTGTCCTCACAGTAACATCCTTCATATCTTCACAGACTTTTGTACTGTGCTGTCCAAGTAAAAGAATGCCCCCACTTCTCCGCGTCTTCACCACTCATCTTTATCCTGCCGCTGTCCCTGCAATTCACCCTCATGACTTCAGTCTTCTTGCTGTTGACCTTCATGCAAAGTTTTTGTCCCCAGTTGGTAAGGGTCAGGAAAGTTCCGTCCCCTAGTTAGTGGGAAGTTTCGTCCCCGGGAAGTTTCTAGGACGAAACTTCCCACTTGAATGGTAAATTGTATAGAATTCTGACATATTTAAAAAAAAATGTTTAATCAAGTACTATCATGATCATATATGTATGTGTTTGCGTGGAATGTGACTCTTCTGACTTTCTTTTTCCCTATTAATATAAATATGCATTGAAATTATAAATATAGCACCATGTTGTTTTCATAATTTCCTTGATGTAAATGCACTCGGTTGGATCTTAGGGTGTTTTTTTTAACTGGTACAGTCGGATGGATCTTAGGGTGTTTTTAGTTGGTTCACGCAAGCCCAATGATTTTTATTTTGTGACAATTTATTGGCGAATGGCCACGGGCATTCACTAATAAATTGTCACAAAACAAACTTCATGCAGGTATGAAAAATTAATAAGATTTTAGTGTTTGCCGTTTCAGATTGTTGGTAAACCATTGGGCAGCAACAGTCAGCTGTGGACAATCAACTCCTTTGTTAGCGACGGAGAGAAGAAGAGATGAAATGGTTTCGCGTGCCGAAGGCTCACAGGGGCGATTAATCAAAAGATACGATTACTTGTATCTAACCTTACAATCCCACGCCAGCCCTAAGCTTATTTTTTAACAAGTACAGAGGACGAAACTTCCCGTGGTCGAAACTTCCCACTAACTGGGGACGAAAGTTCCCGGGGCCGTAACTTCCCAGGGACGAAACTTCCCGATCCCGTTGGTGACACTTTCAGACTCACCCTGCATATGCGGGTAGGTGTTCGACAGAAGTTCTGAAGCTCAGTACCAAATAACAAGTTACTGTACCCATCGGTTCATGAGATTTTTGTGAAATTTGGTAGTTTATGTCATCGGTTCAGGACCAATATCCTGTTTCCAATACAAAGTCCAAAAAGATTCTTTTTTCTGATCATGACAAGATGAACAGAAAATGAAAGTGTCAATGACACTGTAGCTCAACTTGTTAAGACATGTGCATGTATAGTATGTGACACTGCAATGACAAACATCTAGGTAATGACCTGATAACAAAGGTACACGTAAAGTATTGCAAAGGTCTGTACATAAATACTGAGCGTAGCCTGTAACAAATGCATAGGTAAAGTATTGTAAAGGTGGGTGACAGTCAGATGCTAAACTAGAAAAGAAATCTTTTGAGTCCCAGAATGGGTCTGACTGAACCCCAAAATATTTGTTCTCATAGCAGTGATAACAAAGGCACCCCAAAACACACTCCTTCCTGTCCCAAGGTGAAAACAAAGGGACCCAAGAAGTTTCGTTAAGATCAGTTCATAAATACGAGCTGTATAGAAGTTGTGACAAAAACTGATTGGACTTAATTTCGGTACAAAATGGCCACTGGCAGCCATCTTGAATTTTTGACTGCACCCAGAAACACTCGTTCTCGTCCCAAGGTGATAACAAAGGTACCCAAGAAGATTCGTGAAGATCGGTTCATAAATACAGCCTTTAGCCCAAACCGTATCGACATGTGCACTTACTGAGTATAAGCAGCACTGAATAAATCAAAATTCATCTAATTTGCATAATTTCTGCACGAGAAAAAAACCCGTATTATACGTGATGTATTCCATGTTACTAAACATTCATACAAAAATTTATTCAAATCAGAACTTTCATACAGAAGTTCTGTACAAAAAACTGATTGCACTCATTTTGTTACAAAATGGCAGCTGGTGGCCATCTTGAATTTTGGACCATACCCCAAATACTCGTACTCATCCTACGGTGATAACAAAGATACCAAAGAAGTTTCGTAAAGATCGGTTCATAAATACGGCCTCTAGCCTGAGCCGTACAGAAGTTGTGTACAATGAAAGTGCCAATGACACTGTAGCTTAATTTGTGTGTTGTGTTTGATGAAAAGGATAATGTTCAATGTTTATGAAAGGATTATGAAATAAGACAAGAATTGTGATAATTGGGAATATGTTCATTTCTGTTCCCTGTATGCTATGTTTATGATAAAAATAATATGAGGCGTACACTGTACTAAAGAGCTGAGGGGTGGGTTAATATGACCTCACAGTTAATGTATGTGGCCCTCACAGTTAACGTATATCAACAACAGTTACCAAGTTACAGTGAAATTATTCCAAAACGAGTCATCCTATCAAGTTACATTAAAATCCCTTCATAAATATGGCCTGTAGACTGTGCTAAAAGTTTTCGGGCTTCGGGCCCCTGTAGCCGTCAGTTTCCCAATTGCGTCCAAAGGAGACGTTCTCATCTAGACATTATATGAAGTCAACCTACCAAGTTCCCTTAATAAATATGACCTGTAGACTGTGCTAAAGGTTTTTGGGCTCTGGCAGCCATCATGGTTGAATGATCGCAACCAAAAGGGGACATTCTCATCTGGGCATCATCTGGAGTGATCCTACAAAGTTACAATGAAATCCCTTCATAAATATGACCTGTAGACTGTGCTCAAGGTTTTTGGGCTTCGGGCCCCTGAAGCCGTCACAGTTGACCAATCACGACCAAAAGGGGATGTCATCATCTAGGCTTTATGTGGAGTCAAACTTACGGGTTACAATGAAGTCCTTCCATAAATATGACCAATAGACTATGCTAAAGGTTTTGGGGTTTTGGGTTCGGGCAGCCATCAAAGCTGAATGATCGCGACCAAAAGGGGACGTTCTCATCTAGACATTATTTAGAATCATCCTACCAAGGTACAATGAAATCCCTTCATAAATATCACCTGTAGACTGTGCTAAAGATTTTTGGGCTTTGGGCCGCTGTAGCCAACACAGTTGCCTAATGGTGTCCAAAAGGGGCGGTTCTCATCTAGACATTACATGAAGTCAACCTACCAAGTTACAATGAAATCCCTTCATAGATATGATCTGAAGACTGTGCTAAAGGTTTTCGGGCTTTAGGCTTGGGCAGCCATCATGGTTGAATGATTGCAACCAAAAGGGGACATTCTCATCTGGACATCATCTGGAGTGATCCTATGAAGTTACAATTCCCTTCATAAATATGACCTGTAGACTGTGCTCAAGATTTTCGGGCTTCAGGCACCTGTAGCCATCACAGTTGACCAACCACGGCCAAAAGGGAATGTCATCATCTAGGCATTATATGGAGTCAACCTAACAAGTTACAATGAAATCCTTCCATAAATACGACCATACAGACATGCTAAAGGTTTTTGGGCTCGGGCAGCCATCAGGGCTGAATGATCGTGACCAAAAGGGGACGTTCTCATCTGGACACTATTTGGAGTCATCCTACCAAGCTACAATGAAATCCCTTCATAATTATGACCTGTAGACTGTTCTAAAGGTTTTCGGGCTTTGGGCCCCTGAAGCCGTCACAGTTGCCAAATCGTGTCCAAAAGGGGACGTTCTCATCTAGACATTATATGAAGTCAACCTACCAAGTTACAATGAAATCCCTTCATAAATATGACCTGTAGACTGTGCTAAAGGTTTTCGGGCTCGGGCAGCCATCAAGGTTGAATGATCGGAACCAAAGGGGACAATCTCATCTGGGCATCATCTGGAGTGATCCAAAGAAGTTACAATGAAACCCCTTCATAAATATGACCTGTAGACTGTGCTCAAGGTTTTCGGGCACCTGTAGCCATCACAGTTGACCAATCACGACCAAAAGGGGATGTCATCATCTGGGCATTATATGGAGTCAACCTGACAGGTTACAAGGAAATCGTTCTATAAATATAACCTTTTGCCTATGCTAAAGGTTTTTGGGCTCGGGCACCCATCAAGGCTGAATGATCATGACCAAAACAGGACGTTCTCATCTAGACATTATTTGGAGTCATCCTACCAAGTTACAACGAAATCCCTTCATAAATATGACCTGTAGACTGTGCTAAAGGTTTTCGGGCTTCGGACAACTTTAGCTGTCAAAGTTGCCCAATCATGTCCAAAAGGGGACGTTCTCATCTAGACATTTTATGAAGTAAACCTACAAAGTTACAATGAAATCCCTTCATAAATATGACCTGTAGACTGTGCTCACGGTTTTCAGGCTTCAGGCACTTGTAGCCATCACAGCTGACCAATCACGACCAAAAGGGGATGTCATCATCTAGGCATTAAATGGAGTCAACCTAATTGGTTACAATGAAATCCTTCCATAAATATGACCTTTTACCTATGCTAAAGGTTTTTGGGCTCGGGCACCCATCAAGGCTGAATGATCGCGATCAAAATGGGACGTTCTCATCTAGACATTATTTGGAGTCATCCTACCAAGTTACAATGAAATTCCCTCATAAATATGACCTGTACACTGTGCTAAAGGTTTTCGGGCACCTTTAGCCGTCACAGTTGCCCAATCATGTCCAAAAGGGGACGTTCTCATCTAGACATTATATGAAGTTAACCTACCAAGTTACAAATGAAATCCCTTCATTAATATGACCTGCAGACTGTGCTAAATGTTATTCGGGCTTCGGGCTCGGGCAGCCATCATGGCTGAATGATCGCAACCATAGGGGACAATCTCATCTGGACATCATCTGGAGTGATCCCAAGAAGTTACAATGAAATCCCTTCATAAATATGACCTGTAGACTGTGCTCAAGGTTTTCGGGCTTCGGGCACTTGTAGCCATCACAACTGACCAATCACGACCAAAAGGGGATGTCATCATCTAGGCATTATATGGAGTCAACCTAACAGGTTACAATGAAATCCTTTCATAAATATGACCTTTTGCCTATGCTAAAGGTTTTTAGGCTCGGGCACCCATCAAGGCTGCATGATCGCGATCAAAATGGGATGTTCTCACCTAGACATTATTTGGAGTCATCCTACCAGGTTACAATGAAATTTCTTCATAAATATGACCTCTAGACTGTGCTAAAGGTTTTCAGGCTTCGGGCCCCTGTAGCCGTCACAGTTGCCCAATCACGTCCAAAAGGGACTTTCTCATCTAGACATTGTATGAAGTCAACCCACCAAGTTACAATGAAATTCCTCAATAAATATGACCTGTAGACTGTGCTAAAAGTTTTCGGGTTTTGGGCTCGGGCAGTCGTCACGGTTGGCAGATCATGCCCAAATGGGGAAATTCTCATCTAGACATCATAAGGAGTCATCCTACCAAGTTACAATGAAATCCCTCCACATTAAACATGACCTGCAGACTGTGCTAAAAGCTTTCGGGTTTCGGGCTTGGGCAGCCATCACGGTTGATAGATCATGCCCAAAAGGGGACGTTCTCATCTAGGCATTATACAGAGGCGTCCTACCAAGTTACAATGAAATCCCTTCATAAATATGAACTGTAGACTGTGCTAATGGTTTTCGGGCTCGGGCAGCCATACCGGATGCCCGATCGCGACCAAAAGGGGACATTCTCATCTAGACATGACCCCAAACCTGCATATGAAATTTTGTGATGATCAGACAAGAACTGTTGGGTGTAGCCCGTGCTAAAGGAAAATGTGAACAGACGTCACAGACTAACAGACTTCCGCACGCATGATGGCAATAGCTTATCTTGACTGTGTCAAGTTAAGCTAAAAAACTGATCAGACCTAATTTCGGTCCAAATGGTCACTGGCAGCCATCTTGAATTTTGGACCACACCCAGAAACACTCGTTCTCTTCCCAAGGTGATAACAAAGGTACCCACGACATTTCGTGAAGATCGGTTCATAAATACAGCCCCTAGCGCAAGCCGTATTGACATGTGTACTTACTGTGTGCAAGTAGCACTGAAAAAATCAAAGTTCATCTAATTTGCATAATTTCTGCACAAGAAAAAAATCTGTACATGTGATGTATTCATGGTACTAAACATTCACACAAAAAATTATTCAAATCAGCGCTTTCATATGGAAGTTCTGCGCAAATATCTGATTGCACCTAATTTTGTACAAAATGGCTGCCATCGGCCATCTTGAATTTCGGACCAGACCCCAAAACACTCGTTCTCGTCCCACAGTGATACCAAAGGTACCCAAGCAGTTTCGTAAAGATCGGTTCATAAATACGGCCTCTAGCCCAAGCCGTATTGGCATTTGCACTTACAGTGCTGAAAGTAACACTAATTAAATCAAAAGTTAGTCTAATTTGCATAATTTACACACGAGAAAAAAACACGTATTATATGTGATGTATCCCATGGTACTAAACATTCATACAAAAAAATTTTCAAATCACAGCTTTCATATGGAAGTTCTGCGTAAAAATCTGATTGCAGCTAATTTTGTATAGAATGGCTGCCAGCAGCCAACTTGAATTTCGGACTGGACCCCAAAACACTCGTTCTTGTCCCAAGGTGATAACAAAGGTACCCAAGAAGTTTCGTAAAGATCGGTTCATAAATACGGCCTCTAGCCCGAGCCGTATTGAATTGTTGACAGACAGACGGACGACTGGCCATGGCAGAAGCTCAAAGATGACTTACGTCAAAGTTGAGCTAAAAATAACCGAAGTCTCCAGTTATTGGAAGAAGGTTTTCAATGAAAGTCGATCAAGAGAATATGAAGTGAGGTGGGGGATGTTTCAGGACAAGGTGTTGAAAACTGTGGCAAAGCTGTTAACTTTTAACCATCGAGGCAAGTGAGGCGAAGAAAATTCTATGCTGAAGCACATCAAAAACAACGACAAAGCAAATTCGATTCAAGTCAAGTGGCAGAGTACCTCAAAAATACTCTCCAAAATGCAAGATCGGCAAAAAACAGGCATTTGCATGATTGGGGATTGGACATTGACATTGTGGAAGATTTATTTATTTATTTATTGGTATCTGAGGTCACATATTTCTGCACAACGACTCTTCATGACATAGATATAAAGCCAAGTTTAGTCACTCATTTATACCCATGTTACCCATTTTAGAGGACTTCCACCCCTGGCATTGGTGACTGGGACCAATTTTACCAGTAAACTGCTTGTTTACCACAGTAAACAAGCTCGGCGTTACTTCCCGGGGTTTCCACGGAGAATTGTGAAAGATAAAGCTTTCAGAGAAGCAAATATGTTAGACACAAAACTGAAGTTCAATTTAAAGAACGGTTTGTCCAAATAACTGATAGAACTGACATTTATTTATTTATTTGTGTTTAGGTAACATATTTCTGCAGAATGGCTGATTGTAACTGCAACGTGGATATAAAATCAAGTTTAGTCCATCGTTTATACCCATGTTTCCCATTTTAGAGGGCTTCTGCCCTAATCATTGTTGACCGGTCCTATTATACCCGTAAAGCAGAGCACAGTAAACAAGCACTTCCCGGGGGGTTCCCACAGGGGACTCATTATGGATAAAACCGAAATTTCTTTTGCATTGATGATAATGATACATTACTTTCTTACTATTCATTCGATTATTAGTGTTCTACTAATTCAGAGTCCCGGGATTACAGATCAAAAAGGCCAATTTTGAGGCATATTTATGAATTTGTTGAAAATTTTGGCAGAAAAAAAAAAAAAATGAAAGTGTCAATGACACTGTAGCTCAACTTGTGTAAGACATGTACATGTATAGTATGTGACACAGCAATGACACACATCTAGGTAATGACCTGATAACAAAGGTACATATAAAGTATTGTAACGGTCTGTACATAAATACTGACCGTAGCCTGTAAAAAATGTATAGGTAAAGTATTGTAAAGTGGGTGACAGTTAGATGCTAAACTAGAAAAGAAATCTTCATGGGGTTAATGTTACAAAGGGGATCCTTGTATGGCGCACCATAAGCCAAATGTTAACAATTGTTTCGGCCTGTTTCATTCAAACCCTTCTAAGGTCGACTCATACTAATTAATAAATATTTGTCCAGTCCTTTTTAAAATATAGGTATTTGAATTTTTTATCTTTAGCTCATAGGGTTCCCATGGGTGAGGAGGTTTTATTTTTCTCATTGTAAATAGAAAATCGGGTTGTGCTAATAATGTTTACCCTACCCCAAACACCACCAAATATTAACACAGGAACTTGGTTTCAACACATTTGAGTATACACATCCTAGGGATGCTGAATTCAAGAAACATTATTTTGTGTGGTGTTTTGGTTAAAGATTTTTAATTATCTCCCTTTTTGAGTCCCTGAGTGGGTCTGACTGAACCCCAAAATATTTGTTCTCATAGCACAGTGATAACAAAGGCACCCATTAAATTTATAGCAAACATTACTGACATAAAAAATCTTCTTTACAGGTTTTGTACAAAAAATGTAATACACAGAATTCCCGTAAATATGACTGCTGACAGGCATTTTGAATTTTGGGCTCAGCCCCAAAGTACTCATTACCATCCCATGATGATAACAAGCCTAGTCCTAGAAGTTCTGTACAAAAAACTGATTGCACCTAATTTCAGAATAAAATGGCCGTCGGCAGCCATCTTGAATTTTGGACCGCACCCAAAAACACTTGTTCTCGTCCCAAGGTGATAACAAAGGTACCCAAGAAGTTTCGTGAAGATCGGTTGATAAATACAGCCTCTAGCCCGAGCCGTATTGACATGTGCACTTACAGTGTATAAGTAGCACTGAATAAATCGAAGTTCATCTATTTTGCATAATTTCTGCACGAGAAAAACCTCATATTTTTTTTGATGTATTCCATATTACTAAACATTCATACAAAAATTTATTCAAATCAGAACTTTCATACAGAAGTTCTGTACAAAAAACTGATTGCACTAATTTTGGTACAAAATGGCTGCTGGTGGCCATACTGAATTTTGGACCGCAACCAAAAACACCCTTTCTCGTCCCACGGTGATAACAAAGGAACCCAAGAAGTTTTGTAAAGATCAGTTCATAAATACGGCCTCTAGCCCGAACTGTATAGAAGTAGTGTACAAAAAACTGATTGTACCTAATTTTAGTACAAAATGGCCGCTGGCAGCCATCTTGAATTTTGGACCGCACCCAGAAAGACTCGTTCTCATCCCAAGGTGATAACAAAGCTACCCAAGAAGTTTCGTGAAGATCGATTCATATATACAGCCTCTAGCCCAAGCTGAATTGAATTGTTGATGGATGGACGGACGGATGGCGGGCCATGGCATAACCTCAAATTTGACTTACATCAAAATTGAGCTAAACATTAGTAAAAATATTTCGGTAAACATTCGTTAAGAGTCAGTAATGGGGAAGTGGATTTGTGAACAATCTTACTGGTTTTCATAATCTTATTTTCAGTATTTATTTATTTATATTTATTTATTGGTGTTTAAGGTCACATACTTAGAACACGGCGTCATCGTGCCCCCATGTAGGCAACCGGGATAAAGTGCCTTGCCTAAGGACATAACGCATAACTCGGGACCTCTAGCATAGAAGTCCAACAGTCTACCACTGAACCACCGTGCTCCCCTTATTTTCAGTAAATTCACTCTTAACACACTTATTAACTGAAAATAGAATATGCTTTCATTTTTGGAATTCACTTTTAAAAAAATTTCCACAATCCAGTACAAGTATTTCCAATAGTTCCTTGAATCCTGTAACCCATGTAACAACATGTAATCATCTAACCATATGCATTTTACAGCATTAGTGTATATTTTCACGTAGTATGTGATATACCAGTTCCCAGTTTTTATAGCCAGGAAGTGTGACTAACCCTGTGCATTGCACAGGGTTAGTTTCTTGTTATAAAAAAAATTCATTTCTAACTGAATAACTAACCCTGTGCACTGTACAGTCTTAGTGTAAATCTCTCCATATAAACTCTTTACCCAATGCAATGTCCAAAACCAGCCAGTTCTATTCTAACTCAGCTTAAGACCCTTCATTGTTTTTTTTTGTGAATTCCAATGAAAGTGTCAATGACACTGTAGCTCAACTTGTCAAGACAAAGACATGTACACGTATAGTATGTGACACAGCAATGACAAACATCTAGGTAATGACCTGATAACAAAGGTACATATAAAGTATTGTAACGGTCTGTACATAAATACTGACCGCTGCCTGTAACAAATGTATAGGTAAAGTATTGTAAAGGTGGGTGACAGTCAGATGCTAAACTAGAAAAGAAATATTTGAGTCCCAGAGTGGGTCTGACTGGACCCCAAAATATTTGTTCTCATAGCACAGTGATAACAAAGGCACCCCAAAACACACTCGTTCCTGTCCCAAGGTGAAAACAAAAGTACCCAAGAAGTTTTATGAAGATCAGTTCATAAATACGAGCTGTATAGAAGTTGTGACAAAAAACTGATTGGACATAATTTCGGTACAAAATGGCCACTGGCAGCCATCTTGAATTTTGGACAGTACCCAGAAACACTCATTCTCATCCCAAGGTGATAACAAAGGTACCCAAGAAGTTTTGTGAAGATCGGTTCATAAATACTGCCTCTACCCTGAGCCGTATTGACATGTGTGCTTACATTGTGTAAGTAGCACTGAATAAATCAAAGTTCATCTAATTTGCATAATTTGTGCACGAAAAAAAATCCCTTACAATATGTGAAGTATTCCATGTTACTAAACATTCATACAAAAATTTATTCAAATCAGAACTTTCGTACAGAAGTTCTGTACAAAAGACTGATTGCACTAATTTTGGTACAAAATGGCTGCTGGTGGCCATCTTGAATTTCGGACCACACCCAAAAACACTCACTCTCATCCCACGGTGATAACAAAGGTACCCAAGAAGTTTCGTAAAGATTGGTTCATAAATATGGCCTCTAGTCTGAGCTGTATAGAAGTTGTGTACAAAAAACTGATTAGACCTAATTTCGGTACAAAATGGCCACTGGCAGCCATCTTGAATTTTAGACCGCACCCAGAAACACTCGTTCTCATCCCAAGGTGATAACAAAGGTACCCAAGACATTTTGTGAAGATCAGTTCATAAATACAGACTCTAGCCCGAGCCGTATTGACATGTGTACTTACTGTGTGCAAGTCGCACTGAAAAAATCAAAGTTCATCTAATTTGCATAATTTCTGCACGAGAAAAAAACCCGTATTATATGTGATGTATCCAATGATACTAAACATTCACATAAAAAATTATTCAAATCAGCGCTTTCATATGGAAGTTCTGTGCAAAAATCTGATTGCACCTAATTTTGTACAAAATGGCTGCCATCGGCCATCTTGAATTTCAGACCGGACCCAAAAACACTCGTTCTCATCCCACGGTGATACCAAAGGTACCCAAGAAGTTTCGTAAAGATCGGTTCATAAATACGGCCTCTAGCCCGAGCCATATTGGCATTTGCACTTACAGTGCTGAAAGTAACCTCAAAAAACATCAAAATTAGTCTAATTTGCACAATTTACGCATGAGAAAAAAACCTGTATTATATGTGATGTATCCCATGGTACTAAACATTCATACAAAACATTATTCAAATCAGAGCATTCATATGGAAGTTCTGTACAAAAAACAGATTTCTGCATCGTCAGTACAAAATGGCGGCTGGCAGCCATCTTGAATTTTGGACCGCACCCCAAAGCACCCGTTCTCGTCCCACGGTCATAACAAAGGTACCCAAGAAGTTTCGTAAAGATCGGTTCATAAATACGGCCTCTAGCCCGAGCCGTATCCAATTGTTGACGTACGGACAGACGGACAGACGGCCAGACGGACAACGGGCCATGACAAAAGCTCAAATTTGGCTTCACCAAAGTTGAGCTAAAAATGAAAACACATTCTATTTTCAATTAATAACTTGTTTGTTTTCCAGGCTCGCATGGGTCACATTCAAATTCATTCTGCCCTATCATTTTCAAGCTCTTTTAGCTTTCTAAATCAAATGGTAGATGAAAGATAAGGTTACTTTTGCACATAGAAATTATTGGTTTTATGAAACTAAATGCCATTTTTCTCAAGTTTGGGGCAATAGGTTCCCTTTAGTTTTGTTGAGGAGTGATGGAAAGTAACAAAGTTTTGCTTTTTCAATGAGCAATCGATGCATGAAATCAAAACAAAGTATATAAGACTCAACATCGGTTTTATTGTTGCACAACAACTTGATGACTTCTTGATTTACAAGTAAAATTGAGTCAGTCTAATTCCAGGAATAGGTCAGAGGCCTCTGTAAAGGTTTAGAAACCCATGCAGGACATAAAGAATGAAAATAATTCCTCAAAATATTCATTAGAAAGATGAAAATATACTCTAAGTATACAAATACTTTTTCATTCTTGTAGAATAGAAGTGTAATATTCCTAGTGCTATCAGGTGACTTTAACCTCTTAGTGTGCGTGTTTCAGATTCAGACAGCAATTAGTGTGGACCAATAAAAAGCAGATTTGTAATAATTTTAATGGGGTATGATAGATACTCTCTCATAACATAGGTTATGATATTTATCATAACGGATAATTAAACATTTTAAGAGAAAAATCTAACTGAACAGAAGTCTACCTTGAGAGCATGTATATTTGATGAAAACTGTTCATTTTTCAACCGAGTGGCAGGCTACATTCACATGTGCTGGTACCAAAAAGAAGTCAACGTATTGGCTTCATATTGACGTGATGCGATAGCCATGTTTAAACAGGCTATACTATATACCGCCATGTATATAGGGGAGATAATTCAACACCAAAGACTCTACCATAGGAAATGCTATCTGATATGAGGTTCCATTCCATGTGAAATCTTTGTCTGATGTGATTAAGATTCAGTTAAAAAAAAAAAAAAAAAAAAAAAAAATTTGTGATTTGCTGAACCAGAGTCCTATTTTACCAGGAGAGCAGAACTTGAATACCACTATTTTACAAGCTTACATTATTCTATATCAAACAAGTAAAACCGAAACTCGCATCTCAGAACCATGATATTTGTTGAATTAAAACATGAAAACTGGTTTGCTCAAAAATTTAGATTTCTACCACTCCAAAAATATAACATCTTCCTTTTCAGCCCACAGTGAAGGTGACTTCATGCAGGTTTCCCAAATTGAATTTGAGCATTTTTAACGAGTTTTGTGTGTCGACACAAGACACAACGGAAAGTGAAAAATGGACCCCATACTTAGTCCAGTACTTTGATCACGATAAAGTGGTATATTCTCCATCAGATCACGTCCACAAGTGGGTCAAGACTTGATAAATATTATGAAATGAATGAAATGAAGGTGGATCACAAAAAAGCCCAACAAAAATAATACCTCAGATTCAATGTTCTTCAATTTCCTTTCCAACGGTGGAGATTATTTCGGCTGGATCGTGAACGTTGCGATCCAATCGAAATTCCCTGTCCGTTTTTGTGATTCAAGTACTGCGTGAACTGCGTACCCGTTTTCACCCAATAACAGAAACTCAGATCCTCTGCAATGGTTTCAATGTAGCTCTTCTAAAAAAGCATAGCTTTTCTACCAGCATTGGTAGTCTCGCACAATCAAAACACAAGAAAATATAGTGGATGTACATGTAATCTTGAGGTTTCATTTTCTGTTTAAAAAACCTGTTCCTGAGATTTGACCGACTCGTAAAATTCTGTACAGTGTATCATATTTTCCAGTTCTTATTTCAATTATTCAAAGTGAAAAATGAATGTAGAAGGGCTCTATGTATAAAAATAATGTTGATGTTTTTTTTTTTATATTCAACTCTTCAAAATCATTTTATCTAACAGAAACAAGAAATATGGAGCAAGAAAGAAGAGACAGATATAAAAGCCAGGGGCGAAAGACCAGTTAGAATCATCTGCTATTGTACAGGCAAGATATAATAACAATAAATGACCAATCAACATCAAACGAACATTAACAGAATATATATAATTTATATTAACATAATAGATAAGCATGCAAATGAAAAGATAAGAAGTAAATGAAAAGATAAGAAGTAAATGAAAGACTATTCTCTCAGTGTACTGGTTAGAATAGAGTCAAAGCAGGTTTGGTCAACATCAGCACAATCCTACTTGTTGTCTGCAGTACATATTTCCTGTGACAGTGTTCCCCCACCCCACCCCACTTTTTTTTGCGGGCAATGTTTATAGGCATATATTTTAACACAACCAATGACTGGTGAAACAAGGGGTGGATCCAGGGTCTCCCCCATATTTTTGCCAGCTATGTTTCTCTCATACTGGTTCAGTTTCGATGGATTTCGGATCATTTTTTGCAGAAAGTGGCAGCAAATGCTAAAATGTATATAGTCTGCTAAAAAATGGGTTAACTGAAATAGATCGTAATCTTACAGACATACAAGTACCAAATCCACCCTCAGACAAGATAATCCACAGACAGTATAATTGCTGTTAACATATGGTAAAGCATACAGGTGAGGTCTATTTATCAACTTTGGTTGTCACAACCAAAGCTGATAAATAGACCTCACCTGTATGCTTTACCAACATTTTTTAACGGCTCTCAAAGTGTGAAATCTGTCAAATACATCTCCTGAAAAATCTCAAAATATCCGCTCAGATGCATGGAAATAGGGGTTTTGGGAATCTGGAATTTAAAATTTTCGTACCATGGGCTGAACCATGGTCGCCCTGTTATACCGATGACCATCCATCGCCCAATCCAGCCGCCCCCCCCCCCCCCCCCCCCCCCACACACACACTTTGAAAATCATTCCGTGGCCCCTGAAAATAGTAGTCCTTCGAACTGGTCGAGCACTGGAAGCGCATATTTGGGCTTTACTGAGTGCAGTCACCACCTCTTGTAACACATCTTATTCTGTGAATGTGCTTCATATTATCCTTAAAGGGAAATTATTTAGTTTGAAGGCATTTATCTTGTTACATTTTATGGGAGTACCTCTGGACACTCTCACATAAATTGTAACAAAGCAAAACATGTCAGAAGATTTTGCTGACCAAAATAATTTAGCACTGTACCAGTTAATGATTCATTGATGCTAGACTTGATGGATATTTCATCAAATCAAGTTATGGCTGGCTTTTAAGTAGCCATGACTTGATTTAAAAAGAAATTCAAGAAATATAGCATGTAATGGGTTATTCTCACTTCACCATTCACCTTACAAAATTGTTGAAATCTACCCCAACACAACCCTCCCTTCCTAAGTTTGCAGTCAGGTTTTCTTATTTTCTTTTTAAACAAAACTTTTACCATGTGCAAAGTAACAGGAACACTTCAGAAAGAATCTGACTGATAAACAGGGTCACATTTGTTTTTGGTGGTTGTAAATAGGAACAAATTAAAAATGTCTTTTCCTCTTGTGTGTGTGTCTGTGTGTGTGCAGGGGAGGGGGGTTAGAGGAAGAGATAACTGCTTTCAACATATCATAAATCTGCAAGTATTAACTTTAGTTACAAACCTGTTATTGGTACAAATTGGATCATGCCAAGGTGATCAAGCACCTTTTACTTCAACTACACAAATCGTACCAAATACAAAATAGCAGAATACAGGATACACGAGAGTTTTTCTTTTTTTTCTCCTGAATGCAGCTTATGATCTCTCAATGAAAAGTGACTCCAGTTCCATTCATTAGAACAGTGTAGTTACATTGAGATTTTCGATATTGTAACTAAAATTGGTTTTAGAGGGTTGTGTGATTTTTACTTTTTAAAATTGTGTTATAGCCACAGCCAGCAGTAGCAGATTACAAAACCTCAAATCTTGAGGGCCTCCTTGAGCTTGGTGGATTGGGGTGGGGTAGGTGGGGAGGGAAGGGGGGGGGGGTAGGCTTAGCCAAATTAGCATATTAGATAATCCTCCACCGATAACCACTCAGCACTTTTCACAAATTAATCGCAATTTAAATCTAAATTTTCCTTCAGTTTTTGCCATCAAAACTTTGCTTATAACCACTTGCTGGAATGAGCTAATTGCTTCTGTTCCAATGGGGTTATATGCATTTTTTCTAATTATTCAAAAGCTATAGCATTTACCTTACATGGTTTCGAGATGACAATATCTAATCCAAAACAAAAGGAAAAACAAACAGCCCAGACAGCTCTGCTCAGGGTCACTGTGTTTTGGGGAAGCTAAATACAGGATAAATTCAAGACAGACAGAGAGAATATGTGTGAGAAGTTTCATAAATTTATGTAATGTTGTGGAGAAGTTATAGTCCGGCAAAAAAACATCACTAAGAAATGGCATTAACATTTGACACACAACTGTGACCTTGACC
Organism: Pictodentalium vernedei; assembly: GCA_031216915.1. Lineage (NCBI taxonomy): Eukaryota > Metazoa > Mollusca > Scaphopoda > Dentaliida > Dentaliidae > Pictodentalium > Pictodentalium vernedei. Next base: position 194,705,580 of record CM062289.1, read on the forward strand.
TTGGGGTATGGAATGTGGACCACAGAGATGGATAGCTGTGACATTGTCTGAAAGGTAAATTTGATGTGACTTATCAATAACTAATGATATCTGCATATCAAGTTATGTCAAGAATTGAAAAAATTATGGTCCTGTATTGTTCACTGGGGTTTCATGGCAGCCAGCATCAAATTGTCTCAGACACTTTTACTATATATCTATCTTAGGCTTTAGTGCCCTGATAGTGAGGGCATAACCATAACAAATAACCACAGAAATATCAGGGTGAGAGTACATAAACCTGAGTCAGAGATTTTGAGCACGTGTTGTATACAAGGTTGCCATTTTTAAGAAAAAGTGTGAGAGAGGACCAAATTAACCTACCACCCCAATCCCAGCTCTACTGCTGTTCTAAACAGGTGCAAAATTAAGTGTTTCTGACAGCAGTAAGAATCTCGTCCTGATTTCTTATTCAACTGGATTCCTGGCACTATGGCAAAAAAAACCCCTGTTGCAACTCAAGTTGGCCCCTCAACTGCTGTGGACTGGTCACTTTCCACGGGGCGAGCAGTATTTCTATGGACACAATAATATTAGATTGGAAACACTAATTATAGGAATAATCATCAAATATTTAATAAATGAAGCACCGTGTACAACCCGGTGTTTCATATTATTTATTATTTATTTATTGGTGTTTAAGGTCACATATTTCTGCACAATGGCCAACCATGACCGTGACAGTTTTACGGGTGGAGGAAGCCGGAGTACCTGGAGAGAACCCCCGAGCAACTGTCAACTCCCCAACATACCTACTCCACACAAGCAGGGTTAGCATTGGTTGAAGACAGGTGCACCATCGACGTGCAGTACGCCTTAGTACACAGCGTTAGGACACAATGCGGTTGCCGCAGGTGGGATTTGAACTGAGGACCTCTTGGCTTGCAGCCTGCACCTCTACCAACTGAGCCACCGCACACCCTAACCCGGTGCTTCATTAATTAAAATTTTGCTAATGATGATTTTTATTATCTGGCAAACACATGCATGGACATCACTGCCCACGTGTGAATTATAAGCAGTCCAAGACGACTGTAATTTAGCATGAAGTCAATCAATGTGGTAACTCCTTCTGTATGTGACATTTTGATGCTGTGAAAGCTGTTAGGCTGTGTCAATGACCAAAATATGTTGTAAATATCCAATCTGAACTGCTGTGAAAAATGTACAAATCAAATACTCGTTTTTTGCAGGCATCAAAATATATTCTTCAAAAAGCAATAGGCAGTTACGAGGCATAGGAAAATTCAGAAGTATTGAGAAAAGGGTTTTGTTGAGCACTGTCTATTTGTAGCAACATCCATAAAAGCCTCCCTCCCTCACCGATTTGAAAAATTAACTGTCCATGAATCAAATGTATTTTTCTGTTTGGCCTAAATTGAAACAATTTGTTTGTTTTGACAATTGACTTGTTGAGTTAAATTTTGATTAATTTTTCCTTAGATTTGATGGAAAAATATTTTAAAACAAGCCAAGACCAATACCGGGTCTGGACCTGCGTTGCTGCATGTAATTGATTACAGAGATGAACAGACTTCAAAGTATCGGCAAATAGGAAGTGGCTGCACGGCAGATCTGAAAATTAGATACACGATACAACTCATCATTATGAAGCAGCAGACCAAATATAAAATCATTCCCTTTCATAGAAGCCAAGAAAACTTTGACGGAAGAAGTGTTTTGGACAGACTGACGGACGGATGGAGTCGAGCAGTTACTAGACCTGCTCTGCCGCTGGTGACGCAGGTAAAAAAAATGCTCATTGGATTAAGTGTTATACCCCCAACTTGGTATTGTTTAAAAGTACCAACTTTCCAATAATATGTATCACAAAAACAACCCTTTCGGAATATGCCTAAAACATTCACTGCTTTCCCATTGATTTTGTAAATGCATGATTTTACTTGATCCTGTGCCAAAGTTGATGGTGTTCCAAACGTGAAAGAATATTTATAAAATTCCATGATTTCTGCATTTTTCAAGGACTGAGAAAATCTTTTGTAACTCGGACAACTCTCTACTTTGTCCTTGCAGGCTGTGCTTAGAAACAATTCCCAACTATCAAAGAATCAGGGGTTAATCTAAAATATGTTCCCACATCAATAAACCCAACATCAAAACCACTCACCATTGATGTTCTAAAGCAGGTGCTCCAAAATGAGTTATTCAGATAAAAAGTCGAGAAAAATATTATAGCCTCAGCAGTTGTTTCTAATCTAGCTCAACAGCCACAATAGACAAAAAAACCTGACTAAAAACTTTAACAGTACTGTTGTCACAAAAGTGGACTGAAAATCACTGGATTGTGACTTGTGGCAATCAGGTTGAAATTCACCGTCCGTTTTCCTCCCCTACAGCACTGTCAGATCTTCCTGTCAAAAAAGACATGCAACACTGAATATCAGATGTTCTAAATTTTGTTTGTTTTCCTTTCATCAGGCTTCAATAATCGCAATATTTTATTCATGAAATTTTGACTCGATGGTGTAGGTGTGTTTTGACCAGACACCAATACTATAAAACTTTTAAAACTGTATTTTCTAGAATTGTATTTCTAGTTATGACTTTAAATGGGTTGAAATGAACTATTAGCATTTTCAAAGATGTGGCAATTTGGCAAATTGCCATATCTTTCAAAATGCAATTGATTCAGTTTAGTCGGTCATATTAATAGGCAGAAAATACAATTCTAGAAAATACAATTGTTGAAATTTTATAGTATTGGCTCCTGGCTTGAATATCGCTATACATTATTCATGAAATTTTGACTCGATAGTGATAGTGTGTCCCAACCGGATCGCAATCTTATCGAGAAAAAAGACCCCTTTTTCCGATCACAGTATAATATATACAAGTCTTGATAATTGTTTAGGTTCAACAAGTTTTTCATTATTTCCCAGGTTTCATGAGGTAATGTCACATTAAACAAGAAGAAAAGATTATAATAAATGTGAGGTGGAGAAGCACTGTTTAATTTTCTGTGGTCCCATAAAGGATAAGTTGCAATAAATATGGATTTATTTTAATATAATCACCGGGTCAAAACAAGGCTATGCAACAAGTAAATCTTCCCGTTTACCTATTATTCACATACAGTATGTTTTATATTTTTCCTTATGGAACATATGACATTAAACTAGAGCAGACTGGATTTTGCCAGAAAATAGAAGCTCAACTTGAGCAGAAACGAAATGAAGAAAAATGTTTTTCTTGACACCCCACAGCACCAGTGCCAATTTCACGGATTTATTTTTTGTTATTTAACCCTTTACCTAATGAATCGACCGTATCCACTCGCATAATTTACAAATTAAGTAGTTGAAAAAAAACAAAAACAAACTATTTTTCAAAACTTTTTCAAGAAAACCGTATCATGCGATCCCTCATTGGAAAGATCTCAATGAGCCGTTCCAATGAGAGCTGGTTTTCCTGATTTTTGGGGGACAAAAATAATATTCAAAATAAAAAATTTTGATATCCCAAGCGTTGGGTAAAGGGTTAAGGTCTCTTTCAGCATCTATGGCTATATAATGACAACAATTCAAGTCAAGTTAAGCAAAGCATTTATACCCATGCTGCCTGCTGTAAAGGACTCCCCAACCCCCAGGTGTTGGTGACCAGATCCTATTTTACAAATAGAACAGAACTTTTCTACCACAGTAAATATAAGAACTGCTCTACTTTCTGAGGTTTCCACAAAGTGCAAATTTCACTGAAGGGTGCTAAGAGTTTCTTGCATGCTGAAGAAGAGGGATTCACTGTTACTGTTATGATAATGATAGAAGTCAAGTCATGTCTGTCTTTGCCTAACTAATGAAATGTTATGATACGACACATACTGTTGACAAGGGATGTGTTAGCCATTTCCAAGAGTTTCACAAAAGTCCAAATCATTATTTTCATGTTGTGGACCCTTTCAATATTTTGTCACATAATAACAAATGATATATATAGGACTGATAAAATTGAAGGCAATTCAAGGCTGATTCTCTACATCTTTCGATATATTTCAAGGCTCCAAAACAGCGAAACTCAAGGATTTTCAAGGCCCCATTCCTTCACTAGTTTTAACTGGTAGTGTGCTGAATTATTTTTCAAATGTGATTTGTAACCAGAGTATCATTTTTTCAGGATACAATGCTACAAGCAAGAAGAGCCTTAGTTGAGCAAGATTTGTTCTTAAAATAAGAGGTTTGTTACTATTTATTGGAGAGTGACTATTGGAACTCTCCAATAAATTGTAACGAAACAGTTTTATATGGATTTTTTCCCCCACTACTAATCAAAGAAGCTAATGCACACAGTGTAATGCGAGTAAAGTGACTTTCAGTACTTTTCAGTAAAGCCCTGATAGAAGCTTCTAGTACTCTACCAGTTAACTAGGATGCTCAAGGGAAGTGGAAGGAGGGAATATAAAACTATATGATACGGCTATGATGATGTGGTTTGCCAGCATTTTTATTTTGTGAATATCCAAGCCTATTTAAGATATTCTGTAGTCAATTTCTAGGATTTCACGCATTTAATGGCCCTTGCCATTCCTTAAATCCAAAGAACACCAGAAGTCAGTCTTCACTCAAGACTGGAAAATGGCACTTCCAAAAACATTTTCTTGAATAAGTAAAAACATTTTTTGCATTATTTATTTTTATTTTTTTATTAGCAAGGATCACCTCGTCTTGGACTTGTTTATGGGTGGAGGAAGCAGGAGTGAACCACCAAGCAGCGGCGAGTAATGGCAGGCTCCTCATCATAGAAACTCTGCACAAGCACGGTTACATCAGTTGAAGACAAGTGCACCATCGATGTGTAGTATGCCTTAAGTACAAAGTACCATTTTCTGCCCCCAAAACAGAGCTTACGATTTTTCAAGAGCTTATGATTTTTCACTGGAATAGAACTCATAGACTCATTTCAATGAGGGATCACAAGGTATGTTTCAGAGACAAAAAATGAAAAAAATTAATCATATCTGAATGGCTATTTTTCGATCCCTCCCAGGAACAAGTTCAATGAGCTTGTTCCAATGAGGGGTCAAAAGCTATGTTTTGAAGACAAAAATTGAAAAAAAATAATCAAATTTTAATGGTTATTTTTTGTGAATAATGCCAGCCCAAAAGTGAAGGGATAAAAAAGGAAAAAAGTATGTCTTCGTGTCCACAGCCAAACAAATAATATTGGACAAGACAGTTAAGTCTGCAGATTTATATTTTTTTAGGACGTACCATTTTTAACTGGTTGAGTGCTAGAAGTGACTATCAGGACTTTAAAACAAAATGAGGGTACCAGAGCAAAAGCCAATATTTTCCTTGCTAATGTTTCATATTCAGTCCAATACAAATGATAGTTTATTTCAAATTGTTTTATTATGAATTATTATAGAGTGCATGTGGGTGCATTCCAATAATTTGTAATAAAACAAATTTTGAATAAAAAATTCAGACCACCAAAAACAGCCTAGCCCTAATAGTTAAATAGGATGACTATTAATTACTTAGCTTAAAATCTTTACTTGGCTTAAAATTACTTTCAGCCAAAATGGCCATTTCAAGAGAGTAGAAGCAATTGTTATTTTGGGGACAAAATTTTCGAAAGTCTATTTCAAAATTCTTCTGCCTGATCTTTGCCCTAATCTTACTACTTTAGTAATGACTTTCTCAGCTGAAATCTGCCTCTTGTCGCTATATTCCCACTTTTGGGTCACATTTATCATACATTTTAGTTGGAGAATTACATTTACCCATGCTCGGGCTGTTCAGCTAACCGGGACAAAAACACCGAAAAAATGGTGTGCATTTTGAACAAGAATTGCTGACAGAAAGCATGGGCTCATCTTTCAAGATAATCCAAAATGCTTAATATTTATCTGAGAAATAAGATACAAGGGTACCCGTTATTTTGGCAAAAAGAAAGCACTGGTGCTGAACAAGTTGAAAAACAGAAAAGCATTAATTCCATGCCAATATAATGTGTATACAAAGATAAAACTACTCAAATTTTCATAAATATTTATCATTGTACAGATTAATAATCGTCAAACAGAACATAACATTAAAATTTACAATAAAATATTCAACAATAGATTCAATAACACTATTTTAATTTAAATAAGGCCCATAAAAAACTATTGTTAGTCTCTCATCAGCCAAGTCCCCACTTGAATCCTGGTTGAGTCCAGTCATACAATGCTGATTATAACCTATTAAAATTTTCTTTTGTTTTGCAGATCCCTTTTTTCTGTATTTATGTGATTGCATAAACTGTGATGGACAGGGAACCAATACACTTAACCCTTTTAACGCTGATGGTACCTTTCCTGTCAGTTTAATGGCATCAATTTGAAGAGTCCATATTCATTATTTGGGGTAGACAATTAATATATTCAATGTGCAGCCTTGGTGCTGCACGCTGAAAATACTGATTGGTCTTCCATACACGTTCACTAAGCAGCCACCGACCTTATGAAAAGTTCTGTACCAACCCAGGGCCGGAAAAGCATGCTTTCATATTGAAAGGATTAATGTGTAATTTTGAAATTTTTTATACATTTTTGATACATTTTGACAGTCTACGTTCCATGCTTTTCAATCTTGGCTGTCTTTTGGAAGAACTGCAGAGATACTTAGAATGCAATTTGCAAGTTTACTCAAAGACAGTACAGTACGTGGGGCACCTTTTCTGTTGCATGAAAAAATGATCAAAGTTGGCATTGCCCTCTTAAGGGTCTATTACAGGATGCAACAATTAGGTGGATCTACTCTACGCAATTTTTTTTTTAAATACTCAGCAGGTTAACTGGTACAGTGCTGGAAGCCCATATTTGGACTTAACTCTAAAGTCGGATACTGTAACTTAAAGTTGTCATACTCGTGCCTGTAGGCACTATCCCATAAATTGTAACAAGGCAAAAGATAAGAAATTTTGAATACAAAAAATAATTTAGCACTCTACAAGTTAATTTATTTGTTTATTGTTGTTTAAGGTCACATATTTCTGCACAATGGCTAATCATGACCACAAGTTTTACAGGTGGAGGAAGGCGGCGTACCCAGAGAGCACTATCAAGCAACTGTCAGCTCCTCAACATACTAACTCCACACAAGCAGGGTTGGCAATGGTTGAAGACAAGTTCACCACTGACGTGCAGTACGCCTTGGTACACAATGCCACTGTGCCCCCACATGGGCACTGGGGGTGAAGTGTCTTGCCCAAGGACACAACGTGGTTGCCACAGGTGGAATTCTAAAAGAAGACCTCTCGGCTTGCACCCTGCACCTCTACCTTCTGAGCCACCATGCCCCCATTCTACCAATTAAAAATTCAGTCGGTTACAATTTTGGGAATCCCAGAGCAAATACTCCAGCATGGAATCATGCAGAAGTTCGGTATACCAGTCAAATTTCACATGCAGCAAGTTTTGGCTACCTCTACAGACATGTAAGTCTAGACCTTTCATCACTGCTAAGCAACTAGAATTCCTGACTGCAGGGCAATGAAAGTTCTAGAAAACTGCACAAGTCCTTAACATTCCACACACTTTTGTCAGAATAAGGAAATTTTAAGTAGTAAATTTTCCCATAATGCAGGTAGGAATTTAACCAACTCAATCTTGTATGACAGAGCTCAATGACCTCTACTCAAAGAAGATAGAATTGGTTCAATTACTACTGCATCATGGGGAAAAATTGTGGCATGAAATTTTGATCTTTCAACCTCAATGTGCAGAGGGCTTAATATTGAATAAATGGTCCACAAAAGCAAAATAGGGTTTACTAGGACTTTTCATGACAGCTCTAATGTGGCCTGTCTCAGTGCTAATAACTCTATCAAGGCCATTCAATCACTGTGCCAGTTATGTCGAGGAGGAACCATAAAATTAAAGACCGGAATTAGCTACACAAAGCCTCGTCATAGGTCTCAACCTCCTCACTATTTTTCTTCTGCCTTTTTTTCCAACAGATATCTTACAGGTAGTTTTCCCCCACCACTTTTAACTGATGCTTATTTTTAGCATGAACAGACCATCATGTAAAGGGTAAAATCTGACAAAATCTTCAGTGTGAGGAAGAGAGGTGGTGTTCTCCCCTCCCCATTTCTACACCGATGTCTCCCTGAAGTGTACATAAACTATCTTGAATTCTCTTTTCTCCCTGTCAAGACATGAAGGGACTAATAAACATGCAGCAATACAATGTGTAACATGTTTTCTCCTCACTTCTGTAATGCGAGCTGATGATAAACTACAAAAGTTTTTTAATGACTACATGGTCGGACAAATGAGAGCACAAGGTGTGCGCCAGTATATTTGCAAATCTGCAAGATTCTAGGAGCGTCTAAAAATATCACATTGGATGAAAAAAATGTCCATATCTTGCTGATAAAACACAAATGACTACCCAGTTTTTTTCTCAGACATTTTTTATAATGATGAAAAAAAATAATCCACTAACAAATCATTTACCATAGGTATACCTTAAACCATGGTGAATACAACCCAACCAAATATTACACAAAATGTGTTCAACATTGGCTTGAGTGTGTGACAAAACAAGGCATTCCATCTCCTATAAATGCCATCCAATACAAAGACAAATTAACGTTCCTCCTACTGATAAAATTTTGCAGCAAAAAACATGACACCATAACCCTAAAACTGTGACAAACCAACCATTAACGTGTTGTTATTATAAACAGGCGCATCATTAGGTGATACACAATAATACCACAAATTTCCAAACATTAACAAGACAGAACAAGGTTTTAAGCAATCTTGTATATCAGAGTGCAATCATAATAAACAGTGTGCTGTGCAATAATTAACCATAGCCCTCCTAAACATAGCTAGCCTCTTTCATCAGATGTAAAATACTATGGGTTCCCTTTCATCATTAGGATGTCAAACTCTGAATAATTTTTAATACATGTACCCTGAGTACAACATTGATCTGTTAACCCTTTACCTAACAAATTGACAGAATGCACCTTTATTATTTACAAATTGAGAAGTTGAAAAAAAGATTTTAAAAAAAATTTCAAAAAAACTGTATCATGTGATACCTCATTGGAACGAGCTCATTGAGCTCGTTCCAATGAGGGGTCACATGATATATTTTTGTAAAATGTTTAACAAACTGAAAAAATTATTCAAAATAAATTTTGATGGCGTGTGCATTGGGTAAAGGGTTAACTGTGGCTTGTAGAGTAAATTCCTGTTAACTGAATAAAAAAATGTTGTAATCAATATGCCTTAGGCCAACAATTTTGTTAACCAAATATCAGCTTAATTAATCCTTTCCCAAATAAATCAGAAAAAGTCATCTACATAATATACAAAAACCGACAATCAAATTTGGTTATTTAAAAAAAAAATGCCGATAGGGTCACCGATCCAATTTCGAGTTGTGACAGCATGAAAGTGGGTTTAATCATTATCAACTTATCGTCTGGAAACCAATTATTTACAATTTACTATGTGAAGGGTCACTGTGACCTTGACCTTGTGATTCTGAAATAAATAGGGCTCTTTCGTGCACCAAAGCCAACCTACCTATGAAGTTTCATGAACGTAGGTGAAACCATTGTCCAAATTATCTGGAAAAAATTGTTTACGATTTATTATGTTCAAGGTCACTGTGACCTTGACCTTTGACCTAGTGAGTCCAAAATGAATAGGGGTCTTCCACTCACCTAGACCAACTTATCTATGATGTTTCATGAATGTGGGTCATACCATTATCAAGTTATGTCCAGAAACCAATTGTTTATGATTTACTATGTTGAAAGTCACTGTGACCTTGACCTTTCACCAAGCAAGTCCAAAATAAACAGGGTTCTTCCTCTCACTGATGCCAACCTACCTATGAAGTTTCATGAACATGGGTTGAAACATTATCAAGTTATCATCCGGAAATTAAAATTTTTTAGTAAATTTCTTTTCTTATTATACCAACCGCAATTGTTTACTACAGGCTTGTACTACAGTGGAAGAAGCTAACTCGGATAAAATACTCTCTATTTTAATCTTTCCCCAAGAGATTTGGGAAAGAAAAGTGGTGTAAAAACACCATGAAAAAATAAGCCAAAACTGTGTCGAGCGCCATGCACACACCCGGTAAGGGACGCTCTTCCCTTAGTACAATTCCACGACTTCCGTTAACCAGTGCGCAAGCAGTCATCAAAACCATTCTTCTGAGTCCGCCAACATAGGAGGTATGTTATCAGCGGGGAGGAAGGATTCTTACCCGAATAAGAAGATGGGAGGGCCTCCATGTAAACAATTGCGGTAGGTATAATAAGAAAGGAAATTTACTATAAAATTTATATTTCTTATCAACCTACCTTACAATTGTTTACTACAGGCTGAATAGACAATAGGATGGAGGGAATCACATAACCAACCCACACATAACTCAATTGCACTGGAACCGTGGACAGAGGAAGAGATCCCTAAGCCTATCAAACCATAGCATCACAAACATTAGTAAAAGACAATGAAAGATGAGGCGTATGGTGAAGTGCGACGCACAGACAGAAAGGGCCGTAACAGCACAGAGCTGGAACTGGCCCTGTAAAAAGCTGAATGGCTGGGATAGACAACAGTCTGAGCCGAAGAAAGAGGGCCCGTAGGACAAAGGTCCTCTGTCGGCTCCTGCAACTGTCGCAGATAAATGGAGAAGGCAGCATTTCTCCAGTAAGCTGCCAGTATAACATCCGACAACATGACAGAGTTAGTAAAAGCCCTGAGAGGAAGACAATGCACGTACCTCGTGGCAGAAAAAAAACAATTGGTAATACAATCACCAGTAGCTAGACGAGCAGAAGCTGCACGAAGAGTAAGACAAATCCATCGAGAAATGGATGCAGGAGAGATCTGGCATTTGAGAAAATGCATATCCATCCAGGATAAAGGTGCGAACACCCCACCCACCCCCCCCCCCCCCCTCCCAAGCAGAAGTAGAGCAGTGCCCAAGAAAGTGTCCATCTTGGAGTAAACAGCAAAGTCCTAGGCCTTTTCAAGGAAAAGAGCTGAACAAGCTTGGAGAGGCAAGGATGAGTGTCGAAACAATGCGGTACCACATATGAAAAAGGTCTCCAAAGCATGGACGTGTACCCATTGCTGGAGACCCCCAGAAACAAACATATATATACTAGAAACTCTGCAATCGGTGTGATCGAAGAAGTGACAGAAGCAACAGAGTGATTGCACACCATTGACAGAAGAACCTTCGACTGAGCCACAGAGGCTAAACCAGTGGAGTGAGTGCCTCCTTGAAGAAAAGCAACTCCACTGCTTGTCTCTAAAAACCACTATGGAGGAGAAGGACCCGATAAAAGACATGCACGAAGGCACAATGAAGTCGGGTCAACTTGAAACCTCCTCGGGCGACTTTGACAAAGAAAGTTGCGACGTAGAGGGAGACATGCTGGAACCGCCGCTAAAAGAGAGCCGAGCAGATTGATCCACACCCACCGAGGCGACATGGGTGTGATCGAAAGGATTCGACAACTGCAGGTTCATATCTGGGCTAGAACCTGAGGCCGAATCGGAACCGGCAGGAAGGCGTAGCCGACAAGACCGTCCCAAAGGAGGGCCAGAGAGTCCACGGCGAAAGCCAGAGCATCTGGTCACGGGGACACAAAAGTGTCCACCTGATGGTTCCAACGAGTCGCAAAGAGATCGATGGAACACCACCATGTGGAGCATCCACTCGAACCTGCCCTGTCGGGACAGGGAGTCGGCTAGGACGTTCAGACGACCGGGAATGTGACGAACAACCACCCCGGCGTTGACATCCTGAGCAAGCAGTAGAAGATCCCGAGCCAATTCGTACATTGGAACAGAGTGCGTGCCGCCCTGGTTCCGAATGTAAGCAACCACTGTCGAATTGTCGGACAACAGAAGGACCTGACGATTCGACAGGTGAGGGATCCACTGCCTGAAACTCAGAAGAACAGCAAGAAGCTCCTTCTAGTTGATGTGTAGAGATGCCCGATCCTGGTCCCACAGGGTCTAGGGAAAGACCTAGAGGATACAACGTCGCACCCCATCCGAGATCGCTGGCATCTGTCGTCAGAATGTGATTGGACATAGGTAAGTCCAACGGGACACCCTGTGTGATCCACTGAACATTCATCCAGTGGATAAGGTGAGGATGAAGAGATCCTGGTAACTGAAGCACCAGATCCACAGAATGGACATTCGGCCTCCAACGACTGAGCAGAAAGTGTTGGAGAGGTCTGACATGCAGCTGACCTAGAGGAATGAGATCCGAACCGCAGAGACCGAGCAGCCGGAGAATACCCTGTGCTGTCGGGAATGTAGACTGGGACAGAGTCAGAGCAAAAGCTGAGAGAATCAAAGCCCTGGCCTGGGGAACCGCCACCGTATTGAACTGAGTGCTGAAGGCCATCACCAGATGACAAAACGACTGAGAAGGGACCAGATCCGACTTCTCCTCGTTGACTCTGAATCCTAGCGAAGTGAGCAAGCTCAACAGAGAGTCGACATCCAACTCCAGTAAGGCAGCATTGGAATGCCTCTGGAGGATATCGTCCAGATATGCCGAAGTAGTCACCCTGGACTGTGTGCGATGGAAGACTATCACATGCGACATCAGTCGTGTGAGGCCCAAGGAGCCAGGTTGAGGCTGAAAGGCATGGCCTTCAACTGGTAAACTCGCCCCAGAAAAGCGAACCTGAGATACTTCTGCGACACCCGATGAATCGGAACGTGAAAGTAAGCGTCTCGCAGGTCGATGCTGGCAGCGAAATCTCCCTGGTGAATGGAACGCAGGACCGACCTGAAAGTCTCCATGCTGATCTTGGGAGCAATAATAGACTGGTTCAGGATACTCAGATTGATAACCGGTCGGAGTCAGACGTCCTTCTTCGGCACCAAGAACAGGCGGGTATAAAACCCCACTGACTTAATGTTCTTGACGACCTTGATCGCCCCCTTGGCCAGGAGATTGTCTATCTCCATGGACAAAAGCTCCCGACATAAAACGTCTGAAGAAACTGTGGTTGGAAGAGGCACTCTGGACAGAGTGGAGTGCTTTCGGAAGGATATTAAGCAGCCCGGACTGAACAACAAGTAACATCCAAGGATCGGATGTGATGGTGGCCCAACGGTCTGCGAACTCTGCTATCCTTCCTCCAACATGGGACGAATCGAGGTGAGGACCTTCAGTTCGAGCCCCGACGAGGCCCACAAGAGGAAAAACCACCTCCTCTACTGAATGAAGAATCCTGAGACTTCCCTCTGGCCTGCCGACTCTTACCCTTACCCCGTGTGTAAGAAGTAGAAGCGGTGGCAGAAGGATCAGCCCTTTGCTTTGCAGGGGAAGCAGAAGGGTACTTGTTAGGCTTTGAACGGTCCCTGCCTCCCCTAGAAGGCTGATCAAGCTGACGAAGCAGCAGCTAATCTTTAGAATGACGTAGGACGTCATCCCAGACCGTCGACACGGAACCCATGGAACAGTAGCGGACCTGCCAAAGAAGCAGATCGAAGAGCCGCACGCTGCCCCTCAGGAAGGGATCGGCCTGTGTCCAGCAGAGTCCCTTCGACTAGTTCCAAAATAGCCGTGTCACAGGCATGCATGTGAGTAAGATGCATGAGTGCCTTGAACAGCACACACAAAGGAGTCTGTACATCGTCAAACCTATCTGGAGGCAGATAGGCAGCTAAGGCAGAGACGACGTGATCGGAGGGAGAAAGTATACCCAGCATTTCTCTAGATAAGCCCAACATGGACTCCAGAGTCGTCATAGGAATGATGGCAGACTTGGGCTTGGAAAGCCCGAGGGAATTGGAGTCCTGATCCAAAACCGTCAAAGTCTGGAAGACTGACAGATTGGCGAAAATCGTAGTAACGATAACACACTGGAAGAAATCCTGTCCAGACAGTCCCTCATTGACACCTAACTCCAATAACAATAAAAATTTATCAACCGAAAAATTTCATTGTCGAACCACGTAGACACGATGTCGAAAAAACATTCGCGAAAACGGAATATATAAATAATATACAATGAGAATGTGGTTGAAAATATTAACGAGAATATATAAAACACAGTCCTGTTATTATACGATCTTCAGATCCATAATCCAGTCACAGGAAAACCATTATCGAAGAGATGAATTATCACTATATCAGAATGCAAAGATGGCAACACGTCAACCACATTGCACGGACAAAAGAAGAATGGTTTTGATGACTGCTTGCGCACTGGTTAACAGAAGTCGTGGAATTGTACTAAGAGAAGAGTGTCCCTTACTGGGTGTGCGCTCGACCCAGTTTGGGCTTATTTTTTTGTGGTGTTTTCACACCACTTTTCTTTCCCAAATCTCTTGGGAAAGATTTAGAGAGTATTTTATCCGAGTTAGGTTCTTCCACTGCAGTGCAAGCCTGTAGTAAACAATTGTAAGGTAGGTTGATAAGAAACCAATTGTTTATGATTTACTATGTTGAAGGTCACTGTGACCTTGACCTTTGACCACTCAAGTCCAAAATTAATAGGTTTCTTCCTCTTACCGATACCAACCAACATATGAATTTTCATGAACATGGGTTGAACCATTATCAAGTTATCCGGAAACCAATTGTTTACGCCCGCCCGCCATTCATCAAACTATAAGTCGAGTTCGACTTTGTCACAACTCGACTAAAAATTTTAAAGCACAGCTTATGACCCCTCATTCCAAAGAAGGATCATAAGGAGTGGTTTGTTTGAAAACAATGAAACATTTTGGGGGTTTTCATACAATCATTGGTAATATCTGCAATCTGTGTTAGGTAAAGGGTTTGCATGAAAAGAAGATTGGACCAACAGTCAATAATAATTTAGCGTGTTTTATTACACATGTATTACTTTTCCTCTAGTTCCGTACTTACAATTCCGTACAGACATGATCCAAAGGATTTCATTGACTGACTATTTTTCCATCTGATGAAATGGATCCATCAAAAGAACTAAACTTCACCCATTTTCGTAATTGGCCAATCGAAACATTACATTCTGACCTAGATCAATTCGGAGGATGCGGTTGCAACCCATAAATCAAATGTCAATTGGAAAATGGTTTTGTTCAAATCCACCAAAATTAACAAAATAAAACTTACATTCTACAAATGGGGAGCAATTTTATAACATTCAAGTCTGACTTTGAAGTGAATATTTCGCAGATAGCAGCAGCTAAATTCTTAGTACAAATAAATTACCTATGTGGACACAATTTTCATTTAAATTTTTTTGTTTACGTATCGATCTGTCACACGTACTTGCCAATCACACCGGAGTTTTGTTTTTGATTTCATTTCAAGCAGACATCAAAGTGTCAAATTCTACAAATAAGACCAAATTTTTGCATTAACCCTTTACCTAACGTGAAAAGCAGACGACACCTGCAAAACAAATTCTTGAATAGCTCATTTTTATCACTTTTTGTCTCAAGAACATAGGTTATGACCCCTCATTGGAATGAGTTCGAAGAGCTCATTCCAACAAGGGGTCATAACCTATGTTTTTGACCGGTTTTGGCCATTTTGATGGGTAAAGGGTTAATGGATTCTATGTCATAGAGGTGGGTAATAGACATCGAGCACCACAATGTGTGAATGTGTTTTCCAATACAGCACTCATGCCATTGTAGGATAGAACTTGAGGCCTTCTATCCTTCTGCACTGGTAAGCATGCCATACTGAAGAAAGCCTTCACACATTGTGATATTCAGTGTATTTATTTACTTGTGTTTAAGGTCACTTAGCATCACTGGCTATATCATGACCACAACAGAGGAATGAAGTCAAGTTTTGGCAATTGTTGATACCTATGGCTGGTCTACTTGCAAGAACTTTCAACACCTGCATAACTGAATGAAAATATTTGCGGTATTTAAAATTTTCAGAAATGATTACAAAAAACTACTATCTTAAGAGATCTTTTTACCTCCATACTTCTGAAGAACCCAATAATTCTATTTTGGTTGACAGGTGGTTCAGATGAACAAAATATATATCACAAGAAAATAGGCAAAAATGTGGGTGACTAGTTCTGTCAGTGGCATATTTATCACTTGCAATTTTAGTATTCAATTAACAAGGTCCTACTGCTCTTTGTTGTATGACATCCACTTCCCGATGAACAACAATCATCTCAACCGGATCTCATAAAATGATATTAATGTTTAGAAGGGCTGCAAAAATCAGGGCTCCAGAAATGACAGGAAATGGAAAAAAGGAAGTTATTAAATTAAAAGGTAAAAATGGAACTATAAATTTGAGTTTATGAAAATATAATTCAGCCATGAGAGCATTATTAATCCATGTAAGCTCAGATCAGAAAAAATTTCCACATGTTAATGTACAGATTTAGGAAAAATCGTATTTTCAACAAAAAATAAATGGATATCCGAAAGCACAACTACTGATATATCTTTCATTTCTATTTTGTTACAAGGAAAATGGTCTAGAAGACCATTTCCTCGTAACTTCATAGGAAATAAAATTTCCCACATTTCAGTAAAAAAAAATTGGCGACCAAAGCTGATCTCTCCTCAAATCCTTGCACAAGCCCATATTGGGACTCCCGTGAAAAGTGCATGAACCATGTATAGCAAGCAAAAGACTTTATATCTTGTCAGTCTACTTTATATTCTCCTAAAAGCAAAAAATATTTTTTTTCATACAGTTTTGTCTTCTAACGATTTATTGGAGAGTACCAAAAGGCAATCGCAAATAAATTGTAACAAAACAAATCCATGCAAACCAATTTTAACTACCACAATTATTTTTTCCTTAATTTTAACATATTCATTATCTCTTTCAGCATCTAAGCCAACTTTTGACTGTGAAATAAGAGAAAAAGGCACCCAATTAATTTCTGGAACCCTGATTGTAAACAATATTTATACAAATTACTTTCCAAAAAAAATTCTTGATACAAGTGCCAACTGGTTATTATAATACAGAACTTACGAAACATTAGAGACACTTGTGACAAGAGGGCCAATAACGAAGCTTAAAACCTTGACCTCCACTGGACTATAAACCAAAATATCACACTATCATTAAATTTATCATTAAACAAATCACGTTAAACTGACCACAATGTGTTGATACAAGATGAGATACACATGTTGACAAAATTGAGGTTTAGATTCAATTACCCATTAAATATAGTCGATAAACATATTCAGTATCTGATGCTATAATACAGGTGTGTTTTAGCTCAAATTTCAACAGAAGGGATCAGGATCCAGGGGTGAAAAAAAAGGCTTCTTGTAGGGTGAGGGAAGGGGGTTGGTGTAAACCAGATTTGTTCTATGGTTGATTATCCTGACTGCTAATATATTTCAACAACATCATCAGGCTTGCCTCTGTTGAAGACGTGCCTTGATGTTGTAGTTTCAATATTAGTTGGTAAAGATCATTCTTCACAAACTCACAAGTTCTTGGAAATTTATTTGTGGATAAACGTAGGTCATAATCACATAATAAAAATTACCAAACCACCGACTGGTCATGATGGGTACCCCAACAGGCAAATTCAGTACCACAGCCCTCTGTATGAATCACTCTGTGTGTGATATTAAGTCCAACCATAGTGAAAGCCACTTAACTGGATATTTCTTAATCAAATAACCTTGTTAATTGAATAAAATTTCCAAACACACAAAATTCATGCTTTGAAGATTTCAGAAACATGAATAGCCACAAAAATTTGATTTTTCAATGTTCAATCATTATTTACAAGTGCATGTATGAATAAATGGTAGATGGAATGCCAATGGAAATCTGTTGAAAATTTGGGCGTATAAAATGTAAACAAACTGACTCACTGAGCCAAGTAAAATCAAATTGCTCCACCTTAAAAAAATATTCTGTTCTGGGATGTTACCATTTGATCTACCAAGACTGAATATATGACAGTATCAACGGAAAAAGGTTGTAGGATAGCTGCACGAAAATGTATCTTTTTTTAATTTTTATTTTTTTTAGCTTCATAGCCAGTATCAGTCTAATATTAATTCTATTCCACTTGGTCAGAAAAGCAAATCATTGGTTCACTTTTCCAACCAACTGAAATATTCCATTTGTTGAATCTAAACTTAGGCAATGGACTATTTAGTAGCTGGACTGGTTTCCAGACCAAAACAGATCAAATTCCTTACAGAATTTGACTGGTGACTTGAGAACTTGATAAATTACGTCCACTGGAACTCTACATCATTCAGAAAGAGCTTGGCTAGAATTCCCAGCAGATCCCTGGCAGTCTATTAGAATGTCTGTTGTTTTTTGTTTTTTTACAGAACTCAATCCTGCGATAATTATCAAAGCTTATCTGACCTTCACCTGAAAAGTTTATTTGGTATATTTACGATACTTGTTGAAATAAGAATTGTCTCCAAGCCTCAATTTTCTCTTTGGCTGGTGTATCCTTCATAGTGTGAATTGCATATGACAAAGGAAATGTGCTTCACAAGTTGGACTGTTGTTTTAAAACAATCAACAGAATTTGTATATATAGATATGTTTAAATATGAAAGGCTGCCAGATAGGTTAAAAAAATGTTGATAATCTACTTGACAAATTGAATGAATATATAAATGTTGTAATGTGTAATTGCATGAGAACTGTGGACTGGAATTAAATTTAAGAGGATTTCTATATTTTTCAACACAGCAACACATTAAGACAGCTATGGCAATAATGAGAGATGAGAGAGAACTGCAGCTAAATTAGCTTAAATTCTATTTTAATTGAAAAATCCCTTAAAATTAATACATTTCTTCTTAAAATATAAAGATATACAGTTGTATTAATAACTTGACTTTTTTCTATAAATGCACATGAACATGGACTAAAGGACCATTTTCATGTAAATTTATCAAAAATTAAACTTCCAAATCATCGTCATGAAATAGATGAAATTAGCTAATTTGCTTAACTCTCTTATCCCTGCAAATACAAAGAAGCAGAAAACAAATGTGTATTCATTGGTGAAACGAATTTCACTTGTCAACAGTTTGCAAGCAACACAACCAGCAAAAAGCAAATCCCAAGAAATTTTCTCTTTCCTCTCAATCATTCCTAAACCAAAGTTTATTCCTGGAAGCATTCTCAAGGAGCTTTTCAGTAATGATTTATCATGGGTGTGTATTTTCAATTTAGGAAAAATCAGAGAAAGTTTCTTGAAATTATAACACTTGTTGTAAATGGTAATGCAGCTACAACAAGAAATAGGGTTTACACTTCCACAAACTCTGAGTTTCTTCAATAGACATATTTTTTTGACCGTCATTAATCAAAAACTATCAATTTTCAGAACCAATCAGAAACAGAACCAGGAATTTTCAATCATTTTCTTCTGCAAGCATTCAATCAAGTCAGCAAACAATTTTTGGGGTAATGCCTATCATGGTGATAGGTACCAACAGTTTTTGAGCCTGTCATCCAGTATTCAGTACCCAACAAGAGATTACAATCCAATAGTATGGCATACCATTATTCAAGGCTTGCATTTTAGAATCGCAATCGGTCTGATTGATAGGCCTGGTGAAGTGGTCGACCTGGCTGATTTTTGTTCGTTGGGGCAGATTTATTTTTTTACACTTGCATGTGCATATTATAGGCGAATCAACATAAGATGCTGAAATTACAAATTCTTGTGTAAACAATTCAGAATAAACGCTCAATCAATCAGGTTATATATTTGTTTAAAGTCTGCTGATATTTGTATGGCTTTTCCCACCATATGATTAAAATTTGTGCCAGGCAGTGACTGAATCAAACAGTTATCGCAATGGAATGTGGTAATAAAGCAGGCATTCAAACTTGTTACACCATATGAGGTTTATAAGGTCAGTATTGAGCGTTTATTTTCCCCACACCCACCCCCTCAAGTTTTCTGTGCTTGTCTATGATCATCTTTTAGTAATACCCCGGAAGATGTACACAAATAAACCCGAAATCACCCGATCGATTAGACTCATTGCAAGAAGTTATTTTGTTTTACGAAATCGATTGAGAGTGGTAAAATCAATAAACGGATGACAGGGCTGGTTGATCGGCCTTGTCAGATTATTTTTGCGGCCGATTACCAGGCTAGGGCCGATCGGCCTGGCCAAACTGCATGCCTTGATATTAAAAGAAACTATGCAACATTTTTGTCTGTAGAGCAGTCTTTGCTCATGTCAACAGGTGCATGTTAATCTATTACAGAAATGGGAAGTCAGTGATTCTGTCCAGCTAGAAATTCCATCTTTGATTAGCTTCCTTAATATGCAATTGGCTAGTTTTCTGTGGTTAGGGCAGATACTTTTCCATCCTAGGACAGGGTGTTCCCACTATTTTCCTTGGATGGATTGTACATAATCCACATGTTAACTGCATTGAAAAAAATCTTATCAAAATCTTGTCTCATCATTTATTTGGAAAGCTGTCTGCAAGAGAGCTTTCTAATAAAAGATGAGCCAAGAACTTGAAGCCAACTAAAATTATATAAACTTACACTGAGTTTCAAGAAGTTGTACTGGTTATTATGTCAGGCACAAGTGAATTGGATCCCGCCAAAGATGCAAATTGTACAGGTCACTGATGATGACAGGTCACTTATTTGAATGCTTGCATCCAATGCCATTTCTTGAAAAGCTCTAAAGAGAAAATACCAAGGAATGATACCAGAGATGTTTTTTTTTCAGTTAATCTTTTACTTAAACGAATCGGCCACATCTGTCCACTTAATGTAATTTACAATTTGAGCAGTTCAACAATTTAAAAAAAAAACTTAAAAAAAACCCCAAACATATGTGACGCCTCACTGGAACAAGCTCATCAAGCTCGTTCCAATGGGAGATCTATTGATATGATTTTGTTGAATTTTTTTTAAAATTTGAAAAAAAATTCATCAAAATAGCAAATTTTGAAATTGTGTGCACTGGGTAAGGGGTTAACTCTTAAGAGCCTGAAGATTTTTATAATTTTTGCTACACTTTGGCAGTCCACATCCTGTGGCTTTGCAGTTGTTTCTAGGCAAGTCTTGGCTGCCTATATCGGTAGGTAAGACTTGCCTAGAAACCACTGGCATGGTATTTGCAACTGCAAGTTCACCGAGAGACAACATGTTGTTGCACCTGTTTTGTGACAGTAAAGAGTGGTCAAATTCGGAAATTAGGTTTCAAGGATTGAGAAAAATGATGAGCACTGTGTGGACAACCTAAAAATTAACTGCATGGCTGAAAATCTGTGGCTTTTTACCAAGTACCTTTTGATATGTAACATTACTGAGGGTTAGAAGATTCCTCACATGACTAGCAGATGATACTTGCAAAACAAATTTCTAGAAAACTCCCCCAAAAACCCTAGCTTATGACCTTTCATTGGAATGAGCTTAATCTTGTATCAATGAGGTGGTCATAATCTGTTTTGAAAGCCAAACAGAAAAAAAAAAAAATTTGAATGGGGATTTATGGAAATAGCAGATATTTCCATCATGTTATGTAATGAGTTAGAAATATATGGGAGATCCACGCTTATTTTGTGGTAAATGTAACAGAGCAAGAAAATATTTCACAAGTAATAAATAAACAGAACGGCATTCGTGTTCGTACTGTCATTTTTTACCGCACAAGATCAATTTGGGCAGAGGGATAATATTGAATGAGAAGACGAAGGCTTTGAGGTCAATATTATCCCTCCACCAAAATCTACTGAATGTGGTAAAAATGAATTCGAATGAGTATGCTGTTCTGTATTTTATTGCAGGCCTACAGTTTACTAAAAAATTATTAATCGATTTTAGCGGAGGGATTCTTGTTCAATATTATCCCTCCGCCGAATCGATGAAAAAGCCTGTATTTTATGAAAATAAAAGCCGAGGTGTGCAATAAATGAAATTCTTCCATGTCAAAAGTCAAGTTATTTTTAGCAGCTGTTTCTACACACAAGAAACCTCCAACAATTTTAGGAACCTAATTCAAAGACTTTCAATGATCTTCTTTTTTTGAATTCACAAAAGTTTTAACACCAGTTTCCAAGAAGTTTCATTGTCCTTTGTTAACTGGCAAGTGCTATAAGTCACTATCATGCCTCTTTGAAAAGTGTTGGAAGCAACTTTAATGGCTTTCCACTTGAATGTATTTTTCCAGTTTTCTTTGCAGCAGAAATGTTTATATTGTTTTGTTACAATTTATTGGATAGTGTCAACAGGAATTTTCCAATAAATTGTAACAACACAATTATTATCAAAATCTTACTAAACTAAGGTTTCCATTTCTTGTAGAATGGTATCTTAAATCTTAACAGGCAAGACATCAAAAGGAACAAGACTGACTGCCCGTTGGTTAGAATCTGGAGGGAAAAAAATGTTTTCAAGGACTGAACCTCACTTGAATAATCGCCAAATATGGACGGCATTATACAAACGTATGCAAGCCCTATCAATACCACAAATGCTTCAAGGCATTCAACAGTCAGGTCATAAAACTGTGTCCAATTATTGTGGAAACATGTCCAATTTAACTAGAAATGTCTGAAACATCAAAAGAGTACAGAGTACTGGTCAAAGCAAGCTATGGTCAAATGGCTCAAAATGTTTTTCAATTTCAGGAATGTAATGGAGCCCACTCAATTGGATATCTCTTAACTGAATAACCCTGTTAACTGAATATAATTTCCCAACACAAAAGCATTTACCATACCTCCAGCACAAGTTTGACCTGTTAATTGAATATAGGATACAGAGCAAACTACTGTTAATTGAATAAAAAATCTTGTAACCTGTCGAGAAATTACCCCCCCCCACTCTCCCCAGTTTTTCTTTGTTTATAGACCTACATGGCCTCAGTGCATCCAATACAGGCATTTGATCTATTATATCTTGTTTGACAGAGCTCATGGAGCGCTGTCAAACAAGATATAATAGAATAAATGCTAAGTTTACCTCTAGAAAACAGGAAAGTGACTCAATCCCTGTTAATTGAATACTCCTGTTAATTGAATAATTTTCATTGGCAAAGTGGCTATTCAATTAACAGGGTTCCACTGTACTAGCAATTTCCAGATCTGCAGTTTTGACAGGGGATCACCTTTATGGCCTGTCTGATTTGAAAATAAATATAGAGGTAAATACAGCCCAGAAAATGTTGATGAACTTAGAGATGGCTAACATCAGTGTTTGCACAACTGAAGTCCAGTCTGATGGAGCTAGTCTTTCTATTAGACCCAGTCATGAACATCAAGTGCCATCAGTGATTGCAAGCCAGGTCTTAGATGCCACTAGGACCACAAGGTATTTATTTATTGACGTTTGTAACATTTTCCTCAGCCAGGGTCACCTCATGTCGGATAGTTTTATGGGAGGATGAAGTCGGAAAACACAGAGAACCACCAGTGAGCAACTGTTTGACTCCCCAACATACTAACTTGTCACAGCCAGGGTTAGCATTGGTTGAAGACAAGTGCACCAACGACGAGCAGAATGCCTTAGTACATAGCACCACCATGCCTCCACGTGGGCAGTCAGGATGAAGAAGCATGCCCAAGGACAAAAAAAAGTTAGTGTTGGTCAGGATCAAATTATGGACCTTTTAAGTCCAAGGCTCTAACCACTGAGCCATCATGCTCCCTCTAAGACTACAATGAACCCTGAAGTTCTTGGGTCATAGTGAGCTCATAGAGCTCTGTCAAACAAAACTGAGTTGCATTACGGGAAACATTTGCTGCTTGGAATTTTGACATCAGTATTCAGAGGATAGAGGGTTATTAAATATGCACATCTACCATAGCTCTCTTCAACTATTAATCCAGATCAGCAGGCAACCAGACCTGTCTGTAAAATATTAGCCAGTTTAGCACTGGTGTTTTTCACTGCACAACTTACTTTGATGACTGTACCAGCAATTCTCAACAAATACATGGAAAATTATAAAACGATTGGATATTGAGATGTTAGTTTAAAAAAATACAAGGCATTCTGGCTGAGCCACAATCAGTTGAAAATAGCAAATTTTCTCAGTACCCACAAAACATTCTTGACTCTTGGCCACAATAAAATAATCCCAAGTTAGTTTAAACTGTATTTATTTCAAAGTGTAAAGTACAAATTAAACAATACAAAATGAAGCTTTCAACTATTGAGCAAATGGATTCAGCATCAAGCTTAGAGCTTATACAGTATAACTGCTGTGAACTGGTCACTTTCCATGGGTGGGCACTGATTATTGGAATAATCATCAAAAATTTAATTAATGATGCACCAGGTACAACTCTGTGCTTCATTAATTAAAATTTTGCTGATGATTTTTATTACCTGGTAAATGCATGTGCTATCCACGCATGGATTACGACCAGTCCATGGTGATTGCTGTATTTGACTATCCCCAGATCTTGTGTAATGTAGGGCAATGGAAACTATGAAAATCTTCCTGAAGGGTTAAATACTCAATTTCTTATCAAAATGAAATCATTTATGAAAATTCTGAAAAATGGAACAAATTGGGTATCTGAATATCACTGGATGACGAGTCTGATATTCAATTAACAGCATTTCACTTTAATGAATGCTGTTACTTAGAAATTATTTAATCACAGTGACAAATGCATGAAGAAATGTGCAACAAACTCATCAAAAAGATTTATGTTTATTGTTGATAATGCATCCAATCTGACCAGCACTACTCAAAAGCTGTGTATTTTGAATGGGTGTTTGCATTACATATGTCCAGTGAATTTAAGTGCATTATAAGGAATAATTTATGTTTTTCAACATATACTGGCAAAAAGTTTGTTTGTTTATAGGACTTTGTGGTCATTTTCAGCATCTATGGTTATATCATGACCACTATAAATGTATGAAGGCAAGATTAACCAATAATTCACATTTCTGCTGTCCACTTTAGAGGGCTCGTACCACGGTCATTGGTAACCAAGCAGTAATAGACCAGTAAAAAAAAACCCTGTTTACCACTGTAATAAAGCACTGCTTCATTTCCTGGGGTTCCCACAGAAATGCAGAGAAATAAGTTACATGGGTCATGAATCCTGCCCCCAAATCACTGGTGTTATTTTCCAGTATATCTTGAAGCATGTTATTCCTTAACTGTCAACCTGCTGAGAAAGTTCTAGAATTTTTCATAAAAAAAAAGTCATGGCTGCTGTAAAGCAACCATGACGAGATTTAATGAAAAATTCTATGAAGTGTGGCAACACATCATTTTTCTAGAATCAATACCAATTTTTAGGTGTATAGCATAACAATATCATGGAACATACCTCCACCTGAATACCAAGTATTTTGGTAGTGTGTGGGAAAATAGCCTACAGCAGGCAATGCCTTAATAACAAACCTATTTCCAACAGTTGCAATTACTTGAACAGATTACAAAAAAGTAAACAAGATGTTCATAATTTATCAAAACAAAAAAGAACTGAATGTGGTATGAACTGGGAAGAAGGCCTGCGTACAAATGTTGCTATACAATATGGTGGTAATTATTCCCAATTATCATGCAATAAAAAAGAACATGACAGTTGGCCCAACAACCAAATAAAAAAAATAAACAGATATAAAATTTAGGAATTATTTTATTGTGACCCTCATCATGATTAAGCAGAATTTCAATGCAACTGAACTATGACCTGATAATATCTATCATTACAAGCTGAAAATCAAATGACTGAAAAGCATTCAAATGTGAAAATGATCCCCATTTCTTTGGGGAATGCGACCATATGCTAATCTTTGGATATCTATCATGGTGACTGTGCTGGTTATCAAACTTCTATTCTTCTTCCTTGTCTATGGAGCAAACGTGAAATGTGTGATCTACAACATCTAGCCAGACCAAGAGAAACTGTCAGGCAACCCAAAACTGGCATGACAGTAGGCAACATAAAAACAACTGATCACATTTCCCCCCACTGTAAGCTGAAGTGTTGTCACATGGACTGACTGCATACTTTACAGAATGGACACATGGTCCGTCCAGCACATGTGTCATCATATATCCCTCCCACAGTGTCAATCTACTGAACGATCACCAATCTGCAAGCACATTCCCTATGTCTCTTACTGCGGTCTATTTGTCTTCCTTTGGGGATGAATCTGTCTTGTCTACGAAATCTGAGAGTATATCTCGAATTCTGGCCCATGATCTTTCTGGAATGGTAATGGCAGTGCGGAAATTGTTCCGAACCTGAAAAAAACAAGAAAAATGCTACTAAGGTAACACATGCCCCCGCCCCCCCCCCCCCCTTGTGACCTTCACCTTGCAGATGCAGCGGAAACTATTATACACGACACACCTTCTAACTATCCTTAACATTTGTAAAAAGTTTAACAATTGTACTATGAGTCATTTCCGAGTTATGGCTGAGACACGAATATTGACAGATTTTTAGTGTGACCTTGAAATGTGACCTTGACCCTGAAGGTACGAACCCGGCTATGGTGTGTGACACATCCTCCCATGGTCCTTTATAATTGTGTGAAGCTTGATGACTGTCGCCCTAACAGTTTTCGAGTTATTGGCTCAGACACACACACACACGGATGGACGGACACATGCACACTTCAATCACTATATGCCACCCGACTTAAGTCGGGGAGTGGGGGGGGGGGGCATAAAAATTCAATGAGTAAAGTCAAATTAGCAAGTTTTCTTTACAGTACAGTCACGTGGGCAGTAATTAATGTCCATGGTCATAGTCCACGCATGGGCAGTAATGTCCATGCCAGCATTTACCAGGTAATAAAAATTATCATCAGCAAAATTTTAATTAATGAAGCACCAGGTTGTACCTGGTGCTTCATTAACTAAATTTTTTTGATGATTTTTCCTATGATTAGTTTTTGGAATCTAATATTACCGTGCCTGTGGAAATAATGCCCACCCGTGGAAAATGACCAGTCCACAATGACCGTACTGTATACAGCAATTACTTGGAACAAATCTGTCAAACTCAAAGTTCATGTGCAATTATTTTTCCTCCTCTTTCAGAGTTGATACATATTCCAGAACCAACGCTTGATGAGGATTTTCCCTGGTACAGTTCAAATTTTTCCAAGAAGTAAATTCAATTGATTCCACCAGCAAGTGTCTCCTAATTTATAGTGTCTGTAGGAATCAATAGCATCTAGCTGGAAAATTCAATTGCAAATTTCTTTTATCCTTTTTTGGAACTATTTCAAAGTTGGCCCAGTGGTTGCCTCATGAAACAGTGTGACCCCCATCAAAAGACAATGTGCACCATGAGAGGCATGTGGTATGGGCAATGATCTTGGATAGGCTAAGTCAGCTGTGTGTTACCAGGAATTGGTTGACAAATCCTACCTTAAGCAAAAGACTTGGCAATCACCCCACCTCCCAGTCTGTATCCACCACTGTTAACTTTCCATGCTCCTATGAGCTCGTTCCAATGAGGGGTCATATAGCCGCCTATCTTTTTGAGGCCAAAAATGAAAATGAAAGTGTCAATGACACTGTAGCTCAACTTGACAAACTTGAACTTGTTAAGTTATAAATGAAATGGCAAAATTGAAGATCATTGGTACCAATGTTATTGGATGAAATTTCAACATAACAGCATTGTGTGTGCACAACGTCAGAGTAATCCATGCATTTTTAAATGTAGACTGTAAGACTGGCTAAAGGAAGAATGTTGATACACAAATGTAGTATGTTCAGAGGTTATTGTAAATGAAAACTTTTTTCACAGAAATGAATGCTAATCAATAGCTCTTATCTAAAGGTCTCGCCTAATGAACACACCAAGTTAAAAAACAATCCTATGATAAATGTGACCTGCAGGCCATGTCAAAGAATGTTAATGCACAAATGCAATAAATACAAAGATTGTTGCTAACAGCAACAGTTTTTGATGGAAATGAAAGAAAATCAATAGCTCCTATCTGTCACCCTGCATAAGCATACAAAGTTTCAAAACAACCTGATAATGAATATGCCCTCGGAGGCATGCCAAAGAAAGATGTTAATGCACAAATGCACTAAGTAGAAGGTCATTGCTTGTGGTAATGGGTTTTTTTTTTTGGGGGGGGGTTATGGAAATTCATAAATATACCCTGCAGAGAGTGCAAAAGGGATAAGTTGATGCACAAATGCAGTAAGTTCAAAGGCTGGTGATAACGACAATAATTTTGTATGGAAATGAAAAAAAGCAATAGCTCACTTATAGAGGTCACCCCGAACACACATACCAAGTTTCGAAGTGATCCGGTCATAAATATGCCCTAAAGGGTGTGTTAAAGGGAAATATTGAGGTCTGAATAAACTAAGTTCAAAGGTCAGCGGCAACATTTTTTGACAGAAATGGAAGAAAATCGACAGCTCCCATACAGATGTCACCCCACACAAGCACACCGAGTTTGCAAGTGATCCAATCATAAATGTGCCCTGCAGGGTGTGTCAAAGGGAAATATTGATGCTTAACTGCACTAAGTTTTTACTAAGTTCATCGAAGGTCATTGCCAGTGGCAACATTTTTTGACGAAAATCGATAGCTCCCATCTAGAGGTAACCCCAAACAAGCATACAAAGTTCCAAACCGATCTGATCATAAATGTGCCCCTTATGGCATGCCAAAGGAATATATTGATGCCTGACTTAAACTAAGTTCAAAGATCGTTGTCAGCGGCAACATATTTTGACAGACGGAAATGGAAGGAAATCGATAGCTCCCATCTAGAGGTCACTCCAAATAAGCATGCCAGGTTTCAAAGCAATCCGATCATAAATGTGTCCTGTAGGGTGTGCCAAAGGCAAATATTGAGGTCTCACTAAACTAAGTTCTAAGAACGTTGGCCGTGGCAACATTTTTTGACGGAAATTGAAGGAAATCAATAGCTCCCATCTAGAGTTCACCCTAAACAAGCATACCAGGTTTCAAATCAATCCAATCATAAATGTGCCCTGTAGGGTGTGCCAAAAAGAAATATTGTGGTTTGACTAAATTAAGTTCTAAGAACGTTGGGCGCGGCAACATTTTTTGACGGAAATTGAAGAAAATCGATAGCTTCCATCTAGAGGTCACCCCAAACAAGCATACCAAGTTTCAAAGCGGTCCAATCATAAATGTGCCCTGTAGGGTGTGCCAAAGGGAAATATTGAGGTTTGACTAAACTAAGTTCTAAGAACGTTGCCCACGGCAACTTTTTTTGACGGAAATTGAAGAAAATCGATAGCTCCCATCTAGAGGTCACCCCAAACAAGCATACCAAGTTTCAAAGCGATCTGATCATAAATGCGACCTTGTGAGGTGTGCCAAAGGAAATTGAGGACGTACGTACGAACGTACTAACATACATATGTACGTAGGTACGTACGCCGACGGATGAGAAGTGATGGCAATAGCTCAGCTTAACTTTGTCAAGTTGAGCTAAAAATTAGTTATTCAAGAATTTTGTTTGCAAGTGTTGTCTGCTTTTCATGTTAGGTAAAGGGTTAATCCATTTAACTCACTCATTTTAATTCTTGATTTAAAACATTCAATGTTGTAATTTATTGACAAAAACACAGAAGAAAGAAAGGTCACACTAATGTTCATCATAAATGGCAGTCGATTTCACACACTGGCAAAGTGAAATAACAGAATGATCACAATATGGAACTAGAGGTAGGCAATATACTGAAAACTGAGCCAATACAGATATCATGAAGATACCAAAAAAACCAAACCAAAGCAATTGTTGAATTCTGAAACAGTCTGAATTTTCAAACTCAGCATTTTTTAAATGGACCCCCCCCACCCACCCACCCCTACAGAACACCCGAACACAAACGATGGCAATTTCTTTTACCATTTCATTCTACTGGTCCTAAGGATGCTTCATACCAAGTAACAGTTCTTTGTTCCCTGTGGTTTGGTTAGTACAGGAATTTGAAAATATTTCTATTTTTAGCCCCTGGGGTTCCCATGTTAAGCGGTTTTGGGGGAGAAGGTGCGAACACCATGTTCACGGACAACAGATTGAGGAGGGTGAGTGATCACTATAGCTCATCCTGACTTTTAGTCAGGTGAGTTAATAAGACATTTTTTTCAAAAAGTATTGTGTCCTTATCCAGATTTTTTAACTTTATGTTGGAATTGGAGTTGTGTTCAAAAGAGGTTGTGAGCTTTTTTATCCATCCCAGCTTACTCATTTGGTTAGAGAAGATGAATCTATTGGGGGGCAGTATTTATTTTTTAGTCCCATTTCCCCACAGTATTGACAATATTCTTTTAAAGAACATATTATGACTCCTTATGACTCCGAATCAGCCAAAAGTTTAATTATAATGCAGAAATGATTCTTTTATCACATGAAATAGGTAAAATGTAATTTTGGTAGAGTTGGGGTTGTTTTTAGGTATGATGGTACTAAATATTTGAATTTGAGCTGCCACCTTGAAAAGTTGCATTCGGAAATGATGGGAAACAAAAGGCCCCAAAGGGCCTTAAATGTTCACCTGGCAAAGTGGTTCAAAGTGGTATTTTGGGTCACATTCAGTTCGTCATGGTTCACCAACAATACAGAGGAATGAAGTCATGAAATTAATCATAACTCTGGTGGCCATGTCAGATGATTCTTATCACAGGTCTTCCTGACTGCTTCCAATTCTAACAGCGGTGGACAAGCACTGCCAAACTTTCAAGGGTTATTATGTCATTGCAGTTTGAAAGTCAAATTTTATGGAACAAGAGGCCCCACGGAGCCTGAAGCGCTCATCTTGTACAGAACACAATTTAAACAGAGTCCAAGAATGAGTCTACATTAAGCAAGCCATCTCCATAGGCTACACTGTCAATCCTTGTGTCCCTCAAGAGTGACAAAAATAATCTGGGCATCATGCCTTTTCTTCAGTTGATCATAAGTAAAATGTAGAGCTCCCCTATGAAGCCCCTTGATACAACCTATGTGGATTAATCTTAGTACCTCTAGAGGGTACTGAATACAAAATTTTTAATTCTTCAGCAAAATGGCCA
Source organism: Pictodentalium vernedei (assembly GCA_031216915.1). NCBI lineage: Eukaryota > Metazoa > Mollusca > Scaphopoda > Dentaliida > Dentaliidae > Pictodentalium > Pictodentalium vernedei. The sequence goes on from CM062289.1 coordinate 194,736,599, forward strand.
ATTCCGGCTCCCATAGTGAACCCAAATATTAACCCAGGCTCTTGATTTGAACACAGTTAAATCTGACTTCCCTAGAGATGTTGTGTACCGAATATGAAAGCATTCTGACTGTTGGATCTGAAGAAGAGAAATTGTAAAGAAATTTCTTCGAATTGCACTAAGTTCAAATTTGGGCTACCATAGCGAGCCCAAATATTAACCTATGGATCCGATTTGAACAAACTTGAATCTGACCCCCTTAGAGATGTTGTATACCAAATGTGAAAGCATTCTGACAAGTGAATCTGAAGAAGAAGATTTTTGAAGAAATTCCCTCATATTGTACTAAGTTAAATTTCATGTTCCCATATGGAGCCCAAATATTAACCTAGGCACTCGGATTGAACAACCTGGAATCTGACCCCCCTAGAGATGTTGTATATCAAATATAAAAGCATTCCGACTGGTGGATCTGAAGAAGATTTTTAAAGAAATTTCCTCATATTGCACTAAGTAAAAATTTGGGCTACCATAGTGAGCCCAAATATATACCTAGGGTTCTGATTTGAACAAACTTGAATCTGACCCCCATAGAGATGTTGCATACCAAATATCAAAGCATTCTGACTGATGGATCTGAAGAAGAAGATTTTTTTAAATTACCCTCCATATTGAACAAAGATCAAATTTGGGCTTCCATAGGAAGCCCAAATATTAACCTAGGGGCTTGGTTTGAACAATCTAGAATCTGACCCTCATAACAATGATGTACACCAAATATTAAAAGATTCTGACTGGTGATACTGAAGAAGAAGATTTTTAAAGAATATTTCCCATATATATGTTAAAACTTCGGGCTCCTGTAAAGAGCGCAAATATGAACCAATGAGCTTTATTTCAACAAACTTTTATCTGACCCCCCTATGAATGCTGTATACCAAATATCAAAAGATTCTGACGATTGGTTCTGACTCAGCATTTTTTCGATGCCCATTACAGAACACCCTAACATAACCGATGGCAATTTTCTTTTACCATTCAATTCTACTGGTCATAAGGATACTTCATACCAAATAAAAGCTCTGTTCCATGGGGTTTGGGAAATATGGGCGTTTGAAAATATTTCTATTTTTAGCTCCCAGGGTTCCCATGGGGATGTGGGAATTTTTTTTTGTTGCTTTCTTATGACCCAATAGTACCACAAACCAAATTTGGTTCATACCGGACCATCGGTTCAGAAAATAGAAATTTTGGGCGGGGCCAAAAATCTTACCCCTCCTATTACAAGGCCAAATATTACTTCACGAACTTCGTTTGAACAAACTTGATTCTACACCTCATATGGAAGCTCCATAGCATATATCAAGTCATTGTACACACTGGTTCTTGAGAAGAAGATTTTAAAAATATTTTGGAGCATTTTCCCCCACTCCCTCCCTATGGGGCTGGGCATGCTGAGTTGAACAAAAATGAAATGCCCCTTTGGGACCATCACTCACACAAACTTTCACTTGAATTGGCCCAGTGGCTTTGGAGGAGAAGACCAAAACATGGTGTTGACGGACGACGGACGGAGAGCGATGAGATTAGCTCAGCTTGACTTTGTCAAGATGAGCTAAAAATACTAAGGAATGGATCAGAACTTGAACCTAACCTCCCCCCCCCCCCACCCACCCCAAAAGAGAGCCCAAATGTTAACCCAGTCACTCGATTTGAAGAAACTTGATTTTGCCCCCCCCCCCCCCCCCCCCCCCCCCCCCCCCTCCTAAAGATGCTGTATACCAAATATGAAAGGATTCTTATAGGTGGATGTGAAGAAGAGTTTAAAAAAACATTTCCTCATATTGCACCAAGGAAAAATTTGGGCTCCCAAAGCGAGCCCAAATATTAACCCAGGGACTCAATTTGAACAAACTTAGAGATGTTGTATACGAAATATCAGAAGATTCTAATTGATGGTTCTGGAGTAGATTTTTGAAGAAATTCCCTCATATTGCCCTAAGTTAAACTTTGGGCTCCAATATAGAGCCAAAATATTAACCCAGGGACCCAATTTGAACAAACTTGAATCTGACCCTCTTAAAGATGTGGTCTACCAAATATGAAAGCATTCTGACTGGTGGATCTGAAGAAGACTTTTAAAGAAGAAATTTCCCCATATTGCAGTAAGGTAAAATTCGGGCTCACATGAGGATATATATATATTAACACAGGGACTCGATTTGAACAAACTTGAATCTGTATGGATGCTGTATTCCAAATATCAAAAAATTCTTATCAGTGTTTCTGGAAAAGTAATTTGTTTTAATATTTGCAAATATGCTGACTCAGCATTTTTTCACACAAACATTACAACGGTTGCCGATGGGAAAATATTTAGTACTGCTATACCAATTGGAGCTCTGTAATAGCATCTCGGAAATTGTGTAATCTTGGAACTAAAATATAAGCACTTTTGCACGACTGTTTGTGAAAAATTCCACATACATAATAGATTGATAAAGTTGATTAGGATATTTTATCTTGCCGATATTTATTATACGTATATATGTAATTCTGTAAATATGTATTTCTGGCAGAAATTAAACTGCAACATGATGCAACACCACCGGTATCACCAGCCAACTAAGACAGTTATGTATCTTCCATCATTTTCAGTGTAAACAAGTCAATTAAGGCCCGTAACTCAAGGAAAATGATTGAACACAACCTGTTGCTTGTGAATATCCATTTGACGATTTCAATTATACACCCAAGTAGTAAGATCTCTAATTTTATATTTGCACATACTATATCCTATATCATGATGCTCATCCTTTATTATATGATGCCTTTCACTCAGTTCAGGAAGATCATAAAAATAGGCCGATGAAATCGTCAGATGTGTACCCATACGCGCAACTAGTAGAAAGCTGTATGACGGAGGGCCACCCCGGATGCAGACATTATGTACATCATACATGGTATGGGTACATAGAGAAATGGATTGGAGGAGTGCCTAATTTGATGGATAAAGGGTTAATATCTCCAGATCAAATTATTAGATTTACAAATGAAAGTGTCAATGACACTGTAGCTCAACTTGTCAAGACAAAGACATGTACATGTATAGTATGTGACACAGCAATGACAAATATCTAGGTAATGACCTGATAACAAAGGTACATATAAAGTATTGTAACGGTCTGTACATAAATACTGACCGCTGCCTGTAACAAATGTATAGGTAAAGTATTGTAAAGGTGGGTGACAGTCAGATGCTAAACTAGAAAAGAAATATTTGAGTCCCAGAGTGGGTCTGACTGGACCCCAAAATATTTGTTCTCATAGCACAGTGATAACAAAGGCACCCCAAAACACACTCATTCCTGTCCCAAGGTGAAAACAAAGGTACCCAAGAAGTTTCGTGATGATCAGTTCACAAATATGAGCTGTGTAGAAGTTGTGACAAAAAACTGATTGGACCTAATTTCGGTACAAAATGGCCACTGGCAGCCATCTTGAATTCTGGACCGCACCCAGAAACACTCGTTCTCATCCCAAGGTGATAACAAAGGTACCCAAGAAGTTTTGTGAAGATCGGTCCATAAATACAGCCTCTTGCCCGAGCCATATTGACATGTGCACTTACAGTGTATAAGTAGCACTGAATAAATCAAAGTTCATCTAATTTGCATAATTTCTGCACGAGAAAAAAACCTGTACTATATGTGATGTATTCCATGTTACTAAACATTCATACAAAAATTTATTCAAATCAGAACTTTCATACAGAAGTTCTGTACAAAAGACTGATTGCACTAATTTTGGTACAAAATGGCTGCTGGTGGCCATCTTGAATTTCGGACCACACCCAAAAACACTTGTTCTCATCCCACGGTGATAACAAAGGTACCCAAGAAGTTTCGTAAAGGTTGGTTCATAAATATAGCATCTAGCCAGAGCCGTATAGAAGTTGTGTACAAAAAACTGATTAGACCTAATTTTGGTACAAAATGGCCACTGGCAGCCATCTTGAATTTTGGACCGCACCCAGAAACACTCGTTCTCATCCCAAGGTGATAACAAAGGTACCCAAGACGTTTCGTGAAGATCGGTTCATAAATACAGACTCTAGCCCGAGTCGTATTGACATGTGTACTTACTGTGTGTAAGTAGCACTGAAAAAATCAAAGTTCATCTAATTTGCATAATTTTGGAACGAGAAAAAAACCCGTATTATATGTGATGCATCCCATCGTACTAAACATTCACACAAAAAAATTATTCAAATAATCAGTGCTTTCATATGGAAGTTCTGTGCAAAAATCTGATTGCACCAAATTTTGTACAAAATGGCTGCCATCGGCCATCTTGAATTTCGGACCGGACCCCAAAACATTCGTTCTCGTCCCAAGGTGATAACAAAGGTACCCAAGGAGTTTCGTAGAGATCGGTTCATAAATATGGCCTCTAGCCCGAGCCGTATTGGCATTTGCACTTACAGTGCTGAAAGTAACACCAAAAAACATCAAAGTTAGTCTAATTTGCATAATTTAAGAACGAGAAAAAAGCCCGTATTATATGTGATATATCCCATGGTAGTAAACATTCCTACAAAAAATTATTCAAATCATAGCTTTCATATGGAAGTTCTGTACAAAAAACACATTTATGCATCGTCGGTACAAAATGGCGGCTGGCAGCCATCTTGAATTTCGGACCGAACCCAAAAACACTCGTTCTCGTCCCACGGTCATAACAAAGGTATCCAAGAAGTTTCGTAAAGATCGGTTCATAAATACGGCCTCTAGCCCGAGCCGTATCCAATTGTTGAAGGACAGACGGACGACGGGCCACGGCATAAGCTCAAATTTGGCTTCGCCAAAGTTGAGCTAAAAACTATACAGCACAGCACATCAGTAACCTGAATACATATATAAAGTAACCTGATAACTGGATTAATATTTTTTGAGTTATCTCATGCCGAAGAAATGGATTGGAGGAGTTCTCAATTTGAAGGATAAAGGGTTAATATCACAGGATCAAATTATCAGATTTACACCAAAAACTATACAGCTCGGCACATCAGTAACCTGGACACATATATGAAGTAACATGGCAATCAGATTGATATTTTTTGAGTTATCTCATAACAAAGGGATTGGAGGAATTTTCAATTTGAAGGATAAAGGGTTAATATCTCAGGATCAAATTTACACCAAAAACTATACAGCTCGGCACATCAGTAACCTGAGCACAAATATAAAGTAACTTGGCAATCCAAGCAATATTTTTCAAGTTATCGAATGCCAAAGGGATTGGAGGAATTTTCAATTTGAAGGATAAAGGGTTAATATCTCAGGATCAAAATAACAGATTTACACCAATGAAAGTGCCAATGACACTGTAGCTTAACTTGTGTGTTGTGTTTGATGAAAAGGATAATGATCAATGTTTATGAAAGGATTATGAAATAAGACAAGAATTGTGATAATTGGGAATATGTTCATTTCTGTTCCCTGTATGCTATGTTTTTGATAAAAATAATATGAGGTGTACACTGTACTAAAGAGATGAGGGGTGGGTTAATATGACCTCACAGTTAATGTATGTGGCCCTCACAGGTAACGTATATCAACGAAAGCTACCAAGTTACAGAGAAATTATTCCAAAACGAGTCATCCTATCAAGTTACATTGAAATCCCTTCATAAATATGGCCTGTAGACTGTGCTAAAGATTTTCGGGCTTCGGGCCCCTGTAGCCATCAGTTTCCCAATTGCGTCCAAAAGGGTACGTTCTCATCTAGACATTATATGAAGTCAACCTACCAAGTTACAATGAAATCCCTTCATAAATGTGACCTGTAGACTGTGCTAAAGGTTTTTGGGCTTTGGGTTCGGGCAGCCATCATGGTTGAATGATCGCATCCAAAAGGGATATTCTCATCTGGGCATCATTTGGAGTGATCCTACGAAGCTACAATGAAATCCCTTCATAAATATGACCTATAGACTGTGCTCAAGGTTTTCGGGCTTCGGGCCCCTGAAGCCGTCACAGTTGACCAATCTCGACCAAAAGGGGATGTCATCATCTAGGCATTACATGGAGTCAAACTAACAGGTCACAATGAAATCCTTCCATAATATGACCTGTAGACTATGCTAACAGTTTTGGGCTATGTCTTCATCAAGGCTGAATGATCGCGACCAAAAGGGGACGTTCTCATCTAAACATTATTTGGAGTCATCCTACCAAGCTACTATGAAATCCATTCACAAATATAACCTGTAGACTGTGCTAAAGGTTTTTGGGCTTTGGGCCCCTGTAGCCCAATCAATTAGTTGCTCAATCGTGTCCAAAAGGAGACGTTCTCATCTAGACATTATATGAAGTCAACCTACCAGGGTAAAATCCCTTCATAAATATGACCTGTAAACTGTGCTAAAGGTTTTCAGGCTTCGGGCTTGGGCAGCCATCATGGTTGAATGATCGCAACCAAAAGGGGAATTCTCATCTGGGCATCATCTGGAGTGATCCTACAAAGTTACAATGAAATCCCTTCATAAATATGACCTGTAGACTGTGCTCAAGTTTTTTGGGCTTCGGGCACCTGTAGCCGTCACAGTTGACCAATCACGACCAAAAGGGGATGTCAACATCTAGGCATTATATCGAGTCAACCTAACAAGTTACAAAGAAATCCTTCCATAAATTGTTGATATGTACTATGCTAAAGATTTTTGGGCTTGGGCAGCCATCAAGGCTGAATGATCGTGGCCAAAAGGGGACGTTCTCATCTCGACATTATTTGGAGTCATCCTACAAAGTTACAATGAAATCCCTTCATAAATATGACCTGTAGACTGTGTTAAAGGTTTTCAAGCTTCGGGCTCCTGTAGCCGTCACAGTTGCCCAATCACGTCCAAAAGGGGATGTTCTCATCTAGACATTATATGAAGTCAACCTACGAAGTAACAATGGAATCCCTCCATAAATATGACCTATGGACTGTGCTAAAGGTTTTCAGGTTTTGGGCTCGGGCAGTCATCATGGATGACGGATCGCACCTAAATGGGGAAGTTCTCATCTAGACATCATCCGGAGTCATCCCACCAAGTTACAATGAAATCCCTCCATATTAAACATGACCTGCAGACTGTGCTAAAAAATTTTGGGTTTCAGGCTTCGGCAGCCATCACGGTTGACAGATCATGACCAAAAGGGGATGTTCTCATCTAGGCATTATACAGAGGCATCCTACCAAGTTACAATGAAATCCCTTCATAAATACGACCTGTAGACTGTGCTAATGGTTTTCTGGTTTTGGGCTCGGGCAGCCATACTGGTTGGCCTATCGCGACCAACAGGGGACATTCTCATCTAGACATGACCCCAAACCTGCATATGAAATTTCGTGACAATCGGACAAGAACTGTGGGGTGTAGCCTGTGCTAAAGGAAAATGTGAACAGACTCACAGACTTCCACAAGCGTGATGGCAATAGCTTATCTTGACTTTGTCAAGTTAAGCTAAAAACTATACAGCTCGGCACATCAGTAACCTGAACACAAACATAAAGTAACTTAAGAATCCAAGCAATATTTTTCAAGTTATCGAATGCCAAAGGGATTGGAGGAATTTTCAATTTGAAGGATAAAGGGTTAATATCTCAGGATTAAATTATCAGATTTACACCCAAAACTATACAGCTCGGCACATCAGTAACCTGAACACAAATATAAAGTAACTTGACAATCCAAGCAATATTTTTCAAGTTATCGATTACCAAAGGGACTGGCGGAATTTTCAATTTGAAGGATAATATTTAATTTATTTAATGGTGTTTAAGGTCACATACTTATGCACAATGGCTAATCGTGACCGTGACAGTTTTACGGGTGGAGGAAGCCGGAGTACCCGGAGAGAACCACCAAGCAACGACAAGCAGCTGTCAGCTCTCCAACATCGTAACTCTGAACTCTGCACCGCAGCACAGGCAGGGTTAGATTGGTTGAAGACATGCGCACCATCGACGTGCAGTACGCCTCGGTACACAGCGTCATCGTGCCCCCATGTAGGCAATCAGGGTGAAGTGTCTTGCCCAAGGACACAACGCGGTTGCCGCATGTGGGATTTGAACCGAGGACCTCTCGGCTTGCAGCCTGCACCTCTACCAACTGAGCCACCGCGCCCCCATTTGAAGGATAAAGGGTTAATATCTCAGGATCAAAATAATAGATTTACACTAAAAACTATACAGCTCGGAACATCAGTAACCTGAAGATATATATAAAGTAATATGACAATTGGATTGATATTTTTTGAGTTATCTCATGGCAAAGGGATTGGAAGAATTCTCAATTTGAAGGATAAAGAGTTAATATCTCAGGATCAAATTATCAGATTTACATCAAAAACTATACAGCTCAGCACATCAGTAACCTGAACACAAATGTAAAGTAACTTGACAATCCAAGCAATATTTTTCAAATTATCGAATGCCAAAGAAATGGATATGGATGCCGGATGGACGGACAGACGGCCGGACGGACAGACAAAGGATGGACGAACGACGGAGGGCCATCCCGGATGCCGGCATTATGTGTACCATACATGGTATGGGTACGCATAAAAAGTATCAATGAAGTGTCTAATTGTCTCACAGGAACTACATGCAAATGAGAACATGTATGTTTTAAAACAACTTTCCCCTGACACATCCTACTTTCTATGGCCATGCCACAGAGAGTACGTGTATCTGGGTAAGTGAGGTTGCAACATTTCATCAAATTTTCAAAACACAAATGGGAGATAGTCCCTCCAGTGAAACTCCAATTTTGTGGGGTGGTTCATTCGCACCTTCCCTGTCTACATGTTTGAGGACACACCATGAATTTTTCTTGAAAGTCCCAACATTTCAGAACTGTGAAGGGCTTGGAAATCCAGGAAAGTTCATGAATAACAACACAGTCATGATATTGTTCTCTTGTGAAGATTGTGTTTATTTACACTGGTAAATAGTGTTAATACAGTTTAGTGTATAAATACAATATAGACTCAGCTATATCAACTAGAAATATAGTGATCACATGTACTTTGTGTCTCAATTTAATAACTTTAATTCGTAATGTGTGTTGTGAACTTGAGTCCATACATGGTCTTCAGACAGATAGGCATGGAACGTTTCACAATGTAATGTTCATTTTTCAACCTTTTATCTCCCTTGATGTGTTTCTCAAATGTTTCCTGGAATACAGTCAACATTGGAGAGATTCATAAATGGAGGTAACTAAATTGAACAATGAACTTAATACATACTGAAAAAGTGTCAGTGATAACCATGTGACATACATGTTGCGTAACAATCATCTGCGACTGAAAAAAAAGAATGTGTCTCAGTTTTTTTCTCCACTTCATTCTCCTATTGTGTTGTGATGTCTGCATCCTGAAATCACACTGCAGACTGACAGCTGTGCACATTGTCCACATGCTAACCATATGTTTCCATCCACAAGGGGTGATGCGTTTTGAGGACATAATTTTGCTGTCGCGCAGGAAATGTTTTAAAATACATACCGCACAAGTGATGGCATATCCACAAAGGTCACTGATTTTATATGGAGTTGTCTCTCTTCGATTGTCGCAGTATAAGATGATCATTGTATTAATGTCAGCAGTGTTAATTTTTTTAATTTAAATTTTTTTTGATGAGTTTATCTACATTTTATGAACAGATAGGTAGGCTGGGTATTCAATTTTAGTTCTTTGCTGATACAGTTTGTTAAATCAAAAACTTTTCAAGGGATGAGGCAGATATTCAGGAACTTTTCAAGGAATGATACAAATTCAGGTACTTTTTAATGAAAAAGTCCAAATTCAAGAACTTTTCAAAAGCTTAGGAACCCTGTTAATGAAAACCAAAATCAATATGGCCACCGTGGTAGCCATACTAACATAGAATGTGGACAATTATACATAGCAACCTTCCACTACCCTCCCTCAATATGTCACCTAGAGACTGATCAGACAAGGCATTCTTGAGTTAATTAATGAAAACAAAATCAAGATTACCCACCTCAATGCATCATGTGATAAGAATGATTAGAGGTGTCTTTGAGTCAAATGACCAAAAGTTTACAAGTTGATGGATGGACAGCAAAATGGACAAACAGATGATGCAGACAGATGGATGGTGTGTACATAATGTCTGTTCTAATTGGAGGTCAGAACCAACAAGTAAATATTGTCTAAATATACTTACATTTACCTCTGATACTCTCATAAACACTCCACGTCGATTAGAGCCAACATCAAAATAAAATATTTTATTTTCCACTCTCATCATGCGACTTTCAGGTAGTTCAGTACGACCTTCTGCAAGAAAGTAAATACAATTCTCTAAATTTCAATATACATTAAAAATAGGCCGATGAAATCGACAGATGTGTACCCATACGTGCAACGAGTAGAAAGCTGTATGACGGAGGGCCACCACAGATGCCGACATTATGTACACCATACATGGTATGGGTACATATAGAAATGGATTGGAGGAGTGTCTAATTTGATGGATAAAGGGTTAATATCTCAGGATCAAATCATCAGATTTACACCAAAAACTATACAGCTCGGCAAATCAGTAACCTAAACACAAATATAAAGTAACTAGACAATCCAAGCACTATTTTTCAAGTTATCGAATGCAAAGAGATTGGTGGAATTTTCAATTTGAAGGGTAAAGGGTTAATATCTCAGGATCAAATCATCAGATTTACACCAAAAAGTATACAGCTCGGCACATGAGTTACCGGAAAACAAATATAAAGTAATTTGACAATCCAAGCAATATTTTTTAAGTTATCGAATGCCAAAGGGATTGGAGGAATTTTCAATTTGAAGGATAAAGGGTTAATATCTCAGGATCAAAATAACAGATTTACACCAAAAACTATACAGCTCGGCAAATCAGTAACCTGAACACAAATATAAAGTAACTAAACAATCCAAGCAATATTTTTCAAGTTATCGAATGCCAAAGGGATTGGAGGAATTTTCTATTTGAAGGATAAAGGGTTAATATCTCAGGATGAAAATAACAGATTTACACCAAAAACTATACAGCTCGGCACATCAGTAACCTGAACACAAATATAAAGTAACTTGACAAACCAAGGAATATTTTTTAAGTTATCGAATGCCAAAGGGATTGGAGGAATTTTCAATTTGAAGGATAAAGGGTTAATATCTCAGGATTAAATTATCAGATTTACACCAAAAACTATACAGCTCGGCACATCAGTAACCTGAACACAAATATAAAGTAACTTGACAATCCAAGCAATATTTTTCAAGTTATCGAATGCCAAAGGGATTGGAGAAATTTTCAATTTGAAGGATCAAGGGTTAATATCTCAGGATCAAATTAACAGATTTACACCAAAAACTATACAGCTTGGCACATCAGTAACCTGAACACAAATATAAAGTAACTTGATAATCCAAGCAATATTTTTCAAGTTACCGAATGCCAAAGAAATGGATACGGACACCAGGGGGACAGACGGATGGATGGACAGACGGACGGCCGGACGGACTGACAAAGGATGGACGAACGACAGATGGCCACCCCGGATGCCGGCATTATGTGTACCATACATAGTATGGGTACACATAACAAATGATTTCCAACCTACCTGATAGAAATCAAAACACCCCATAAAATCCACGTACAGATAGTGACTTGGAACTTGTCGACCCAGTGAATGGACATCAGCCAATAAATTCACTTGCCAGACCATGAGGAAGTCAACCCACTGGAACATGAACTGCAGATGTGCTCGCTATTCCAACTAGTCGGGTAAGTATTTAACTTATTGGTGTTTCTTTTGGCATCTAAGCCATATCATGAATGTAACACAAGCATCACGTCAAATTTAGCCAATTCACTGCAATCCAGTTGAAATTACCTTTTGTAATCACAGTACGTAACATGTTACATGCACAAAGATGAAAATATTGGCATGTTTTCTCTTGAACTGGACTGAACCATGGTTAACCTGGTGGATCCTTTTTCGAACTGCTGTATTCAAATTAGACGAATCTGAGTCTTAATATTTTATAAGATATACAATCTAATTATTGTTTCAAAAATCCCTTTCTCCACCTCCTACATGCCGACATCCATGTTATGTACAGCTGTATTTTATTTAACTCTGTGGATCCTGATGGTACAGGAAATTATATTTCCCATAAATTTGGGAGATTCTGTTTGGATTCTCATGAAAATGGTTGCGAGAATCCATACCGGCTACAAGTGTCCCAGGATCAATCTATTGTTGAACCCCTGTTGTATACTAATAACACATGTTAACATTTTACCCAACACAGCTTTTTAATTTTTAAAACTTAAACTGAATTTGATAATTTCTTAACAATAGAACCTTACAAGTACCGAGGCCATTGGGAATGGCTCATTGAGCTGGGTTTCAATGCCAGCCATATTTGTACAATTTTACAAGTGTCAGGATATTTCAGGTCGTGTCCTTGTATTGGTTAATTTTCTGTTGCTAAGTTAGGTAAAGGGTTAAATTGACTCAATACTTTTCATGCAAATCCCAGCGGAGGTGCAGTGAGAATCTACATGGACTCACTGTGGGTTTTGTTAAGCAAATCTCTGAGTGAATCAATCTGCCGATTCTCGTCAAAATATAAGCCCTGTGATATATTCCATGCCAGTACAAAAAAATTTGGAATGATTTAAACCCAGATACACAACACAGTAGGCTCCTGTTTAAAAAGGTAATAATCAATACAACTCTAAATTCTTCCATCATTACTTGTGGCAATCCCTCTTGTCTGGATTGTTTTGTTTTTTTAAATAAATGGATCTCATCTTCCAAACCCATTATTTCTTCTTTCAAACTATTAACCTTTCAAACTGGCGTGACTTTAGTAAGAAATGTCTCAGGTCCGTGCATGGGGAGTGTTTTTATTTTATTTAGACAAAACCCTCAAGGAAAAGACAAAAGGAAAAGGCTTTGATGTCAAGAATCTGATGTACGAGAATGGCCGGAAGACAGCCTTTCTAGCTATGCCTGCCATCCATCCATCCAATAATCCACACACGCATGAGCATCGCACGTGCGTTGCATGCACACACACATGCACCACGCATGCATGCATGCGCATGTGTGCATCCATTCACTCATTCAGAGCAATCAACTGGTACAGTCTGTATTTCATTACTTGGGAGAATACAAATCAATATTTACAATGTTCAGCCTTAGGGTTGCATGTTGAAACTCTTGATTGGTGTACAACACAAATTCAGCGAGCAACTATCCACTTTATGTATTCAGGTCGTATAACTATCCTGGACCGGAAAAGTGTCCTTTGGGGTTCAAAGGGTTCAAAAAATTAAATTAATTGAAAACACCCGGCATTCAAATATAACTTGTTACAGAAAACTTTAATGGGTAGAGCAGCCTCCAAAAAACAATGAATACAAGTGACAAATCTGAGCTTCCTGCATTTTTTGTCAACTTTTCTGGCAGTGAACAACTTAAAAGAAAGTGCATGAATTTCAAAGAAATTAGGAGACATCACATCTGACAGAAAAATGAAATTCAACAAGTTCACATCTGCTCAAAAACACCCCTCACCAAACAATGTAAAATACAAAACAATGAAATGAAAGCAAGAATGACAATGTGGGAATAGGATGAAAGTTTTTGTTATCTGTGGATACACAATTGTAAAGAAAATTCACAATGGCACAACATCTTATCACTGAGTACTGCAAACATTCAGAATTTGACTCTAGACTAACAACGTTAACAAATTTAGTGTGTGAAGTGTTAACATTTCATGTAATTGATTATGACTGAGGGGAAGGAGTGTTTCTGACAATAAATCACAGAAATAGTCTTGTTCTGTTTCAACACTGAAATGAAAAAGTATTTAACGCCTTTATAACACGACGAGGGGACATTACTTGTACAGAGTGGTAGATAAGTGGGTAAGTTGTCCATGCCAGATGATTTTAAGTACTGGGAAGCTACCACAGAAACTAGAGATGGTCTGTCGCCCGCTATACCCCCACCATGGCATACCGCCTAGTGTGGGTGAATGAAAAGGGGCAAAAAAAAAATTTTCTAAGTAAAAAAAATGAAAGTGTCAATGACACTGTAGCTCAACTTGTCAAGACAAAGACATGTACATGTATAGTATGTGACACAGCAATGACAAACATCTAGGTAATGACCTGATAACAAAGGTACATATAAAGTATTGTAACGGTCTGTACATGAATACTGACCGTTGCCTGTAACAAATGTATAGGTAAAGTATTGTAAAGGTGGGTGACAGTCAGATGCTAAACTAGAAAAAAATCTTTGAGTCCCAGAGTGGGTCTGACTGAACCCCAAAATATTTGTTCTCATAGCACAGTGATAACAAAGGCACCCCAAAACACACTCGTTCCTGTCCCAAGGTGAAAACAAAAGTACTCAAGAAGTTTTGTGAAGATCAGTTCATAAATACGAGCTGTATAGAACTTGTGACAAAAAACTGATTGGACCTAATTTCGGTACAAAATGGCCACTGGCAGCCATCTTGAATTTTGGACCGTACCCAGAAACACTCATTCTCATCCCAAGGAGATAACAAAGGTACCCAAGAAGTTTTGTGAAGATCGGTTCATAAATACAGCCTCTACCCTGAGCTGTATTGACATGTGTGCTTACACTGTGTAAGTAGCACTGAATAAATCAAAGTTCATCTAATTTGCATAATTTCTGCACGAAAAAAAAAAACCCTTACAATATGTGATGTATTCCATGTTACTAAACATTCATACAAAAATTTATTCAAATCAGAACTTTCATACAGAAGTTCTATACAAAAGACTGATTGCACTAATTTTGGTACAAAATGGCTGCTGGTGGCCATCTTGAATTTCGGACCACACCCAAAAACACTCGCTCTCATCCCACGGTGATAACAAAGGTACCCAAGAAGTTTCGTAAAGATTGGTTCATAAATATGGCCTCTAGTCTGAGCTGTATAGAAGATGTGTACAAAAAACTGATTACACCTAATTTCGGTACAAAATGGCCACTGGCAGCCATCTTGAATTTTAGACCGCACCCAGAAACACTCGTTCTCGTCCCAAGGTGATAACAAAGGTACCCAAGACATTTCGTGAAGATCAGTTCATAAATACAGACTCTAGTCTGAGCCGTATTGACATGTGTACTTACTGTGTGTAAGTCGCACTGAAAAAATCAAAGTTCATCTAATTTGCATAATTTCTGCACGAGAAAAAAACCTGTATTATATGTGATGCATTCCATGGTACTAAACATTCACACAAAAAAAATTATTCAAATCAGGGCTTTCATATGGAAGTTCTGTGCAAAAATCTGATTGCACCTAATTTTGTACAAAATGGCTGCCATCGGCCATCTTGAATTTTGGACCGGACCCCAAAACACTCGTTCTCGTCCCACGGTGATACCAAAGGTACCCAAGAAGTTTCAGAAAGATCGGTTCATAAATACGGCGTCTAGCCCGAGCCGTATTGGCATTTGCACTTACAGTGATGAAAGTAACCCCAAAAAACATCAAAATTAGTCTAATTTGCACAATTTACGTACGAGAAAAAAACCCGTATTATATGTAATGTATCCCATGGTACTAAACATTCATACAAAAAATTATTCAAATCAGAGCTTTCATATGGAAGTTCTGTACAAAAAACAGATTTCTGCATCGTCGGTACAAAATGGTGGCTGGCAGCCATCTTGAATTTCGGACCGCACCCAAAAACACTCGTTCTCGTCCCACGGTCATAACAAAGGTACCCAAGAAGTTTCGTAAAGATCGGTTCATAAATACGGCCTCTAGCCCGAGCCATAGCAGCTTGGCACTTACAGCTCTGAAAGTAACACTAAATAAATCAAAGTCAGTCTAATTTGCATAATTTACGCACGAGAAAAAAACCCGTATTATATGTGATGTATCCCATGGTACTAAACATTTATGCAAAACTTTATTCAAATCAGAACTTTCATACAGAAGTTCTGTACAAAAAACTGATTTTTGCATCATCGGTACAAAATGGCCACTGGCAGCCATCTTGAATTTCGGACCACACCTAAAAACACTCGTTCCCATCCCAGGGTCATAACAAAGGTACACAAGAAGTTTCGTAAAGATCAGTTCATAAATACGACCTCTAGCCCGAGCCATAGCCAACTGTTGACGTACGGACAGACGGACAGACGGACGACGGGCCATGACAATAGCTCAAATTTGACTTCGTCAAAGTTGAGCTAAAAATCCAATACGGCCACCAGTCGGCCATATTGAAACTGAGGTAAAAAAAATTATGTCACGCACTTCCTCTCATCATGTTGATCATTTTTGTGAAGTTCCATGAAAATGCGGCTAAAACTGTGGAAGTAGTTTGCTCCACGAGTTTACATGTGCAACGGACCGACGACAACAACGACTCCCACAGAGCTCCCAATTATTAACCGATGGACTTGAGCTGAACAAATTTGAATCAAGCCCCTGTAAGGATTCTGTATATCGTATATTGAAAAATTCTGACTAGTGTTTCTGGAGAAGTGTTTTAAAGATTATTCCTCAAATTGGACTTCTCCGTCTAACACAGACATAAAATGAGCGCTGTAATTTTATGTCACTTAGTTTCTACATAGGACAGAGAGCAATTGTTTTTATTTGATAACTTCTGCAAATGATGGAAAAAGTGCCAAATTTCACTGAAAAGGCAGAAGTGCTTCCCAGCATTGCTCTGTTTGTAGAGGTTAATGGTTGAAGAGTTAACAGGTTCAGTGCTAATAGCTACTATCATGGCTCTCTTGAAAAGTGTTGAAAGCCACTTCAGTGGCTTTGCACTGTATGTATTAGTTTGTTATTAATTTTGCTCAGTAATATCAAGAAAAATGTTGATCTAAAATCGTTTTGTTACAATTCATTGGAGAGAGGCACTCTCCAATAAATTATTATGAAACAATTATTTATGAACAACATTTTGCTAAAGTAAGGCTTGATGGTGGCATGGTATCTTTAAAAAAAATAATTCGGCCTTCTGCAAGTTAACTTGACAATGCAAGTAAAATTAACCATTCCCTAAGTACTTCTGATAAAAAATTGTCTACAGGTGCAAAAATATAAGCTCAATATCTCTGAAAAAGTAGGAGAGGATTCCAGCGCTGGTTGAAGGGTTAATGCAATGACACAAGTAAAATTCACCTTGAAGATGTTACTCCTGATAAAAATTAACCCTAGGTGCAAGATTTTGGATTAATATCTCAAGACATTTTTATGGGTGAAGGAAGCCGGAGTACGCAGTGATAAACGAGCTGCAGCAAGCAACAGTCAGACTCACCCACTTACCAACAAACTTACAAACTCAGCACAAACAGAGTTAGCTGTGTTTGAAGGCAAGTGCTCCATCGACATGCAGTCCGGGGACGAGTGAATAAGGGAGAAAATGTGACAATGAGAACACGACGTATTCACCCCTTTGCCACATAGACTAAGTGACAAGAGTCTTTAGACTAAGTGACGAGAGTCTTTAGAGGTTGCTAGTGTAGTTCCCTCCCAGTAAGACAGTGAGATTACTTTATGCACAAACACAGTAAAACTGTTTGGTCAGTTTTGGCTGGGTCTTGCGGTTGGATTTTCTGGTTTTCCGAAAAACCAGAACCAAACTGGAAAACCCCAAAACCACCCAGCCCTAACCATGCCCCCATCCCTTTATTTTACCAGTAAAAGGAAACTTGTTTATCACAGTTAACAAGCACTGCTCCACTTCCAAAGTTTTACACCTTAATGGACAGTTATGACATTAAACCATGTTCTTGTATTAAGTTTATCTTTAAAAAAAAATTATTGCCATTTTGTCCTGAAATCAACGTGAATCAGTCTTAACAAAAGACACTGAACATCATACAAATGACAAATTCAGTTAGTGGACATTGGTGATGAATGGTAACATTCCAAATGAAGACTGCAAAATGGTAATTTAATTTCAGATGTCAATGAATGATTACAAAGAGAATGCATTCTTTTTAGAAAAAATAGCATTTTCATCATGCACATGATAGTGCGAGAATTTTTTAGTCCAAAGCCACTTTAGCAGCATTCTCAGGCTAGAGATTCAAACAGACCAATGACCCATAAACTGAAACAAGAGGCCCCAAAAGACATTCCTTAATCACTCACCTGACAAAGCGTTTCAAAAAAGTATTTTGAGTCACATTCAGTTAGTCATGGATCATCAACACTACAGAGGAATGACATCATGAAATTATTCATAACTCTGGTGTCCATGTCAGATGATTATTATCATAGGTCTGCCTGAATGCTTCCAATTCTATCAGCTGTAGACAAGCACTGCCAAACTTCCAAGAGTTGTTATGTCAGGGCACCCCCTCCATCCAATAGAGAGACCAAATATTAACCAGAGACCCGATTTGAACAAACTTGAATCTGCACCCACCCCTTCCCCCAAGCCCAGAGATGTTGTATACCAATTATGAAAGCATTTTGACTGGTGGATCTGAAGTGGACTTCTGAAGAAATTTCCTCACACTGCACCAAGTTAAAATTTGTGCTCCAATAGGGAGCCCAAATATTAAATCAGGGACCTGATTTGAACAAACTTGAATCTGATCTCCCGCTGGAGAATGTGGAGATGTTGTACACCAAATATCAAGAGATTCTAATTGATGGTTCTGGAGAAGATTTTTGAAGAATTTCTCTCATACTGCACTAATTTGAAGGTTGCAAAGGGAGCCCAAATACTGACCCAGGGACTCAATTTGAACAAACTTGAATTTCCCCTCCCCCCAGGGAACCCAAATATCAACCCAGAAACAAGATTTGAACAAACTTTAATCTGACCCACCTCCAGATGTTGTGTACCACATATGAATAGATTCTGACTGGTGGATCTGAGAAGACTTCCTCCTATTGCAGTTTGGCTCCAAACTTGAATCTGCTGTGTCGATCAGCCATGAGCAAATTTAAAGATTAGAAACATGTTCCAGAAAATTTTAAAGTTGAAGGCCACTGTGACCTTGACCTTTGGCACAATGAATAAATAAGTTAGGTTCTTCCTCTTGGCATGCCCAACCCATATGTCATCTTTGGTTTTGATTGGCCAAGTGGAACTTTAGAGAGTGGAACCGAACTCCACCTGCAGATGGAGACGGATGGCTGGGCAGAGACTGTTATATTTAAGGGGGTGGGCAGACAAGGGGGGAGATAAAAAATCAAAATTTATAAAACCACTTTATCAAAATCAGCCATGCAATTACCCACAAGTACTTTTCTAGGACTTTTCTCCCCTAAAGTCTGATTTTAACCACTCTCAAAAGACTTTAATTCCAGGTTTAAAATTAAAGCACTTTTAAAGGAATTCCAAGGGAGCATGGTGCTGTAGTAATGGCACTTCAAACTGAAAGGTTCATGATTTATCCCTGCCAGGGGTAACAGCATTTTGTCCTTGGGCAAGGCACTTAATCCCAATTGCCTCTGCATGGAGGCATGGTGATCCTGTGTACAAAGGCATACTGCACATCGATGGTGCACTAGTCTTCAACCAATGCTAACCCTGCTTGTGTGGAGTTAGTACGTTGGGAAGTCTGACAGTTGCTTGCCATTTCTCAGTAGTTCTCTCCAGATACTCTGGCTTCCTCCACCCGAAAACTGTGCGACACAATGTGTCAAAAATGTCATTAAACCCCAATAAATAAATATATATTATCAAGGACACGTATGAACCAGGCTGACAAAAGTACTATTGTTTAACCCTTTACCCAATGCACACAATATCAAAATTTATTATTTTAAATCTTATTTTTTTCAAAAAGTCACAACAAAACCATATGTGACCTCTCATTGGAACGAGCTCATTGAGCTCGTTTCAATGAGCGGGTAACATATGGTTTGGTTTAAATGTTTTTTTAAATACTTTCTTTTTATTCAATTGCTCATTTTGTATATTACGTAGGCAAATGAGTCTGATTCGTTAAGTAAAGAGTTAAAATGTATTCATATCGTCGATGGGCTTGTAAAATGTCGTATCTTGAATTTTTAAACATTTCAGGAGAGATGAATAACTCACTGTTTCCTAATATCGGGAACTCAAAATAGAGTACTACAGCTCAAGTAGGAAAACTCAGTCTCAAAGAACATTTCAAGTGTATTAGAGGTGTTTTCTTTGAGAATGACTTTAAGGTGGTGATACTTTTTGAGAGTTAATTTACTAGAAGGGAAATTTTACACTTTTTAACTGATTATATCATTTTATGAGTGATGTCAATCAAGCTAGGATTTGTTTGTGAAGGCTTCCCACCTATCTCATTTCCACAAAACAGGAACATGCGGATTGCCTCGATTCACAAGACAGCATTTGAGATATGACATTTTAGAATCCCGGGTTTTGTAAAAGGCTTTGAAGATATGATATTCAGGAATTATTTATTTATTGGTATTTAACTGGTAGAGTGCTAAATTATTTTTGGCCATCAAATGTTGCACACATGTCTTTGACTTGTTACAATTTATGGGAGAGTGCCTATGGGCACTCTCCCATAAATTGTAACAAGGCATACCCTTTCAAACTAAATGATATCACCTTGAAGATAATACAAAACACATCCACTGAACATAAGCCTTCAAGTTGTGGCACCTCCTCTTCAGAATAAAGCCCAGATATGGGCTTCCAGCACTCTACCAGTTAAGGTCATATACTTATGCACAACGGCTAATCGTGACAGTTTTACGGTGGAGGAAGCCGGAGTACCCGGAGAGAACCACGAGAATCAACGAGCAACTGTCAGCTCATTCCGGAATTACATGTGAACATTTTGTACCAATAAAAGTACTTCTGTTCTTGCCCATCTTTTTTTGTAATCTGACCCAGACTCCAAATTTGTCAAAAAGCATTTTGCGCAACAGATACAACTTTTGGAAGCTTACCGATGATATCTCATCAAGATATAAGCTGCTGGGAATAAAATATCACCACTGTTTTTGAAAATAAAAATGTGCTCTAGACTACAAATAGATTAATAGTATAAACACTTTTCATAAGAATTCATTAGTTGGGAAGGTGTTTCTAAATCAAACTAAAATAAAGATACATCAATTCATTCAGTACAGAAACCAAGTTTCCTGTTTTTCTAAGGTCACACAAACTAAATTAAATGATTTTCAGGAATTTTTTTTTTCAAATCAGGGAGGGATTTATTTTTAAAGATTGTTTTTCTTGCATATAGAGAGCATGGATTGAGAGGCTTTCCACTCTCAAAAGAAAATGTAAAAATATGAATATTTTAGAATATGTAAAAACCACATACCAGTAATTATACAAATAAACTCCTTTAATTTTAAAAATAAAACTGTTTTGCATCTTTAGTTATCCTCTTCAGATTTCAGTTACATTCATCAATCCAAAAAACAAAGTTTTGAGTATCGTGATTTGGAAGAACTGTACTATCACGTTTTAACAGGCCTCTTTAGATAGACTGAATTTGGGCACATCGGGAGATGGGCTAAATTCAGGTGCATTGGACCCACTAGAGCAACCAGGGTCCAGTGGGTCCAATGGCGCTAAATGCAGGGCACTGAAAAACCTTGAATAGCCACTTTTGCCAATGAAAATTAACTGAATTAACAGGAGTATTCAATTAACAGGAATTGTGTCACTTTCCTGTATTCTACAGATAAACTTAGCATTTATTCTGTTATATCTTGTTTGACAGAGCTCCATGAGCTCTGTCAAACAAGGTATAATAGATTAAATGGTTGTACTGGATATACTAAGGCCATATAGACTATAAACAAAGGAAAACTGGGGAGAGTCAGGGTAATTTCTCGAAAGGTTACAAGATTTTTTTATTCAATTAACAAGAGTTCACTCAATAACCTATATTAAATTAACAGGTCAAATTTATACTGAAGGTAAGGTAAATGGTTTTGGGTTGGGAAATTATATTCAATAAACGGGGTTATTCAGTTAAGAGATATCCAATTAAGTGGGCTTCACTGTATATGGGCCATGCTCAACTTCCAAGGTTTCCAAATCAGAATTGCAATCACTGGCTTTTCAACATCAAGTATGTTTGCATCCGCATATCTGGTACTAATTGGGTTTTTTTTTAACAAGTCAGCATCCAAACTTTTAATATCATTAGTGACAAGAGATCCCACTTGGAACAATTTTACGACACTAGAACAGCAACCCTCAGGACAATTTTTATTTTGGTTTCATAGCATGTTTTGACAGGCTAATATAATAGGCAGACAGAACTTGATCTGAAATAACTATATTGCCACACATTTTCATTTGTTCAGGTAAGAAATGTTATGAAATGCTTATGTAATTTCTTGAAAAAAAAATTATGGTTTTACTGTACAGTATTGTGAGTATTAATGAATCTGATTCAACTGTAGATGCCTGTGCTGGAACTTGGCTCTCCAGTCAAAAACAACTCAAGTTTCAAAGTGCTCTTAATCCTTAACAGTGATAGCCTGTTGTGCATTCCAGTTGAGCCATTAAATAAGAGGCCCCAAGGGGCCTTAAATGCTAACCTAACAAAGTGTTTCAAAGAAGTATTTTGGGTCACATGCAGTTAGTCATGGGTCATCACGATTATAGAGGAAAGAATTCATGAAATTATTCATAACTCTAGTGTCCATGTCAGATGATTATTATCATATGTCTTCCTGACTGCTTCCAATTCTATCAGCTGTAGACAAGCCCTGTCAAACGTCCAAGGATTATGTCATGGCAGTCACTGCACCCCCCCCCCCCCCAGAAAGCTGAACCCAGGGACTTGATTTGAACAAACCTGAATCTGAGGAAGATTTCTTCATATTGCACTAAGCTAGGGAGCCCAAATATAATCCCAGGGACTCTATTTGAACAAACTTGAATCTAACCTCCCCTAGAGATGTTGTATACCAAATAAAGCATTCTGACTGGTCGATCTGAAGAAGAAAATTTTTAAAGAAATTTCCTCATATTGCACTAAGTTAAAATTTGGGCTCCCATAGCAAACTCAAATATTAACCTACGGACCCAATTTGAACAAACTTGAATCTGCTGAAGAAGATGGGAGCGCAGTGGCTCAGTGGTAGACTGTTGGGAGTTCTATGCTAGAGGTCCTGAGTTCGATCCCCGTCCGGGACAATCCGGGTTGTGTCCTTGGGCAAGGCACTTTATCCCGGTTGCCTACATGGGGGCACGATGACGCTGTGTACTAAGGCGTACTGCACGTCGATGGTGCACATATCTTCAACCGCTGTAACCCTGCTTGAGCAGAGCTTGAACAGAGTTAGAATGTTGAGGAGCTGACAGTTGCTCGTCGATTCTCGGTGGTTCTCTCCAGGTACTCTGGCTTCTTCCACCCGTAAAACTGTCATGGTCACGATTAGCCATTGTGCATAAGTATATGACCTTAAACACAAATAAATAAATAATTCTGAAGAATATTCCTCATCTTGCCCTAAGTTAAAAATTTGGGCTCCTGTATTTATTTATTTATTTACTGAAGACATGTGCACCATTGACATGCAGTACGCCTTAGTACACGGCGTCATCGTGCCCCCATGTGGGCAACCAAGATAAAGTGCCTTGTCCAAGGACACAATGCAGGTCGTCCCAGACAGGGATTGAACTTGGGACCTCTAGCATATAAGTCCAACAGTCTACCACTGAGCCACGACGCACCCTCGGGCTCCTGTATTGACCCCAAATTTGAATCAATGGATTTCATTTTAACAAACTTGTATCTGATCCCCCTATGGATGCTGTATACCAAATATCAAAAGATTCTGACCATTGGTTCTGGAGAAAAGACTTTTTAAAAAAATTTGCAAATATGCTGACTCAGCATTTTTTGGATGCCCTCTGCAGAACATCCTAACAACCGACGGCAATTTCTTTTTTACCATTCAATTCTACTGGTCCTAAAGATGCTTCATACCAAATACCAGTTCTCTGTCCTGTGTGGTTTGGGAAATATGGGCGTTTGAAAATATCTCTATTTTTATCTCCAGCGGGTTCCCATGGGGATGTAGAGATTGGGGGGGTGGGGGTGAGGGGGGGGGGGGCATGAGTGAAGTACTTATGACCCAATAATACCACATACCAAATTTGGTTCAAATCGGACCATAAGTTCAGAAAATAGAAATTTTGGACGGAACCAAAAATCTTACCCCTGCCATTACAAAGCCAAATATTGCTTCACGTACTTCGTTTGAACAACTGATTCTACACTTCAAAAGGAAGCTCCATAACAAATGTCAAGTCATTGTACCCACTGGTTCATGAGAAGATTTTTTGAAAAATATTTTGGAGCATTTTCCCCCACCCCCTCCCTATGGGGCTGGTCATGTGTGGTTGAACAAAACTGCAATGCCTCTTCGTGACCATCACTCACACAAACTTTCACTTGAATTGGCCCTGTGGTTTTGGAAAAGACCAAAACATGGTGTTGATGGATGACGGACGGACGCACACCATTTACCAAGCATTTAGAGGATCTATGAATTTGTGAAGCAAAACAAAATGATGGTAACTATAAGCCACAATCAACATTAAATGAGGATTGTTGGTAGAGGGAGTCCCAGTCTTCAAGCGTGTGAAGTTTCAAAACATTTGGCCTGGTAGTTCAAGAAATTTTTTTTTGAAAATCCACCAATCAGAATCAAAGAATGCCTCTGCAACCATGTTTTTAATCTGATGGGAACAAAATGAGGATCGTTTGTAGAGGACCTCACAAAGACCATTCCTGCCAAGTTTGGTTCACATCGGCTCAGCAGTTCCAGAGAAGAAGATAGCAAGAGGCTCTAAAGAGCCTGTAATCGCTCTCCTGGCAGAACTACATATCCCTCAGTGTTCTTCAAAATCAAAGAATGCCTCTAGAAGCCATGTTTTTCATCCAATGGAAACAAAATGATACTAGTTTGTAGAGGACCTCCCATAGACCGTTCCTGCCAAGTTTGGTTCACATTGGCTCGGTAGTTCCAGTGAAGAAGATGATGTGATTTTCAATAGCATTTCTATGGTAACAATAAGCTGCAATTGTGGCCATGTCTGCAACTCGATCAACATTAAATGAGGATCGTTGGTAGAGGGTGTACCAGTCATCAATCATGTGAAATTTCAAAACAATGACCTTGTAGTTTCAGAGGAGATGATCAGAGGTGGGTCAGTGGTGAATTTTCAAGTCAGTGTTGGTGTTTCTCAAGAAGTAAAAAACGTGGTTGCGGTACAGTTATCGGTGGCGGAACAGGCCAAGTTCATTCATTGAATTTAGGTTGATTTTGCAAACTTGCTTACCCAGTGCAGTGTGTAAACGACGTTGAAATGTCGTCAGTCCTTGATAAAGATAAATTAATAGAACTGAAAAGAATGTTTTGCTTATTGATGTATACTGTAAAGTTCAAATTACGCACAAATTTGTAGAGTTGAGGTTGGGTTTTAACTTTCCATTCGGCGAAAATGCAGACTTTCCTTTGAGTGTCTTTCCAGTCCGGGAAAATGGAAGTTATAAAACACTGGCAAATTTTTTTTATTTTTTGTTTCTCAGCATTGCACTTTGTGAAATTCGACTGGGAAGAGATGCCTGTGAATAATGGCATGGTTACCACGCATGCAACAGTTTGCGTAATAAAAACATGCACACCTCTTCTTCGTGCTTTCACTTTTCAGCAATAGATCATTCAATTTCAGTAAATTGTTTTGATGTAAGGACTTTATATGGCCTTTAACATTAGAAGTTTTGCCTCGCGATGCTGATATGACTTTGCTACAAAGTTTACATTTGCATTTCTCTTTGTCGATTCATTCAAATTCTGTAACCCACAGACATTTAGCTTGTTCCGCCATTGTTAAATATCGAAAATATAAAAATGCGGAATGGAGAACGGATTTTACCTGCCACTGAAAATGTCAGAGTATTCAAATTAATGCAAGTGGTTTTTCGGTGGTGGTCCAAAACCGAAACCGCATCGAAAATACAGACACCGACCCAGTACTAGAGATGATATTTGAAAATCCACCTATCAGGATCAAAGAATGCCTCTGGTGGCCATGTTTTTCATCAGACAGGAAACAAGAGGCCCCAAGGGGCCTGAGGGCGCTCACTTGACATGGTAGCCTAAATATCAACTCAGAGAATTGATTTCAACAAGTGTTTGACCACAGCCACAGAGGTGGTATTAGTCCCCTACGGCGCTTTTGTGACATAAGGTGTTTTTGTCACAGAAGACACTAGAGTATTATTATAAGCATCTTGGGTTTTGAAAAAAATATTGAGCGTGCATAATCCCCTCACAACCCTTTATCCATGTACCATACATGAAAGGCGTAGCTTGAACCATGTTGGAGAGAGGGGTGGTAACATAAAATAGAGAAAAAAGCTTAAAAAACACAACAAAAATGGCCGCCATTCTGCCATCTTGGATTTTGAAAAATAAATATTGACTGTGCATCATCCCCTCAGAACCATTTATCCATGTACAAAATATGAAAGGTGTAGCTTGAAGCATATTAGAGGGAGAGGTGGTAACATAAAAACAGAAAGACAGACAGACAGACAGATGTTAGATTTTGAAAAAAAAATATTGAGCGTGCATAATCCCCTCACAACCCCTTTATCCATGTACCATATATGAAAAGTGCAGCTTGAACCATGTTGGAGGGAGCAGTGGTAACATAAAATAGAGAAAAAGGCTTAAAAAACACAACAGAAATGGTTGTCATGGCGCCATCTTGAATTTTGGAAAAAAATATTGAACATGCAACATCCCATTACAACCCTCTATCCATATGCCAGATATAAAAAGTGTAGCTTGAACCATGTTGGAGTGAGGGGTGGTAACATAAAATAGAGAAAAAAGCTTAAAAAACACAACAAAAATGGCCGCCATGCCGCCATCTTGGATTTTGAAAAAAAAAATATTGAACGTGCATCATCCCCTCCCAACCCTCTATCCATGTGCAAAATATGCAAAGTGTAGCTTGAACCATGTTGGTGGGTGGGGTGGTAGCATGAAAATAGAGAAAAAAAAACTTAAAAAACACAACAAAAATGGCCGCCATTCCGCCATCTTGGATTTTGAAAAAAAAAATTTGAGCGTGCATCATCCCCTCAGAACCATTTATCCATGTACCAAATATGAAAGGTGTAGCTTAAAGCATGTTGGAGGGAGAGGTGGTAACATAAAAAACAGACAGACAGACAGACAGAAGGATGGATGGACGGACAGACAGACGGACGGAGTGCAATCCTATAGTTCCCTTACGGTTCCCGTAGGGGACTAACAAGTTGCATCTGCTCCTCCTAAGAAAAGCTTATACCAAATATCCAAAGATTCTAACCAGTGGATCTAAAACAAGAGGGCCCAAGGGACCTTAATCGCTCACTGGGCAAAGTGATTCAAACAAAGTGGTTCAAAGCAGTATTTGGGGTCACATTCAGTTAGACATGGTTTATCAACACTACAAAGGAATGAAGTCATGAGAGACAAATTTTATGGAATTAGGGACATGGCTTGAACAAACTTGAATCTTACCCCCCGAAGGATGCTGCATACCAAATATCAAAAGCATTCATCTGCTGGATCTGAAGAAGATTTTTAAACAAAATTCCTCATTTTGAACTAAGTTATCATTCGGGCTCCCACAGTGAGCCCAAATATGAACCCAGGGACTTGGCTTTAACAAACTTGAATCTCACTCCCCCCCCCCCCCCCCCCCCCCCCCCACACACACACCTAAGAATGCTACACACCACATATCAAAACATTCCGACTGCTGGATCTGAAGAAGATTTTTTAAGAAAATTCGTAATTTCGAACTAAGTTACAATTCAAGCTCCCACAGTGAGCCCAAATATGGACATGGGATATGGCTTGAACAAACTTGAATCTCAGCCCCCTAAGGATGCTGCATACCAAATATCAAAACATTCCGACTGCTGGATCTGAAGAGGAAGATTTTTAAAGAAAATTCCTCATTTTGAACTAAGTTATCATTCGGGCTCCCACAGTGAGCCCAAATATGGACCTAGGGACATGGTTTGAACAAACTTGAATCTCATCCCCCTAAAGATGCTGCATACCAAATATCAAAACATTCTGACTGCTGGATCTGAAGAAGATTTTTAAAGAAAATTCCTCATTTTGAAATAAGTTATAATTCGGGCTACCACAGTGAGCCCAAATATGAACCCAGGGACTTGGCTTGAACAAACTTGAATCTCACCCCCCTAAGCATGCTGCATACCCAATATCAAAAGATTCTGCCTGCTGGATCTTGAGAAGAAAATTTTTAAAGAAATTTGACTGAAATGCACTAAGTTCGAATTCAAGCTTTTATAGTGAGCCCAAATATGAATCCAGGGGGCCGATTTGAACACACTTGAATCAGATCCACTCCACAATGTTGCATACCAAATATCAAAAGATTCTGCCTGCTGGATCTTGAGAAGAACATTTTTCAAGAAATTTGCCTGAAATGCACTAAGTTCGAATTTGGGCTTCTATACTGAGCCCAAATATGAATCCAGGGGACCAATTTGAACAAACTTGAATCAGATAAACCCCACAATGTAGCATACCAAATATCGAAAGATTCTGACTGCTGGATCTGGAGAAGAAGATTTTTAAAGAAATTTGCCTGAAATGCACTAAGTTCGAATTCAGGCTTCTATACTGAGCCCAAATGTGAATCCAGGGGGCCGATTTGAACAAACTTGAATCAGATCCACCCCACAATGTTGCATACCAAATATCAAAAGATTCTGCCTGCTGGATCTGGAGAAGATTTTTTAATAATTTTTCTATAATTCATACGGTGCTATCAGTTATGCCCCATACAGAGCCCCCATGGGATGTGGCCATTTCATTTGAACAAACTTGAATTGCCATATAGTAATGAACATCCACATGAAGTTTCATGAAAATTGGTCCAGTGGTTTCAGAGGAGAAGTCGTTTGAAAAATGTTCACGACGACGGCTGGCCGGTGCTAAGTTAAGCTCCCTTCGGTGAGCTAAAAAAAAGATTTTTAAAGAATATTCCTCATATTGAACTAAGTTGTAATTAAGGCTCCCACAGGGAGCCCATATATGAACTCAGGGACTTGGCTTTAACAAACTTGAACCTCACCCCATAAGGATGCTGCACACCAAATATCAAAACATTCCGACTGCTGGATCTGAAGAAGATTTTTTAAAGAAAAGTCATCATTTTGAACAAAGTTAAAATTCGAGCTCCCACAGTGAGTCCAAATATGGACCTAGGAACATGGTTTGAACAAACTTGAATCTCACCCCCTAAGGATGCTGCATACCAAATATCAAAAGATTCTGCCTGCTGGATCTGGAGAAGATTTTTGAAGAAATTTGCCTGAAATGCACTAAGTTCGAATTCAAGCTTCTATAGTGAGCCCAAATATGAATTTAGGGAGCCGATCTGAACAAACTTGAATCAGATCCACCCCACAACATTGCATACCAAATATCAAAAGATTCTGTCTGCTCGATCTGGAGAAGAAGATTTTTTAAGAAATTTGCCTGAAATGCACTAAGTTTGAAATCGGGCTCCTATATTGAGCCCAAATATGAACCCAGGGGGCCGATTTGAAAAAACTTGAATCAGATCCACCCTACAATGTTGCATACCAAATATCAAAAGATTCTGCCTGCTGGATCTGGAGAAGAAGATTTTTTTAATGTTTTTCCCATTGCCTACAGTGTTAATAAGTGCCGACTCAGCACTTTTTCAAAGTCCTGAAAAAAGTACCTTGTGATCAAACCAATAGGGATTTTTTTAACCATTCTATTCTACTGGATAAATGTAAGCTTTATACAAAATAAGAATTCTCTGTGCCGTGTAGTTTTGGAGATATGGCAGTTTTAAGGTTTTTCCTATTTTTAGCTCCCGAGGTTCCCACGAGGCAATGAGAAAAATTTTTTTTGCATCAATCAACTACTTATGACTCATTATCATCTCATATCAAATTTGGTTCAAATCAACCTCACGGATCAGAAAATAGAAATTTTAGGCGTGGCCAAAATTTTTGCCCCTCCCATAACGAAGGCAAATAAGACCCGACAAACTTCTCTTGAACAAACTTAATTCTACACCTCAAAAGGAAGCTGCATACCAAATATCAAGTCTCTGCTACTGCTGGTTCATGAGAAGATTTTCGAAGATTTTGGTGCCCCTTGGGGGCGTGGCCCCACCCAGGAGGAGGGGGCAACTTCATTTGAACAAATCTGAATTGACATTAGGTAATAAACATTTACCCAACATTTGAAAAATATTGGGCCAGTGGTTTCTTCGGAGAAGTTGGTTTTGTAAAGTTTACGCCGGACGATGACAGACGGACGACGGACAGAAAGCGATTAGTAAAGCTCCCCTTGAGCTTTGCTCAGGTGAGCTAAAAAGTGAGGATCGTTTGAGGACTTCCCACATATCCTTCCTGCCAAGTTTGGTTCACATCGGCTCAGTAATTCCAGAGAAGATAATGAAAGTGTCAATGACACTGCAGCTCAACTTGTGTACGACATGTACATGTATAGTATGTGACACAGCAATGACACACATCCAGGTAATGACCTGATAACAAAGGTACATGTAAAGTATTGTAAAGGTCTGTACATAAATTCTGACTGCAGCCTGTAACAATTGTACAGGTAAAGTATTGTAAAGGTGGGACAGTTAGATGCCTCTAGCCTGAGCCGTATTGAAATGTGCACTTACTGTGTATAAGTAGCACTGAATAAATCAAAGTTTGTCTAATTGGCCACCGGTGGCCATATTGAAATTTCGGCCTGCATTTAAAAACACTCATTCTCATCACAAGGTGATAACAAAGCTAACCTAGAAAATTTGTGAAGATTGGTTCATAAATACTGACCGCAGCCTGTAACAAATGTACAGGTCAAGTATTGTAAAGGTCGGGGACAATTAGATGCCTCTAACCAGAGCTGTATTGACATGTGTACTAACTGTGTATAAGTAACACTGAACAAATCAAAGTCCATCTAATTTGCATAATTTCTGCACAAGAAAAAAACCTGTATTATATGTGATATATTCCGTATTACTAAATATTCTTTCAAAAATTTATTCAAATCAGAACCTTCATATAGAAGTTCTGTACAAAAAACTGATTGTACCTAATTTCGCTATAAAATGGCTGCCGGCAGCCATCTTGAATTTTTAACTGCACCCCAAAACACCCGTTCTCGTCCCAAGGTAATAACAAAGGTACCCCAAGAAGTTTCGTGAAGATCGGTTCATAAATACAGCCACTAGCCCTAGTCGTATTGACATGCACTTACTGTGTATAATTAGCACTGAATAAATCAAAGGTCATCTAATTTGCATAATTTCTACAGGAGAAAAAAACCTGTCTTATATGTGATGTATTCCATGTTACTAAACATACATACAAAAATTTATTCAAATCAGTCCCTTCATATGGAAGTTCTGTACAAAAAACTGACTGCACTAATTTCGGTACAAAATGGCTGCTGGCAGCCATCTTGAATTTTGGACCGCACCGAAAAACACTTGTTCTCATCCCACGGTGATACCAAAGGTACCCAAGAAGTTTCGTAAGGATCGGTTCATAAATACAGCCTCCAGTCTGAGCCGTATTAAATTGTTGATGGACGGACAGACGGACGATGGGCCAGGACATAACCTAAAATTTGACTATGTCAAAGTTGAGCTAAAAAATGTAAAAAGTTTACGGACGTCGACAGATGCCAAGTGATGGCAATAGCTCACATGGCCCTTTGATGAGCTAAAAATAATATAACAAGTGCAATGCCATGGGATGGCCAATCAACCTCCACCCAGGTCTAACATGGGCAGTAACTCTGGAAGAAATATTTGGACACAGCTGGTTTGCTCTCCCCTTCACGATATTATCCTAAAATAGCTATGTGTTAATTTGGGGTTAAATCTTGAACAGTGTTTTTTTAATCTGATAACTAGAAATAGGGAAGAACAGATGGGCAGAAGGATGAAAGGACAGATGGATGGATGGAAACGCATTCCTGTATCCACCTCTCACTATGTGACTGGGAATAACAATAAAAAGTTATCCTTTACGAAATCGAGAAATTTAAGTTTTTACAACACTTCATGTTACCTATATGGCTGAGTATTTTTTCCAACTCATGACTCTTAAAATTTAACCTGATCACAATGTGGGTTTTTCTGCACACAAAATAGTGAAACTTAACACTTAGATGTGAGTCTTCCATGGAAGACGTGTGTCGCCTGCACTATATTTTAATATTTCAGACAGAATTCTAAGTGGAAAAGGGGCATAACTCTGTAAAAAATATAGCGGATCAAAAAATAAAATAGGAGGTGCAGAATGCCATTATGTGATAAAGAATCACTGAAAGTTTCATCAAAATCCATTCATAGGTTAAAGAAAGAGGAGTGGCGGATGAGAGAAAGTGTGACGCGGACGGCGACGCAAGACGACAAAAGTAATCCCTATATGTCGCTCCCCACTTCATGGGGCAGGCGACACAAAAATCATTATTTACTGAAACTTCGGTTCTCTTACAGCATCTGTGGTCATTCAGTGAAAACACATTTAACCAGCCATTTACTTGTGTTCAAAGACCTGCTAATTAGCCATTCACTAGGGTATTATTTAACCAGAAAAGCACAATTACCATATCAGGCCAAAATTGGAAGAAATAAGCAATGCTCTCCATAAGCATGTATTAACAATTCAAATTATTCCCCTTTACTATGAGTATTATCCTTGGACCTTGACACACACTTGCTGCATAAGACGCATGAGACTTGACAAAAAACCCCCAAAACAAAAGCCTTAACCGCCCACCTGAAAAAGTTGTTTAAAGGATTTAAGGGCATATTCAGTGTCTACATGTTAATCTTATTTTGCTGGGGGAGGGGGTGGGGGAGTATTTGTGAAAAATCACTCAAAACCCCTCAAAACTAATTTTAAATCAAAGAAAAAAATCACCAACTTCTGCAGATCCAACAGATGATATTCTTTTTTTATTTTATTTTTGTTTGGATAAAATCATTTAAAATCCCCCAAAGCTTATTTCAAAGCAAAGCAAATAAAAAATGCCCAATATCTCCCTCTGCCCATCTGCACTTGCCCCCAGGGTCTCAAATGGCCTGGTGAGCACCATTTGAACACTCATTAATCTTATCCACAGGTCACATCTAACTCAAGTTGGCCACAATCAGCTCTCTCAGGCAAGGTCAGAATTCATTCAAACAAATAGTAAATTGTCCATTGGGTTCAGTGTTAAATTACGAGCTCTTCTGGTACCCACCAAAATCAGTCAAGCTTAACACTTTGAATAACTTCAATCTAGGAGTCATTGTAATGACCAAACATGTTAAGTTTGAAAAACTCAAAATATTGAGATTTTCACATGGCAATGTAGTAAAGAAAAGAAAATACCCTGGAAAATGAAAGTGTCAATGACTAAACTAACAAGAGGCCCCACGGGGCCTGAGGGCGCTCACCTGATACTGGCCGAGTCATATCACCAAAATAGCAAGGGATTCTGCCTTGTGGTTATTATCAGTTTTTCAACATAAAAGTGTTTTCTCTACTTAGTAACCCAGAGTGTTCATATGTTAGATCCCCATATTGGGTACTCAATAATTTATCTATTTATTTATTGGAATTTAAGGTCACTTTCTAAGGCTACATCATTACAGAGGCATAATTATAATATCAGGTTTGGTCAATCGTTTATGCCTATTACTGCCCACTTTACAGGGCTTTCAACGCAGGAATTGGTTACTGGGCCCAATTTTATCAATAAACCAGAACTTGAACAAATTTCAATTTGCCGCTTCTAAGAAAACTAAAAATCAAATATCAAAAGATTCTGAGAGGAGTATCAGAAAAAAAAGATTTTTTAAGAATATTTCTCATACTGAATTAAGTTATACATTGGGCTCCCATAGGGAACCCAAAAACAAAAGCTTCTGAAGCAGTGGTTTGGGAGAAGAAGATTATTCAACGTTATTCCCATTACCTACAGTGTTAAAAAATGATGACTCGGCACTTTTAGTCCTGGAAAAGTACTTATGATAAAACCAATGGCATTTTTTTCACCATTCCTTTCTCCCGGCCCTAAAGGAAACTTCACATTGTATAAAAATTCTCAGTGCCATGTAGTTCTGGAAATATGGGCATTCAAAAAAAAAAAATTTTTTCAGCTCCTGTAGTTGCCGTGGGGGACAGGAAAACAATTTATGGCATAAATTAGGTATTTGTGACCCAATAAGCCTTCATATCAAATTTGGTTCAAATCGACCTCTTGGTTTGGAAAATAAAAATTTTGGTATAATTTGGGCTTCTACAGTGAGCCCAAATATGAACCAAGGGACTTGGCTTTAACAAACTTCACTCTCAGCCCCCCCCCCCCCCCCCCCCCCCCCCCCCCCCTCCCCTACGAATGCTGTACATCAAATATCAAAAGATTTTGACTGGTGGATCTGAAAAAAAAAATTTTTTTAAAGAATATTGCTCATATTGAACTAAGTTATAATTTGTGCTCCCACAGGGAGACCAAATATGAGCCGAAGGACTTGACTTGAACAACTTGAATCTCACCTCCCTAAGCATACTGTATACCAAATATCAAAAGATTCTGACCGGTGGATGCGAAGAAGATTTTAAAAGAATATACCTCGTATTGCACTAAGTTACAATTTGGGTTCCCAAAGGGAGTCCAAATATGAACTCAGGGACTTGGCTTGAACAAACATCAATCTCACCCCCCTAAGGATGATGCATAGCAAATATCAAAAGATTCTGATTAGTGGATCCGAAGAAGAAGATTTTTAAAATATATCCCTCATATTGCACTAATTTGAACATTTGGGTTCCCATAGGGAACCCAAATATGGACCGAGGAATTTGATTTCTACAAATATGTGAATCAATGTTCCAAAGATGTTATATGTAAAATATGAAAGCTTTTAGAGCAGTGGTTTGGAAGAAAACAATTCTTTATTTTTTTCCCATTGCCTACTGTGTTAAAAAATACTGACTCAGCACTTTTTCAGAGTCCCGAAAAAGTACCCTATGATAAAATCGATAGCAATTTTTTTTTACCAATCCTTTCTGTTGGTCCCAAGAAAGCTTCACACCAAATAAAAATTCTCACTGCCGTGCAGTTTTTGAGATATAGGCGTTTTAATTTTTTTCTATTTTTAGCTCCTGTGGTTCCCACGGGGCTACAGGAAAAAAAATTTCTGCATAAATTAGGTACTTATGACCCAATAAGCCCTCACATAAAATTTGGTTCAAATTGGCCTCTCGGTTTAAAAAATAGAAATTTGGGGTGGGGCCAAAATTTTTGCTCCTCCCATAACATCGCCAAGTATAGACCTACAAACTTCTCTTGAACAAACTTGAGTCTACACCTCAAAAGGAAGCTGCATACCAAATATCAAGTCTCTGCTATTGCTGGTTCTTGAGAAGAAGATTTTTTAAGAATTGGAGCATTTTTGCCCCACCCCTCTGCTCAATATGAGCCGAAACCTAATTTGCCCAAAAATCAAAATGCCGCTATATAACCCCTACTCACATGAAATTTCATTAACATGCGGCCAGTGGTTTGGAAGAAAAAGACCCAAACACCACCTTCACGCCGGACGACGGACGACGGACGAAAAGTGATCAGAAAAGCTCACCCTGACTTTCAGTCAGGTGAGCTAAAAAGAAAGCTTCAGTAATGCTAAGTCATTTAACTTTTTGCATGCTGCTAGCGGATATTTCTGCCCTGGACAAGAAATAACTTGCCACTGAAATAAGTATAATTTGGGCACCTTTAACCAAATTTAACCCTGTAAATTGATTGGACTTTTTGACAAATGATTTCTTGAGTTGAATTTAATTGAATATTTCAAAGAGCAGCTATGACTAGATTTATTTATTTAATTAAGAGCATCTTGGTATGGGTCTGATTCAAGTATGGATCTGAAGAAAATTTTTTTAAAGAATATTCCTCATATTGAACTAAGTTATAGTTCAGGCTCTCACAGGTTCAAATTGGCCTCTCAGTTTGGAAAATAGAAAATTTTGGGCCAATTCGGACTCTCAATATGAACCCAGGGACTTGGCTTGAACAAACTTGAATCTCACCCCACTAAGGATGCTGCATACCAAATATCAAAACATTCTGATGTGTGGATAGGAAGAAAAATATTTTTAAAGAATATTCCTCATATTGCACTAATCTGAACATTTGGGCTCCCATAGAGAGCCCAAATATGGACCCAGGGATTTTATTTCAACAAACATGTGAATGAATCTCCCAAAGATGTGAAATGTGAAATATGAAAGCCTTTGGAGCAATGGTATGGGAGAAGATTCTTTAATGTTTTTCCTATTACTCACAAGTGAAAACAAGAGGCCCCAGGGGGCCTTAGGCACTCACCGAATGTTCCATACTGTTAAGACACAAATTTGATCAAAAGCTATTCTTAAGGTTCTACAGAGTAAATCTATACTCTCTGTGGAGTTAAAACATCAACAAGACTGAATGGGACAATGCTGCTGATCAAATATCAAAAGATTCTGCATGATGGTTCTGAAAAACATTTTTAAAGAATTTTCCTTGAATTGCACAAAGTAAACATTCATGCCCCCATAGTGAGCCCCAATATTAATCAAAAGACTCAATTTGAACAAACGTGAATCCAACCCATACCAAGATGCTGCATACCAAATATCTAAAGATTCTGCCCACTGGTTCTGGTGAAGAAGATTGTTAAAGATTTTTTCTTAAATTGCACCAAGTAAAAATTCACACCCCTTTAGTGAGCCCCAATATTGATCGAGTGACTCAATTTGAACAAACTTGAATCAGACCCATACCAAGATGCTGTATACCAAATATCAAAAGATCCTGCCCATTGGTTCTGGAGAAGATTTTTAAAAACTTTTTCTTAAATTACACTAAGTAAAAGTTCAGGTCCCCATAGTGAGCCCCAAAATTGATCAAGGGACTCCATTTGAACAAATTTGAATCAGACCCATACCAAGATGCTGTATACCAAATATCAAAAGATTCTGCCCACGGGTTCTGGAGAAGAAGATTTTTCCTTAAATTGCACTGGGGAAAAATTCATGCTCCTATAGGGAGTCCCAATATTGATCAAGGGACTCGATTTGAATCAGACCCATACCAAGATGCTGCATACCAAATATCAAAAGATTCTGCCCATTGGTTCTGGAGAAGATTTTTGAAGAATTTTTCTTAAATTGCACTAAGTAAAAGTTCACACCCCCATAGTGAGCCCCAATATTGGTTGAGGGACTCGATTTGAACAAACTTGAATCAGACCCATACCAAGATGCTGCATACCAAGTATCAAAAGATTCTGCCAACTTGTTCTGGAGAAGAAGATTTTTTAATAATTTTTCTATAATTCATATGGTGCCATCAGAGTTATGCCCCATACAGAGCCCCCAAGGGACATGGCCGTTTCATTTGAACAAACATGAATTGCCATATAGTACTGAACATTCACATGAAGTTTCGTGAAAATCGGACCAGTGGTTTCAGAGGAGAAGTCGTTTGAAAAATGTTCACGACGACGGACGGCAAGTGATAAATTGAGCTCCCTTCGGTGAGCTAAAAATTCCTCATATTGACTGTCATAATTCGGGCTCCCAAAGGGAGCCCAAATATGGACCCAGGGACTTGGCTTTAACAAACTTGAATCTCACCCCCCAAAGGATGCTACACACCAAATATCAAAACATTCCGACTGCTGGATCTGAAGAAGAAGATTTTTTAAGAAAATTCCTCATTTCGAACGAAGTTACAATTCAAGCTCCCACAGTGAGCCCAAATATGGACCTAGGGACATGGCTTGAACAAACTTGAATCTCCCCCCCCCCCCCCCCCCCCCCCCCCCCCAAGGATGCTGCACACCAAATATCAAAACATTCCGACTGCTGGATCTGAAGAAGAAGATTTTTAAAGAAAATACCTCATTTTGAACTAAGTTATCATTCGGGCTCCCACAGTGAGCTCAAATATGGACCTAGGGACATGGCTTGAACAAACTTGAATCTCACCCCCCTAAGGATGCTGCATACCAAATACCAAAACATTCCGACTGCTGGATCTGAAGTAGAAGATTTTAAAGAAAATTCCTCATTTTGAACTAAGTTATAATTCGGGCTACCACAGTGAACCCAAATATGAACCCAGGGACTTGGCTTGAACAAACTTGAATCGCACCCCCCTAAGCATGCTGCATACCCAATATAAAAAGATTCTGCCTGCTGGATCTTGAGAAGAAGATTTTTAAAGAAAATTGCCTGAAATGCACTAAGTTCAAATTGGGCTCCTATACTGAGCCCAAATATGAACCCAGGGGGGCCGATTTGAAAAAACATGAATCAGACCCACCCCACAATGTTGCATACAAATATCAAAAGATTCATCCTGCTGGATCTGGAGAAGATTTTTGAAGAAATTTGCCTGAAATGCACTAAGTTCGAATTTGGGCTTCTATAGTGAGCCCAAATATGAATCCAGGGTGCCGATTTGAACAAACTTGAATCAGACCCATATCAAGATGCTGCATACCAAGTATCAAAAGATTCTGCCCACTGGTTCTGGAGAAGAAGATTTTTTAATAATTTTTCTATAATTCATATGGTGCTATCAGAGCTATGCCCCATACAGAGCCTCCAAGGGATGTGGCCATTTCATTTGAACAAACATGAATTGCTATATAGTAATAAACATCCACATGAAGTTTCATGAAAATCGGACCAGTGGTTTCTGAGGAGAAGTCGTTTGAAAAATGTTCACGACGACGGACGGCAAGTGATAAGTTGAGCTCCCTTCGGTGAACTAAAAATGATGACTCAGCATTTTTTCAAAGTCCTGAAAAAGTACCCTATGAAAAAACCGATGGCAATTTTGTTTTTGGATCATTCCTTTCTGCTATTCCCAAGGAAGCTTCACACAAAATAAAAATTCTCAGTGCCGTGTAGTTTTGGAGATATGGGCATTTTAAATTTTTTCTATTTTTAGCTCCTGCGTTTCTCATGGGGGACAGAAAAAATTTCTTTGGCATAAATTAAGTAGTTATGACCAGGCCTGTTAACCTCTGAAGGTGACTGTCAGTGAGATTTTGATGAGCTCTCAGTGAGATTTGGATGCTTGTCGGCGAGAGTTTTGCGCACGGCCAATACATCAATATTTTCCTTGTTATGCCTCCCACGGTCCCACCCAGGCACTCCCCCCCCCCAACCCAAATACATTATATTTCATTTTAATAATTTATTTTAACACTTTGAATGGTATTTGTCAGTAAAAGCATACAAATATGGATATTACTGGTCCAAGCCCACCCCCCTCCCCACCCCCAGGGACAATTACCCCCCCCCCCCCCCCCCACCCAACACACACCACACACAAAAGTTAGTGGATGCCTATCTAGCTTTTGCCTGTACCAACCCCCCTCCTCCCCCCTCAGTCCAGCCATTTTTCCTTGCTCATGCAAGCCCATCCCAGTGCTTCAATACATGGAGGATGAAATATCTTGGGCCAAAACGTCCCAGGATCAAAACATTCAAGAACCAACACAAGCATTCCTTCTTCGTTCATGCCATTTATTCATGTAAATTACAACTTCAGTGATTTATTTCACAAAGTATACGATTCCAAACTCAACTTACCTTATAAAATCATAAATCTATATTTTTTTCCAACTTATTCACAATTACCATGATTCATTTCAGTCAATATTTCACCGCCAAATGATATTTAAAATTTTTTAAAACCCGACTGAAAATCAAATGTTTGCGGTATTTACTTCAAACTTCAATCGTGCATAACTGGCATTCTGTTTTACCATCAAATTATCGTTTCCAACAAGTATTCTGCGTCATAAATTTATATATCGTGACCAACTTGACAACTTGTTTAATTTTCAAAATAGAACACAAGACTCGCCAGTGAAAGATGCAGAATTTTGCAGAAACCGAGTGGATCACAGCTGAGTCTGACGTCATTGAACACATTCACACAAATGTTTGTAATCTCGCGTGTCCGAGATTTCAGAAATTTGTAAACAGTAAAATATGATGGATTTCAGGACAGCTATTTTGAAAAGTGTCAAATCGGGAGAAAATAGGATGTGACCAAGAGAGCATGAGTTGGTGCCTCAAACCGGGAGACTCATGGTGAAACCGGGAGAGTTAACAGGTCTGGTTATGACACAATAAGCCCTCATATCAAATTTGGTTTAAATCAGCCTCTCAGTTTGGAAAATAGAAAATTTTGGTACAATTCAGGGTCTCACAGGAAGCCCAAATATGAACCCAGGGACTTGGCTTCAACAAACTTATATCTCACCTCCCTAAGGATACTGTATCAACAAACGTATATCTCACCTCCCTAAGGATACTGTATACCAAATATCAAAAGATTCTGACTGGTGGATGTGAAGAAGATTTTTGAAGAACATTCCTCATATTGAACTAAGTTATAACTCAGACTCCCACAGAGAGCCCAAATATGGACCCAGGAAACTGATTTCAACAAATATGTGAATCAATCTTCTAATGATGTTATATGTGAAATATGAAAGCTTTTGGAGCAGTGGTTTGGGAGAAGTGTCTTGAATGTTTTTCCCATTACCCGCAGTGTTAAAAAATGATGACTCGGCACTTTTTCTATCTAAGTCCCGGAAAAGTACCCTATGATAAAACCGATGGCAATTTTTTGGACCATCCCTTTCTGCTGGTCCTAAGGAAGCTTCACACCAAATAAAAATGCTGATAGGATCACCAATCCAATATCGAGTTGTGACAGCACAAAAGTGGGTTTAATCAACTTACTATTGGGAAACAAATTGTTTACGATTAACTATGTGAAGGGTCACTGTGACCTTCACCTTTTACCTACTGATTCCAAAATAAATTGGGTTCTTCCTCTCATCAAGGCCAACCTACCTATGAAGATTAACGAAAGTGGGTTGATTGAATTTCAAATTATCATCCAGAAACCAATTGTCTATGATTTACTATGAAAAATGTTACGGTGACCTTTGACCTTTAACTTAGCAAGTCCAAAATAAATAAGGTTCTTCCTCTCATCAAGGTCAACCTTCAGATGGATTTTCATGAATATGGGTTGAACAGTTGTCAAGTTATCACCCGGTAACCTTTGTTTTTGATTTAATATGTTCAAGGTCACTGTGACCTTGACCTTTCGTGTCCAAAATAAATTGGGGTCTTCCACTCACCTAGGCCAACCTACCTATGAAGTTTCATGAATATGGGTCAAACCATTATCCTGTTATCATCCTGAAACCAATTGTTTACGTTTATTATTTTCAGCGTCACTGTGACCTTGACCGTTCATCTCATGGGTCCAAAATCACTGTGATCTTGACCTTGTGAGTCCAAAATAAATAGGGATCTACCACTCACCTAGGACAACCTACCTTTGAAATTTCATGATTTTGGGTCGAACAATTATCAAGTTATCATCCCAAAACAAAATTGTTTACGATTTACTATGTTCAGGGTCACTGTGACCTTGACCGTTCATCTTGTGGAGTCCAAAATAAATAGGATTCTTCCTCTCGCCAAGGCCAACCTATATATGAAGTTTCACGTATGTGAAACCATTGTCAAGTTATCATCCAGAAACCAATTATGATTTTGTATGTTCAAGGTCACTGTGACCTGGACCTTTGACCTAGCAAATCCAATATAGATAGGGCTCTTCCTCTCACCAAGGCCAACCAACATTTGAAGTTTCACGAATGTGGGTTGAACCATTATCAAGTTATCGTCCGAAAACCACTAGTTTATGATTTACTATGTTCAGGGTCAATGTGACCTTGACCTAGCAAATCCAATATAGATAGGGTTCTTCCT
The DNA here is from genome assembly GCA_031216915.1 of Pictodentalium vernedei. Classification (NCBI taxonomy): domain Eukaryota; kingdom Metazoa; phylum Mollusca; class Scaphopoda; order Dentaliida; family Dentaliidae; genus Pictodentalium; species Pictodentalium vernedei. The sequence goes on from CM062289.1 coordinate 194,778,567, forward strand.
CTCACCAAGGCCAATCAACCTATGAAGTTTCAGGAATGTGGGTTGAACCATTATCAAGTTATCATCCGAAACCCAATTGTTTATGATTTACTATATTCAGGGTCAATGTGGCCTTGACCTTTGACCTAGCACATCCAATATGGATAGGGTTCTTCCTCTCACCAAGGCCAACCTACCTATGAAGTTTCAGGAATGTGGGTGAAACCATTATCAAGTTATCATCCGGAAACCAATGTATTATTTATTTATTTGTGTTTAAGGTCATACTTCTGCACAATGGCTAATCATGACCGTGACAGTTTTACGGATGGAGGAAGCCGGAGTACCCGGAGAGAACCACTGAACAAAAAAAAAATTTTGCATAAATTAAGTACTTATGACCCAATAAGCCCTCATATCAAATTTGGTTCAAATCAGCCTCTGGGGTTGGAAAATAGAAATTTTGGGCGGGGCCAAATTCTTGCCCCACCCATAATGGCAAATCTAGTCCCTCGAACTTCTCTTGAACAAATCTGAGTCTACACCTCAAAAGGAAGCTGCACACCAAATATCAAGTCTTTGCTACTGCTGGTTCATGAGATTTTTTAAGATTTACACACACTTTTTGGGCGTGGCCCTACCCAAGGGAGGGGCAACTTTATTTGAACAAAATCAAAATGCAATGTCATAACAAACAACCATCTCAAATTTCACTTAAATTGGTTCAGCGGTTTTGGAGAAGTCACAAACACCATGTTCACAGACGACGGACGAAGAGTGATCACTAAAGCTCACCATGACTTTCAGTCAGGTGAGCTAACAAGTTGCAATGCCACCAGTATCCTCCATCAAGAAGTGATTTACTAAAAGGGGGAATTCAAAGTTGAAAAAAAAACAGAAAAAGGCCAATAACTCCAGAAAAAAAATTGGGCAAAACCTGTTATTGGTGAATATCCTTTCCCACATGGTGATCTATCAGCATACCAAAGATCACTTAAATCCAACATCCACTGACTGATATATGAAGGTCCAAAGTTGTTAGAGATGGATGGATTGGATGGATGATTGGATGAATGGATGGATGGATGGACAGACAAATGGATGAACAAAAGGACAGTCCACATTTCTATATTCTCCGCCAACTTTGTTTTGGATGGGGATAATTAAATTTTCAAAATGTGAGAAAGTGGCTACGGTTGCTGGAACACAAGCACGGTTTCAACTAATGAACCTCCAAAACGAAAATTACACTGGTTAAATTGATAAAATAACTGCATTAAATAAAAACTAAGATGTGAGTCTTCCATGGAAGACATGTGTCGCCTGCACTGTATTTTAATATTTCAGACAGAATTCTAAGTGGAAAAAAGGCATAACTCTGGAAAAAATACAGCGGATCAAAAAATAAAATAGGAGTTGCACAATGCCATTATGTGATAAAGAATCACTGAAAGTTTCATCAAAATCCATTCATAGGTTAAAGAGGAGTGGCGGATAAGAGGAAGTGTGACGCGGACGACGACGCAGACGACACAAGACGACAAAAGTAATCCCTATATGTCGCTCCCCACTTCGTGGGGCAGGCGACACAAAAATTTCAAGTCAGTTACAAATTTACTTTATTTCAGGCACACCTACTTCAATATAACTATAACTGACCCTTCTAAAGATGTTGTATACCAAGTATCAAAGGATTTTGATTGGTAGTTCTGGAAACATTATTTGAACAAACTTGAACTGACATATAAGGATCACGCATGTCAAATTTCGGTAAGGCAGTTTATGAAAATGGGTGACGGAAGGACATCGATCAGTCAAGCTCCTCTTGAGCTTGATGCAGGTGAGCTAAAAAAAAAATGCTCGGAATTTATTTATTGGTGTTTAAGGTCATTTTCAGCATTCATTGCTATATCATGACCACAACACCGGTATATTCAATTGTTTAAACCTGTGTTAACCACTTTAGAGGACTTCCACCCTAGGTGTTGAGTTACCAGTCCTATTTTATGAGTAAAACAGACTTGGCTTCAACAAAGTTGAATCTCAACCACCTAAGAATGCTGCATACCAAATATCAAAACATTCCGACTGCTGGATCTCAAGAAGATTTTTAAAGAAAAATTCCTTATATTGAACCAAGTTATAATTCGGGCTCCCACAGGGAGCCCAAATATGAACCTAGGGACTTGGCTTCAACAAACTTGAATTTCACCCCCTAAGGATGCTGCATACCAAATATCAAAACATTCCGAGTGCTGGATCTGAAGATTTTTAAAGAAAATTCCACATTTTGAACTTAGTTACAATTCGAGCTCCCACAGTGAGGCCAAATATGAACCTAGGGACATGACTTGAACAAACTTGAATCTTACACCCCTAAGGATGCTGCATACCAAATATCAAAACATTCCGACTGCTGGATCTGAAGAAGAAGATTTTTAAAGAAAATTCCTCATTTTGAACTAAGTTATAATTCGGGCTTCCGCAGTGAGCCCAAATATGAACCCTGGGACTTGGCTTGAACAAACTTGAATCTCACCCCCATATTCTTGATGCATACCAAATATCAAAAGATTCTGATTGGTAGATCTGAAGAAGATGATTTTTAAATAATATTCTTCATACTGCACTAATTTAAACATTTTGGCTCCCATACGGAGCCCAAATATGGACCCAGCAATTTGATTTCAATAAACAAGTGAAACAATCTTCCAATGATGTTATATGTGAAATTTGAAAGCTTTTGGAGCAGTGGTTTGAGAGAAAAGTAGTCTTAAATGTTTTTCCCATTACCCACAGTGTTAAAAAATGCTGACTCAGCACTTTTCAAACTCCAAAAAAAAAAACGATAGCAATTTTTTTTTACCATTCCATTCTGTTGGTCCAGAGGAAGCTTCACACCAAATAAGAATTCTCAGTGCGTGTAGTTTTTGAGATATGGGCATTTTAATTTTTTCCTATTTTTAGCTCCTGCGGTTCCCATGGGGCGACAGGAATATGTTTTTTTTGCATAAATTAAGTATTTATGACCCAATAAGCCCTCATATCAAATTTGGTTCAAATCTGCCTCTCGGTTTGGAAAATAGAAATTTTGGGCGGGGCAAAAATTCTTGCCCCTCCCATAACGAAGGCAAATATAGCTCCTCGAACTTCTCAACAAATCAGAGTCTACACCTCAAAAGGAAGCTGCACACCAAATATCATTTCTCTGCTACTGCTGGTTCATGTAAAGATTTTTTAAGATTTAAGCACACTTTTTGGGTGTGGCCTTACCGAGGGGTGAGGCAACCTGATTTGAACAAAATCAAAATGCGATGTCATAACAAACTATTGTCTCAAATATCAATTAAATTGGGGTTCAGCGGTTTGGGAGGAGAAGGCGCAAACACCATGTTCACGGACGACGGACGGTGAGTGATCACTATAGCTCCCCTGACTGAAAGTCAGGCGAGCTAATGATTTGGGCTACCATAGCAAGCCCAAATATATATCTAGGGATCCGATTTGAACAAACTTGAATCTGACCCCCCTAGAGATGTTGCATACCAAATATGAAAGCATTCTGACTGGTGGATCTGAAGAAGATTTTTAAAAATTATCCCCCATATTGAACAAAGGTAAAATTTGGGCTTCCATAGGAAGCGCAAACATTAACCTAGGGACTCGGTTTGAACACTCTTGAATCTGACCCTCATAACAATGATGTACACCAAACATTAAAAGATTCTGACTGGTGGTTCTGAAGAAGATTTTTAAAGAAGATTCCCCATATTACCCTAAGTTAAAAATCTGGGCTCCTGTATTGAGCCCAAATATGAGCCAATGGGCTTTATTTTAACAGGCTTGTATCTGGCCCCCCTATGAATGATGTATACCGAATATCAAAAGATTCTGATCACTGGAGAAAAGATTTTTAAAAATATTTGCAAATATGCTGACTCAACATTTTTTCGATGCCCATTACAGAACACCCTAACATAACCGATGGCAATTTTTTTTTACCATTCAAGTTTAGTGGTCCTAAGGATGCTTCATACCAAATAACAGCTCTCTGTTCCGTGTGGGTTGGGAAATATGGGCGTTTGAAAATATTTCTATTTTTAGCTCCCAGGGTTCCCATGGGGATGCAGGAATTTTATTTTTTGCATGAGTCAAGAACTTATGACCCAATAATACCACATACCAAATTTGGTTCAAACCAGACGATCGGTTCAGAAATAGAAATTTTGGGTGGGGGTAAAAAATCTTACCCCTACCATTAGAAAGCCAAATATTGCTTCATGAACTTCGTTTGAACAAAATTGATTCTACACCTCAAAAGGAAGCTCCATAACAAATATCAAATCATTGTACACACTGGTTCATGAGAAGATTTTAAAAACATTTGAGCATGTTCCCCCACTCCCTCCCTATGGGGCTGGGCATATTGAGTTGAACAAAAATGCAATGCCCCTTTGGGACCATCACTCACACAAACTTTCACTTTAATTGGCCCAGTGGTTTTGGAGACCAAAACATGGTGCTGACGGACAACAGACGGGCGGACCATTGACAGACTTTGTCAAGATGAACTAAAAATCTTCTTTACAGGTTCTGTACAAAAAATGTAATACACACAATTCCTGTAAATATGACTGCTGACAGGCCTTTTGAATTTTTGCCCAAGCCCAAAAGCACTCGTTACCATCCCATGATGATAACATAGTCCTAGAAGTTCTGTACAAAAAACTGATTGCACCTAATTTCAGTATAAAATGGCCAGTGGCAACAATCTTGAATTTCGGACCGCACCCAAAAACACTCGAACTTGTCCCAAGTTGATAGCAAAGGTACCCAAGAAGTTTCATGAAGGTCGGTTCATAAATACAGCCTCTAGCCCGAGCCGTATTGACATGCGCACTTACTGTGTAAAAGTAGCACTGAATAAATCAAAGTTCATCTAATATGCATAATTTTTGCATGAGAAAAAAACCTTTATTATATGTGATGTATTCCATAATACTAAATATTCATTCAAATTTTTTTTAACTCAGAACCTTCATACAGAAGTTCTGTACAAAAAACTAATTGTCCCTAATTTCGGTACAAAAATGGCCGCGGCAGCCATCTTGAATTTTGGACTGCACCCCAAAACACTCGTTCTCGTCTGAAGGTGATAATAAAGGTACCCAAAAAGTTTCGTGAAGATCAGTTCATAAGTACAGCCCCCAGCCCGAGCCGTATTGACATTTGTACTAACTGTGTAAAAGTAGAACTGAATAAATCAGAGTTCATCGAATTTGCATAATTTCTGCACGAGAAAAAACCCCGTATTATATGTGATGTATTCCATGTTACTAAACATTCATACAAAAATTTATTCAAATCAGAACTTTCATACAGAAGTTCTGTACAAAAAATTTAATTTTGGTACAAAATGGCTGCCGGTGGCCATCTTGAATTTCGGACTGCACCCAAAAACACTCGTTCTCGTCCCAGTGATAACAAAGGCACCCAAGAAGTTTCAGGGATTTGTGAATTTACTTTTTATATGTAGCAATCATTTCCAAAAATTACCAACTCAAATTTAGATCTAATCCGAATAGGTCCTGTGGTTCTGATGAAAAACACGGAAATCCAAATGTTAATGGACGACATAGGACATATATCAAGTGATGGCAATGGCTCACACTGACTTTCAGTCATATGTGCCACAAATGCATCTAAATTATATACAACATAACCTATTACATGCCTTGTTATGATGTGCTGAATTCATATTAACTTCAAAATAATTTAAGTATTCTCAGGGGTATACTTTCTGTGGTAACAAAAAAAATGCAGAAATTTGTTCCTCCATAAAATGGAACAAATTTGAAACAGACCAACTTCCATGCACAAGGCAAATACAATAGGTACAGTAGAAGCCAGCAAAGTACTGGTCCTCAATTTAGCTTTTGTTTTGGAACCAATCTATCAAACTGAAATATGCTCCATTTTTCATTAAAAATTTGAGTCAATTTAAAAAAAAAAATAACATGTAAACTTTTGCGTTAGATGGTAGTTACACAAATGAGTAAACTTCTTTGAGCACACAGAACAGAAAGTCAGTATTTCGGAGTTATGTATATTTATTTATTGGTATTTAAGGTCCCTTTCAGCACCTGTGGCTATCTCATGACAACAACAATGGGATGAAGTAAATTTTATCCATTGTTTAAACTTATGCTGCCCACTTTTGAGGACTTCTGTCCCAGGTACTGGTTCTGGGTCCTATTTTACCATTTATGTATACCTTTTAACCTGTAGGTCAAGGGTTAAAACAAAGTTTTAAACTTTTATTATGGCTGATGAAATTATAGTGCCATTATGCTAAATAAATTATAATATATGCTCAAGAAGAGATTATAGAAAACATCACAGGAAAATAATAATCATATACCCACAGAGAGGATATAGAAATTTTCACTGTATCAAGAACATTACAAAATCACTTCCATGTATCAATGCTGCTGTTGTTTACAAATGATGAAATTTGTTATTTTTTAATTAGGGTTCAACAACACTTTTGACAGCCAAGATCACCTGAAGTCGGAAATGATGAAATTTGTTAACTGTTATTATTATAGTTATATTAAATATACTATATGTTAAAATTTGATACATATATGAGGTATACTGATGGAAGTATATGGGAACTATATTTTACAGTGGACTATTAATGCAGAAAAGGGCCACAGGCTGCAGTGGGCTGTGTGCATCGATTTCAAGTCTGATCAAGGTGAATATTGCTGAAAACTACCTACTGAAATGTCTATAATAAAATCTAGTGTTTTTGAGTGAATACTGAAAATAATCATATTCATGCCAGTGACAAATGAGTCATAAAATAAACATGTCTTGGTCACTCAGGAGATAATTTTCGGTATTCACTCAAAAACACGAGATATCCTCTATATAATAGAAAATACTACAAATTATTTATATCTGAAAATCTGAGATAAATTTCATGCAAGAGGTTTATCAGACTTTTTTTTATTAATAGGTATTTCGAGAAGAGAAAATGCATATTTATTTGTTCTTGTGGTATGATTTAGAAAAGTAGGAAACAAGGCTATATTGAACCAAAGGAATTAATTCTAAACTATTCTCTTACCAGCTTGCTCATGTGAGTCATCTTCAGGCTCTGAAAAGATTAGGAGGGAAATTTTTAATCCAAAGAAAAACTATTTGTAAATAAATATTGGATAAAATTTTGAATGTTTGTTAGATTATAACCATTTTGTTAATAGAAAAAAAAAATCAAAACCGTGAGGAGTCAAAATGTACTGAGGAATGAAAAGTGTTTATTGTAAAGATAAACAATAACTTTTTCCTGAAAAAAAGCTTCTTCACAAAGTTCATTATCCATGTTCCTGTAAATTACAGTTCCTGTAAATTCAAGTTAAAACTGTTCCATGAATGCTGAAGAGTTAAACCTTTAACTGGTGGAGTGCCAAGTTATTTTTGATCATCAGAATTTGTTCACATGTCTTTGCCTTGTTACGATTTATGGGAGAGTGCCAGTGGGCACTCTCCCATAACAAGGAAAATCCACACAGACTAAATAATTCCACACACAAGATAATGTGAACACCATCCACAGAGCATGAAGCTTTTATGTTACAGTACCTGCCTTTTAGAATAAAGCCCAAATATGGGCTTCCAGCACTCAACCAGTTAACCAATGCAACATGTGGTGAGAACTACTATTTTTCTTAATCCTTTCAACACAAAAGCTATTAAATGAAAATAGAATATGTTTTCATTCTTGGAATTCACTTTAAAAAAAATTCAACAATCCAGTATATGTATTTCAATTAGTTCCTTGAATTCTACACCCTATGTAACATGAAATCAACCAACCCTCTGTAGTTTACAGCCTTAATTAGAGTATGTTTTCTTGTAGTGTGTGATATGGCAGCCTATCAACTAAACCTGTACAATGCCTATGGTTAGTCATTGTAGGTTAGCTTACCAACTAACTCTATGCAATGCAAAGATTCGACTAACCCTGTGCAATGCACAGTCTTAGAGTGTGTGAACATTTTCATTGATATGGCAGGTACCAAGTATTTATAACCAGAAGGTGTGACTATCACACTTTCTGGTTATAAAAAAAAAAACCTTATTATCAACTGATTAACCTACCCTGTGCCCTGTACAGCCTTAATGTAAATCACATCTATACCAATTCTTTACCCAGCACAATAGCCTAAACCAACCAGTACTATTCTCAAAAAGCATTCAAACTCAGCTTAAGATCCGTTATTGGAATGGACTCTGGAAAGTGTTTTTCAGTGAATTCCAAAAATGAAAAGATATTCTATTTTTAAAGCACAGGGTAAGTCACACTTTCTGGTTACACAAAAAACCCCTCATTATCAACTAATTATCTAACCCTATGCATTGTACAGCCTCAGTGTAAATCCCATCTGTATCAATTCTTTACCCAGTGCAATAACCTACACCAGCCAGTACTATTCTCAAAATTCATTCAAACTCAGCTGAACTCTTTACCCAACGAAATGGCCACATCCACCCATGTAATATGCAAATTCAGCAGCTGAAAAAAATATTTTTCAAAAAATTTCAACAAAACCATATTATCTGACCCCTCTTTGGAACAAGCTCGTTTCAATGAGGGGTCATATGATATGGTTTTGTTGAATTTTTTGGAAAAATTTTAAAAAATGATATTTAAAATAATAAATTTTGATATCGTCTGCATTGCGTAAAGAGTTAAGATCCGTTATTGGAATGGACTATGGAAAGTGTTTTTTAGTGAATTTCAAAAATGAAAAGATATTCTATTTTCATTTAACAGCTTGTGTAAAGTGTAAAGCAAAGTTGCAACACCCATGGGAGAACACAATGAACACCCATGTGGGGAGAAATATTAGTGATAATGTAATCTCACAACCCTGGGAACAGGGATGTACAATTAAAATTATTACTAAACCTTCTTACAAATACACAACAGCATTTCCATTCCGCTGTATAGGGTAGCAGTGACAAGCCTGGGCATAAATTGAGGTTGAAGTCACTTCTTCCTCCACAGAGATTAGAGAGAAGTCATATGAATACAGGGAGAAGTGAGACAGAAGGAGGGTCATAATGAGCTTTTTCATGATTGCTTCTTAAAATATTTTTCTAACATGTAAATAATTCACTAAAGCTGAAATAATACATTTTTCTACTTGCTATTATTTCAGAAAAAATTTGCAGCAAAAATTTCAGCAGGTATATAATTCTTTTCACATACAGATTACACTTCAAAGCTTATTTATATCCTTGTAACCCATTTAGAAACATTAGAAGCCAATGGAGTGCACCCATACAATGTCAGTGATATATGTTCAGTAGTTTTTCACACCTGACATGAGAAATCAAGTGAATTTTTCACCCAAAAGTGTTTTCTCGAAAAATGACCTCTTTTAGAATTCCCTGTATGAAAAAAATAGTGGTTTTGAAAGATTGTTCCAATACAAAATCACATTGCTTTCTACCAGTTCACCTATTTTCACTGTAAGCAAATAACATGTTGGATTTGTAATATTCGACTATTCTACGTTTTTTTATTTTGATTTTACTTTTAGTTACTATGAATATTAGCTCAAACATTTAATTCTTACAATAAAACACCTGTTTGGTGTCTTTTTCCCCCCAAAGTTTTGCACAAAATCACCCTAATTTCAAGGTAGTCCGAATTTTAACAAGTCGACTTCAGCCTCTTTTAAACTGGATGATAGCTAGAAAACACGATTAGGGCTCTACAGAAAAGTACTGGAAGCACTTTAGTGGCTTTCCACTCTATTGATTAGCCCATCTACTCAGCAGTTGAAACACACAAAATGTTTAACAAAATTGTTTTGTTACAATCTATTGGAGAGTGCCTCTTGGCACTCTCCAATAGATTGTAACAAAACCATTATTTATGAACAAAATTTTTTTTTAAACTTTGGCTTCTTTTGCTTGTAGCATGATACCTTTGAAAAAAATACTTGATACAAATCACCTTTGAAAAATAATTTTGCACTCTACCAGGGCAGGGCTAATTTGGCCAGTCCAAAGTGACTTTTTCATCCTAGTCACCTGGTCTCTGTGTGGTAGAGTAAAAGATGATGCCATTCAGGGCATCAGTCCTGGCATTCTTAATGAAAGTGTCAATGACACTGTAGCTTAACTTGTGTGTTGTGTTTGATGAAAAGGATAATGTTCAATGTTTATGAAAGGATTATGAAATAAGACAAGAATTGTGATAATTGGGAATATGTTCATTTCTGTTCCCTGTATGCTATGTTTATGATAAAAATAATATGAGGTGTACACTGTACTAAAGATCTGAGGGGTGGGTTAATATGACCTCACAGTTAATATATGTGGCCCTCACAGTTAACATATATCAACAAAATTACAATGAAATTATTCCAAAATGAGTCATCCTATAAAGTTACATTAAAATCCCTTCATAAATATGGCCTGTAGACTGTGCTAAAGGTTTTCGGGCTTCGGGCCCCTGTAGCCATCAGTTTCCCAATTGCGTCCAAAGGGGACATTCTCATCTAGACATTATATGAAGTCAACCTACCAAGTTACAATGAAATCCCTCCATAAATACGACCTGTAGACTGTGCTAAAGGTGTTTTCGGGCTTCAGGCACCTGTAGACATCACAGTTGACCAACCACGACCAAAAGGGGATGTCATCATCTAGGCATTATATGGAGTCAACCTAACAAGTTACAATGAAATCCTTCCATAAATACGACCTACAGACATGCTAAAGGTTTTTGGGCTCGGGCAGCCATCAAGGCTGAATGATCGTGACCAAAAGGGGACGTTCTCATCTGGACACTATTTGGAGTCATCCTACCAAGCTACAATAAAATCCCTTCATAATTATGACCTGTAGACTGTTCTAAAGGTTTTCGGGCTTTGGGCCCCTGAAGCCGTCACAGTTGCCCACTCGTGTCCAAAAGGGGACGTTCTCATCTAGACATTATATGAAGTCAACCTACCAAGTTACAATGAAATCCCTTCATAAATATGACCTTAGACTGTGCTAAAGGTTTTCGGGCTTCGGGCTCGGGCAGCCATCATGGGTGAATGATCGCAACCAAAGGGGACAATCTCATCTGGGCATCAGCTGGAGTGATCCTGCGAAGTTACAATGAAATCCCTTCATAAATATGACCTGTAGACTGTGTTCAAGGTTTTCGGGCTTCGGGCACTTGTAGCCAACACAGCTAACCAATTACGACCAAAAGGGGATGTCATCATCTAGGCATTATATGGAGTCAACCTAATAGGTTACAATGAAATCCTTCCATAAATATGACCTTTTATCTATGCTAAAGGTTTTTGGGCTCGGGCACCCATCAAGGCTGAATGATCGCGATCAAAAGGGGACGTTCTCATCTAGACATTATTTGGAGTCATCCTACCAAGTTACAATGAAATCCCCTCATAAATATGACCTGTAGACTGTGCTAAAGGTTTTCGGGCTTCGGGCACCTTCAGCCGTCACAGTTGCCCAATCATGTCCAAAAGGGGACGTTCTCATCTAGACGTTATATGAAGTTAATCTACCAAGTTACAATGAAATCCCTTCATAAATATGACCTGTAGACTGTGCTAAAGGTTTTCGGGCTTCGGGCTCGGGCAGCCATCATGGGTGAATGAATGCACGTTCTCATCTAGACATTATATGAAGTTAACCTACCAAGTTACAATGAAATCCCTTCATAAATATGACCTGTAGACTGTGCTAAAGGTTTTCAGGCTTCGGGCTTGGGCAGCCATCATGGGTGAATGATCGCAACCATAGGGGACAATCTCATCTGAGCATCATCTGGAGTGATCCTAAGAAGTTACAATGAAATCCCTTCATAAATATGACCTTTAGATGGAGCTCAAGGTTTTCGGGCTTCGGGCACTTGTAGCCATCACAACTGACCAATCACGACCGAAAGGGGATGTCATCATCTAGGCATTATATGGAGTCAACCTAACAGGTTACAATGAAATCCTTCCATAAATATGACCTTTTGCCTATGCTAAAGGTTTTTGGCCTCGGGCACCCATCAAGGCTGCATGATCGCGATCAAAATGGGACGTTCTCATCTAGACATTATTTGGAGTCAACCTGCCAAGTTACAATGAAATCATTTCATAAATATGACCTCTAGAGTGTGCTAAAGGTTTTCGGGCTTTGGGCTCCTGTAGCCGTCACAGTTGCCCAATCACGTCCAAAGGGGGACTTTCTCATCTAGACATTGTATGAAGTCAACCCACCAAGTTACAATGAAATTCCTCAATAAATATGACCTGTAGACTGTGCTAAAGGTTTTCGGGTTTTGGGCTCGGGCAGTCGTCAGGGTTGGCAGATCATGCCCAAATGGGGAAATTCGCATCTAGACATCATAAGGAGTCATCCTACCAAGTTACAATGAAATCCCTCCACATTAAACATGACCTGCAGACTGTGCTAAAAGTTTTTGGGTTTCGGGCTTGGGCAGCCATCACGGTTGATAGATCATGCCCAAAAGGGGACGTTCTCGTCTAGGCATTATACAGAGGCATCCTACCAAGTTACAATGAAATGCCTTCATAAATACGACCTGTAGACTGTGCTAATGGTTTTCGGGTTTTGGGCTCGGGCAGCCATACCGGTTGCCCGATCGCGACCAAAAGGGGACGTTCTCATCTAGACATGACCCCAAACCTGCATATGAAATTTCGTGACGATCAGACAAGAACTGCGGGGTGTAGCCCGTGCTAAAGGAAATGTGAACAGACGTCACAGACTAACAGACTTCCGCACGCGTGATGGCAATAGCTTATCTTGACTATGTCAAATTAAGCTAAAAATGCAGGAGGGCTAAAAATCACTCCCCTCGCATGGCCTAGGGGAGCGATTAGATCTTAAACTTACAGAAGCTAAAAGTGGAAAAATTAAGTTTTTACTATTTGTAGTATTGCCAAGTGGGCTTTGTACATTTTATTTGATGCTGCTAACAAGGTAGTCTCTGTGAGACAGCTGTGCTGCCCCTCCCACACCTCCGGGCCTTGGCAAGGCCCAGAGGTGTGGGAGGGGCAATGTAGCCATCTTACAGAGAACACTAACATAGCAGAGATCTGAAAAGATGTCGATTTTAGGAATAGGCTGTTATGGTAATCATTACTTCCTAAGGCCAGGAAGGCTAGTTTTCAGCTCTCCTTAATTTTTTTAAGGCAAGCAAATAAATCGCTCTCCTCAAAATGCCAGGCCTGGCCCATAGTGTTGAAAGAGTAAAAACCAATATAAACTAATACCTAGATTATCATCTATTATGTTTTTCTTTTAAATCAGGGTAGACAGGAAGTTTTTTACCTCTTGAAGCATACAACCACAAGAATTCTAATTTTTTCTGAACTGTATGGTTATTATAAAATAATTTTATGACCAATCAACTATAAACTTCTGTTATTAGACAAGAGGACACAGAATTTCGACCAAATCGTGACGGAATCTTGATCGGTCAAAATTACCCATCTACTTTCTTTCCCAAATCCACAAAATAAAGTAAGACTCATAAAAAGATTGCACTTCACCATGACAGTAGTTATTCTCAATAAGATTACGAGGTCAAACAAGTGTTAATATAAATTAAATGCAAGCATTTTACTTCCTAGTAAAATTAAAAGGAGAACAATGTTTTTGTTTTGAGCCTGCCTCTCCCCTCCCCCACCCCCCCCTCCCCCCCCCCCCCCCCCCCGACATTTACGCCTGACAGTTACGCCTTGAAGCATTTTCATCTGTTAATTCTTTGTAGGAAGTTTTGACCTCCTAATAAGAAAGGAAAGGAAAGATAAAAAAAAAAATGCAAAGTCAACAGAAATTCTGATCTGATTCAACAGTCAGAGATTTACTGTTGAAGATGATAATGTTGGATTCATTTTTTTTTATTCTGGTCTGATTCCAAAGCATATAGTTCTGTGATCGAAAAGCAGTCCCTTGATTGAGTCGCAATCAGTAGGTTAAGATTTCATAATATCATATATTGAAATGAGGACCAAATCAAGAAAATATAAATGAAAATATCATCAGAAAGTCAATGTTCTCCTTATATCTTTTCTTTTTCTATACTATATTGTAGAATGTATGTATGTACGTACGTCTGTCTGTCTGTCTGTCTGTCTGTCTGTCTGTGTCTGTCTGTCTGTCTGTCCACTATAGAAATGAATATTAGGCCATCCCGAGTGTCCAAAATGGGTCTACTAGGAGTACTTTTTTATGGTGGAGGTCATCGTCAGGTTTAAAAAAGTGTGTGGGGTGGGGGTGTAGGGGGGCACCAAAAGTTATCACCAAAATTTGTTTTACCGATATATGTCTTCAAAGGGGTCTACTAGGGCTACATTTTTATCAGGAATCTAATGGTGAGGTTTAAAAAAGTATCGGGGTGGGGGTGTAGGGGGGCACCAAAAGTTATGACCAAAAATTTTTCTCACCGATATAGGTCTTCAAAGGGGTCTACTAGGGGTAATTTTTTTAATGTTGAGGTTTAAAAAAAGTGCCAGGGTGTCGGTGTACATTAAGGGAGAATACTCACAGCCCGAGAAATGTGGGTAACCCTGCTAGTATTCTTTAATTTTATTGTTTTGAGCTGGAAAATGAATTCAAATTTCGACCAAATCTTAACCCTTTACCCAACGTAACGACCAAAACCGGCAAGCGCTAATCTAAACAAGAGGCCCCAAGTGGCCTTAATCGCTCACCTGACAAAGTGACTCTAAGAAGTATTTTAGGTCACCTTCACCATGTCATGCCTCATCAACATTAACTGGTTGAGTGATAGATTTTGTTTGAAGTTCAACATTTGTTACCTAAAATTAGTTTTATTTAAAATCATTGGTGTGTGGCCAATCTCCAATGATTTTTAATAAAGCAAATTTATCTCTGCAGACAAACTGGTTTAGCATGAAGCACAAACAAGGAATGTGAAGAGATAGCCTTGGACATCTCTCCCCAACTGTGGATATCTTCCATGTGCTACATGTATATATTTGCATGCAAGAAAACAAAAATTTTCACAAATTTTCCAAAATATTAGTATTTTTATCATCATTGGAACTTATTCCAATAGGGGTATGGGAAGATCAGGTATATTTTTGAGACAGAAATGTGAATATATAAATAATGGTGTTTTTTTGTGAATGATGCTGGAGAATTTTGCGTAAAGGTATGGTAAATGGTTTGTTCTAGATACAGAATGATGCAAAAGTATTTAAATTTGATTAGGCAAGTTGTTCCTATAATGCATTTAAAAACTGAAGTAACTGTTTTTTTGCTGACGAACTTTTAGATGTGTGTGTCTGTGTTTGTGTGTGTGTGTGTGTGTGTGTGGGGGGGGGGGGGGGGGGGGGGGGGGGGGGTTAAGAGTGTTCTTGCAAACAAAATTCCTGAATAAGAATAAATGGAAAATTTTATTTTTTGTGTGAAAGACATAGTGCGTGAATGTTGATTGGAACAAGCTTAGAGAGCTCATTTTAATGTGAAGTCATAAAGCTGTGTTTTACGTATGAAATTCTGGAATAACTAAAAAATTGCTTTTTTGACTCAAAAAGCATGGTGTGCGACCTCTCAATGGGATGAGCTCAAAAAGCTCATTCCAATGGGGTATTTACAAGCGATAAGTACATGTATGTTTAAGAGACAAAAATTAAAATTTGAATAGCGATTTTTGCGAAGAATGCTGACAAGTTTTGGCAGTTATGCTGGTAAAAAGGTAAGATATGCAAAGTGGTTGTTTTTTAGAGGCGACATTTAATTAAGGTGAATTAACCCTTGATTACTGAGGTAACTTCTAAAAGTACTGAAATTTCATGAAGCAATGTGAATAACAGACAACAGTTGCCTAAAAATTTCATGAATAACTAAAATTTTATTCTTTTGTCTCGAAAACATGGCATATGACCTTTGTTGGAATGAGCTGAATGCGTGTGTTCCAATGAGGGGTCATAAAATTTGAACGGAGATTTGTGTGAATAATGCATTAGTACTGCTAGATTTGGGTAAACGGTTCACCCTGGACACCACCCCTTCTATAGTAGATCTTTTCTGCAAATTTTGTCTAAGATTCTATCAACTTTACAAATAAATACGTTCATGAATCACAATCAGATCCACCCCACAATGTTGCATACCAAATATCAAAAGATTCTGCCTGCTGGATCTGGAGAAGAAGATTTTTTAAGAAATATGCCTGAAATGCACTAAGTTAAAATTTGGGCTCCTATACGGAGCCCAAATATAAACCCAGGGGGCCGATTTGAACAAACTTGAATCAGATCCACCCCACAATGTTGCTTACCAAATATGAAAAGATTCTGAAGCTGGATCTGGAGAAGAAGATTTTTTAAGAAATTTGCCTGAAATGCACTAAGTTCGAATTCGAGCTTCTATAGTGAGCCCAAATATGAAACTAGGAAGCCGATTTGAACAAACTTGAATCAGATCCACCCCACAATGTTGCATACCAAATATCAAAAGATTCTGCCTGCTGGATCTGGAGAAGAAGATTTTTTAATAAATTTGCCCGAAATGCACTAAGTTCGAATTCGGGCTTCTATAGTAAGCCTAAATATGAATCCAGGGGGCCGATTGGAACAAACTTGAATCAGATCTACCCCGCAACGTTGCATACCAAATATCAAAAGATTCTGCCTGCTGGATCTGGAGAAGAAGATTTTTGAAGAAATTTGCCTGAAATGCACTAAGTTCGAATTCGAGCTCCTATAGTGAGCCCAAATATGAATGTAGGGAGCCGATTTGAACAAACTTGAATCAGATCCACCCTACAATGTTGCATGCCAAATATCAAAAGATTCTGCCTGCTGGATCTGGAGAAGAAGATTTTCAAAGAAATCTGCCTGAAATGCAGTAAGTTCAAATTTGGGCTCCTATACTGAGCCCAAATATAAACCCAGGGGGCCGATTTGAACAAACTTGAATCAGATCCACCCCACAATGTTGCATACCAAATATCAAAAGATTCTGCCTGCTGGATCTGGAGAAGAAGATTTTTTAAGAAATTTGCCTGAAATGCACTAAGTTCGAAATCGGGCTCCTATACTGAGCCCAAATATGAACCCAGGGGGCCGATTTGAAGAAACTTGAATGATCCACCCTACAATGTTGCATACCAAATATCAAAAGATTCTGCCTGCTGGATCTGGAGAAGAAGATTTTTGAAGAAATTTGCCTGAAATGCACTAAGTTCGAATTCAGGCTTCTATAGTGAGCCCAAATATAAATCCAGGGGGCCGATTTGAACAAACTTGAATCAGATCTACCCCGCAACGTTGCATACCAAATATCAATAGATTCTGCCTGCTGGATCTGGAGAAGAAGATTTTTGAAGAAATTTGCCTGAAATGCACTAAGTTCGAATTCGAGCTCCTACAGTGAGCCCAAATATGAATCTAGGGAGCCGATTTGAACAAACTTGAATCAGATCCACCCTACAATGTTGCATGCCAAATATCAAAAGATTCTGCCTGCTGGATCTGGAGAAGAAGATTTTCAAAGAAATTTGCCTGAAATGCAGTAAGTTCAAATTTGGGCTCCTATACTGAGCCCAAATATAAACCCAGGGGGCCAATTTGAACAAACTTGAATCAGATCCACCCCACAATGTTGCATGCCAAATATCAAAAGATTCTGCTTGCTGGATCTGGAGAAGAAGATTTTTTAAGAAATTTGCCAGAAATGCACTAAGTTCGAAATCGGGCTCCTATACTGAGCCCAAATATGAACCCAGGGGGCCGATTTGAAGAAACTTGAATCAGATCCACCCTACAATGTTGCATACCAAATATCAAAAGATTCTGCCTGCTGGATCTGGAGAAGAAGATTTTTAATGTTTTTCCCATTGCCTGCAGTGTTAAAAAGTGCTGACTCAGCACTTTTTCAAAGTCCCGAAACTGTACCCTATGATAAAACCGATGGCAATTTTTTTTTACCAGTCCTTTCTGTTGGTCCTAAGGAAGCTGCACACCAAATAAAAATTCTCAATGCCGTGCAGTTTTGGAGATATGGGCGTTTTAAATTTTTTCTATTTTTAGCTCCTGCGGTTCCCACGGGGCTGCGGGAAATTTTTTTTTTGCATAAATCAAGTACTCATGACCCAATAAGCCCTCACATAAAATTTGGTTCAAATCAGCCTCTCGGTTTGGAAAATAGAAATTTTGGGCGGGGCAAAAAATTTTGCCCCTCCCATAACGACGCCAAGCATAGCCCCACAAACTTCTCTTGAACAAATCTTGAGTCTACACCTCAAAAGGAAGCTGCACACCATATATCAAGTCTCTGCTACTGCTGGTTCATGAGAAGAAGATTTACAAAGATTTTGGTGCCCCATGGGGGCGTGGCACCACATAGGAGGAGGGGCAACTTCATTTGAACAAATCTGAATTGGCATTAGGTAATAAACATTTAGCCAACATTTGAATAAAATTGGGCTAGTGGTTTAGGAGGAGAAGTCGATAATGTAAAGTTAACGCCGGACGGACGACGACGGACGCCGGACAGAAAGTGATTAGTAAAGCTCCCCTTGAGCTTCGCTCAGGTGAGCTAAAAATCGCCAATTAATTTTCAGTATTTCTCCATTTTTTGTCTCAAAAACATAGGTTATGACACCTCATTGGAACGTGCTCGTTGAGCTCGTTCCAATGAGGGGTCATAACCTATGTTTTTGAGACAAATGAAATTGTCATTGACACTGTAGCTCAACTTGTTAAGACATGTACATATATAGTATGTGACACAGCAATGACAAACATCTAGGTAATGACCTGATAACAAAGGTACATATAAAGTATTGTAACGGTCTGTACATAAATACTGACTGTAGCCTGTAACAAATGTATAGGTAAAGTATTGTAAAGGTGGGTGACAGTCAGATGCTAAACTAGAAAAGAAATCTTTGAGTCCCAGAGTGGGTCAGACTGAACCCCAAAATATTTGTTCTCATAGCACAGTGAAAACAAAGGCACCCCAAAACACACTCATTCCTGTCCCAAGGTGAAAACAAAGGTACCCAAGAAGTTTTGTGAAGATCAGTTCATAAATACGAGCTGTATAGAACTTGTGACAAAAAACTGATTGGACCAAAATTCGGTACAAAATGGCCACTGGCAGCCATCTTGAATTTTGGACCGCACCCAGAAACACTTGTTCTCGTCCCAAGGTGATAACAAAGGTACCCAAGGAGTTTTGTGAAGATCGGTTCATAAATACAGCCTCTAGCCCGAGCCGTATTGACATGTGTGCTTACATTGTGTAAGTAGCACTGAATAAATCAAAGTTCATCTAATTTGCATAATTTCTACACTAGAAAAAACCCGTACTATATGTGATGTATTCCATGTTACTAAACATTCATACAAAAATTTATTCAAATCAGAACTTTCATACAGAAGTTCTGTACAAAAGACTGATTGCAATAATTTTGGTACAAAATGGCTGCTGGTGGCCATCTTGAATTTCGGACCACACCCCAAAACACTCGTTTTCATCCCACGGTGATAACAAAGGTACCCCAAGAAGTTTCGTAAAGATCGGTTCATAAATGCGGCCTCTAGCCTGAGCCGTATAGAAGTTGTGTACAAAAAACTGATTTGACCTAATTTAGGTACAAAATGGCCACTGGCAGCCATCTTGAATTTTGGACCGCACCCAGAAACACTTGTTCTCGTCCCAAGGTGATAACAAAGATACCCAAGACATTTCGTGAAGATCGGTTCATAAATACAGACTCTAGCCCGAGCTGTATTGACGTGTACTTACTGTGTGTTAGTAGCACTGAAAAAATCAAAGTTCATCTAATTTGCATAATTTCTGCATGAGAAAAAAACCTGTATTATATGTGATGTATCCCATGGTACTAAACATTCATACAAAAAATTATTCAAATCAGCACTTTCTTATGGAAGTTCTGTACAAAAATCTGATTGCACCTAATTTTGTACAAAATGGCTGCCAGTGGCCAACTTGAATTTCGGATCGGACCCAAAAACACTTGTTCTCGTCCCACGGTCATAACAATGGTACCCAAGAAGTTTCGTAAAGATCGGTTCATAAATACGGCCTCTAGCCCGAACCGTATTGAATTGTTGACAGACAGACGGACAGGCGGCCAGACGGACGACTGGCCATGGCATAAGCTCAAATTTGGCTTCGCCAAAGTTGAGCTAAAAATTAAAAAAAAAATAGAAGAATTTTTTTACAAGTGTCGTCTGCTTTTCATGTTAGGTAAAGGGCTAACCAAATCATGATCCAGTTGAATTTAGAGGGGTACTTTTGTAACCACAGTACTGTAACTTATAACCATCACTGGAACAATCAAAACAACCTCGTCCCAATCAGGCATTACAATCTGCTCCAAAAGAAACAAGAGGCCCCAAGGGGCCTGAGGGCACTCACCTGACATGGTAGCCTAAATTTATATCAACCCAGAGAATTGATTTCAACAAGTTGCATCTGCTCCTCCTAAGAAAAGCTTATACCAAATATCCAAAGATTCTGACCAGTGGATCTAAAAAAAAAAAGATTTTTAAAGAATATTCCTCATATTGAACTAAGTTATAATTCAGGCTCCCACAGGGAGCCCATATATGAACCCAGGGACTTGGCTTTAACAAACTTTAATCTCACCCCCCTAAGGATGCTGCACACCAAATATCAAAACATTCCGACTGCTGGATCTGAAGAAAAGTCCTCATTTTGAACTAAGTTACAATTCGAGCTCCCACATTGAGTCCAAATATGGACCTAGGGACATGGCTTGAACAAACTTGAATCTCACCCCCTAAGGATGCTGCATACCAAATATCAAAACATTCCGACTGCTGGATCTGAAGAAGATTTTTAAAGAAAATTCCTCATTTTGAACTAAGTTATAATTCGGGCTACCACAGTGAGCCCAAATATGAACCCAGGGACTTGGCTTGAACAAACTTGAATCTCCCCCCCCCCCCCCCACCCCCCTAAGCATGGTGCATACCCCATATCAGAAGATTCTGCCTGCTGGATCTTGAGAAGAAGATTTTCAAAGAAATTTGCCTGAAATGCACTAAGTTCAAATTTGGGCTCCTATTCTGAGCCCAAATATAAACCCAGGGGGCCGATTTGAACAAACTTGAATCAGATCCACCCCACAATGTTGCATACCAAACATCAAAAGATTCTGCCTGCTGGATCTGGAGAAGAAGATTTTTTAAGAAATATGCCTGAAATGCACTAAGTTAAAATTTGGGCTCCTAAATCTATATTAAGCCCAAATATGAATCCAGGGGGCCGATTTGAACAAACTTGAATCAGATCCACCCCACAATGTTGCTTACCAAATATGAAAAGATTCTGAAGCTGGATCTGAAGAAGAAGATTTTTTAAGAAATTTGCCTGAAAAACACCAAGTTCGAATTTGAGCTTCTATAGTGAGCCCAAATATGAATCTAGGAAGATGATTTGAACAAACTTGAATCAGATCCACCCCACAATGTTGCATACCAAATATCAAAAGATTCTGCCTGCTGGATGTGGAGAAGAAGATTTTTGAAGAAATTTGCCTGAAATGCACTAAGTTCGAATTCGAGCTTCTATAGTAAGCCCAAATATGAACCCAGGGGGCCGATTTGAACAAACTTGAATCAGATCCACCCTACAATGTTGCATACCAAATATCAAAAGATTCTGCCTGCTGGATCTGGAGAAGAAGATTTTTTAATGTTTTTCCCATTGCCTACAGTGTTAAAAAGTGCTGACTCAGCACTTTTTCAAAGTCCCGAAACTGTACCCTATGATAAAACCGATGGCAATTTTTTTTTACCAATCCTTTCTGTTGGTCCTAAGGAAGCTGCACACCAAATAAAAATTCTCAGTGCCGTGCTGTTTTGGAGATATGGGCATTTTAAATTTTTTCTATTTTTAGCTCCTGCGGTTCCCACGGGGCTGCGGGAAAATTTTTTTTTGCATAAATCAAGTACTCATGACCCAATAAGCCCTCACATAAAATTTGGTTCAAATCAGCCTCTCGGTTTGGAAAATAGAAAATTTTGCCCCTCCCATAACGACGCCAAGTATAGCCCCACAAACTTCTCTTGAACAAATCTGAGTCTACACCTCAAAAGGAAGCTGCACACCAAATATCAAGTCTCTGCTACTGCTGGTTCTTGAGAAGAAGATTTACAAAGATTTTGGTGCCCCTTGGGGGCGTGGCACCACCCAGGCGGAGGGGCAACTTCATTTGAACAAATCTGAATTGGCATTAGGTAATAAACATTTAGCCAACATTTGAATAAAATTGGGCTAGTGGTTTAGGAGGAGAAGTCGATAATGTAAAGTTAACGCCTGACGGACGACGACGGACAGAAAGTGATTAGTAAAGCTCCCCTTGAGCTTCGCTCAGGTGAGCTAAAAAATAAAATACAATTTGATTGGTGCATCTTTGTCCAATTTTGTCAGCTCGATATTGATGATTTGCTAGGTCAAATGTTGGTAATCGGAATGAATGTGTCAATGACACTGTAGCTTAACTTGACTGTGTGTTGTGTTTGATGAAAAGGATGATGTTCAATGTTTATGAAAGGCTTATGAAATAAGACAAGAATTGTGATAATTGAGAAAATGCTATGTTTTCAGTAAGAATAATTTGAGGACTATACTGTACTAAAAATCTGAGGCCTGGGTTAATGTGGCTGTCACAGTTAATGTATGTCAACCAAAGTTACCAAGTTACAGTAAAATCATTCCAAAACGATTCATCCTGCCAAGTTACAGTGAAATCACTTCTCGTAGACTTTGCTAAAGGAATCTTGGTCACCTGACGGTGTGGCAGTCACGGTTGACCGATCATAACCAAAATGGGAGTTTCATCAAGATATCATACCAAGTTATCCTACCATGTTACAATGAAATCCCTTCGTAATAACAACCTGCAGACAGTTCTAAAGGAATCTAGGTCACATGACCAGGCGGCGGTAATGCCTGACTGATCCGTGACCAAAACAGTCTCATCTAGACATCATACTGAGTTATCCTTCCAAGTTACAATGAAATCGCTTCATAAATAATGAACTGTAGACTGTGCTAAACAAATCTAGGTCACGTGCATGTGCGGCCAAAATAGGATGTTCTCATCTAAACAATACACTGAGTCATACTACAAATTTGCAATGCAATCCCTTGATAAATGCAAGCTGTAGACTGTGCTAAATGAATCTAGGTAATGAGCCCCTGCAGTCGTCATGGTTGACCAAACCCAACCAAAACAGTTTTTGGGCTTGCATTCCCATCACGATTGATCTAACATGACCAAAAGGGGACGTTCTCATCTAGACATTATAGAGTCATCCTACCAAGTTGCAATGAAATCCCTTCATAAATGACATGTAGACTTTGCTAAAGGTTTTCGGGTCCACGCAGAAGTCACGGTCGACTGATTGTGACAAAAAGGGGACACATCGAGACAAGACCTTGCATATGAAATTTTGTGATGATCGGACAAAAACTATGGGGTGTAGACTGTGCTAAAGAAAATGTGAACAGACTTACAGATTCACAGACTGACAGATATCTGCACGCGTGATTGCAATAGCTTATCTTGACTTTGTCAAGTTAAGCTAAAAAACTCCGTTACTATAAACTTATATAAGTTACTAAAAACCAATGGAACATCAAAAGAAACATTCTTAAAATTTATTATATTTTATTATACCACACAAAATTCTTAATATCATTGTTAAAATTTGACATGAAGTTCCAACAACCTACAATGTAGACACGATCTAAAGACTTCATTTGAGTGACGTTGTACAGAATGTGAAGTTATTCAGAATGAACAACGTCAAGCGAGGAAGTTTCTAGATCATCAACTACAAAGTGTTTCAAATGACTGCACAATATTATTGGAATTTGTTTGGATTCTGGATCGATTTTAATCCTTAAGTCCTCAAATTGATATCTGTTAATAATTACCGTCTATACATGTATACAGCAGCATATGACTTTAGTGTGTTATTTTTTTTACATTATTGTTGGCTGCCTAACAGGCAGCCAACAATAATGTAAAATGAAAGTGTCAATGACACTGTAGCTCAACTTGACAAAATTGAACTTGGTAAGTTATAAATGAAATGGCAAAATTGAAGATCGTTGGTACCAATGTTATTTTTTTTGCCAGTGGCAACATTTTTTGACAGAAACCGAAGAAAATTGATAGTTCCCATCTAGAGGCCTCCCCAAACAAGCATGCCAGGTTTCAAAACAATCCGATCATAAATGTGCCCTGTAGGGTGTGCCAAAGGGAAATATTGAATCTTCTGACTAAACTAAGTTCTAAGAAAGTTGGCCGCGGCAACATTTTTTGACAGAAATTGAAGAAAATCGATAGCTCCCATCTAGAGGTCTTCCCAAACAAGCATACCAGGTTTCAAAGCAATCTGATCATAAATGTGCCCTGTAGGGTGTGCCAAAGGGAAATATTGAGGTCTGACTAAACTAAGTTCTACGAACGTTGGCCGTGGCAACATTTTTTGCCAGAAATTGAAGAAAATCGATAGCTCCCATCTAGAGGTCACCCTAAATAAGCATATCAGGTTTCAAAGCAATCAAATCATAAATGTGCCCTGTAGGGTGTGCCAAAGGGAAATATTGTGGTTTGACTACACTAAGTTCTAAGAACATTGACCGTGGCAACATTTTTTGACGGAAATTGAAGAAAATCGATAGCTCCCATCTAGAGGTCACCCCAAACAAGCATACCAAGTTTCAAAGTAATCTGATCATAAATGCGACCTTTGAGGTGTGCCAAAGGAAATTGTGGATGTACGTACTAACGTACTAATGTACTAACATACTAACGTACGTACGTATGCCGACGGACGAGAAGTGATGGCAATAGCTCAGCTTGACAAGTTTAGCTAAAAAACAAAAAAACCAAGAGGCCTCACAGGGCCTGAAGCACTCACCTTGAATAGAACACGATATAAACAGAGTCCAAGAATGAATCTACATTAAGCAATCCATCTTCATAGGATAATTGTCACTCCTTGAGTCCCTCAGGAGTGACAAAAATAGTCCAAGCATCATGATGTAAAATGTGGAGCTCTCCTATGAACCCCCTTGATACAACCAAAGTGGATTAATCTTAGTTATACACCTCTAGAGGGTACTGAATACAAACTTTCTAATTCTTTAGTTACATGGCCAAATCCAGCTCACATAGGGAGCCCAAATATTAACCCAGGCACTAAATTTGAACAAAGCTGAATCTGACCCCCTTAGAGATGTTGTATACCAAATATGAAAGCATTCTGACTGGTGGATCTGATTAAGCTTTTTAAAAAAATTTCCTCATATTGCACTAAGTTAAAATTCGGGCTCTTAGGGAACCAATTTGAACAAACTTGAAAAAAATTTTTAAAAGTTTTGCAAATATGGTGACTAGGCAACTTTTTGATGCCCTCTTCAGAACACCCTAACATAAACGTTGGCAATTATTTTTACCATTTAATTCGACTGTTCCTAATAATGATGCTTCATACCAAACGACAGTTCTCTGTTCAGTGTTTTTTTTTATTTTTTTTTTTTATCGAATCAAGTACTTATGACCCAATAATACCACATACCAAACTTGGTTCAAATCGGACCATCGGTTCAGAAAATAGAAATTATGGGCGTGGCAAAAAATCTCACCCCTCCCATTACAAAGCCAAATATTGCTTAACGAAAGTTGTTTGAACAAACTTGATTCTACACCTCAAAAGGAAGCTCCATTACAAATATCAAGTCATTGTACCCACTGGTTCATGAGAAGATTTTAGAAATATTTTGGAGCATTTTCCCCACCCCCTCCCTATGGGCTGGACATGTGGAGTTGAACAAAAATGCAATGCCCCTTCAGGACCATCATTCACACAAACTTTCACTTGAATTGGCCAAGTGGTTTTGGAGAAGACCAAAACATGGTGCTGACGGACAACGAATGGAGAGCGATCAGATTAGCTCAGCTGGACTTTGTCGACCTTCCCAGATTGATTCTTGAAGAGCTTTTCACTCTGCTATCAAGGAATCTATTTCAGCAGCTAATATTACGATAAAGTGGAACCCTGTTACTTCAAGGGTCACTTTGTTGGTGAAAAAAATTCAATTAACAGAAAGAGTCAACCAGAATTGGGTAATGTTCTTTCATTCTGATAAAATTTATTCTATTATATCATGTTTGACAGTGCTCACCAAGCTGTCAAATAGAATATAATTATTTATTGATGTTCAAGGTCAACATCTATGGCTATATCATGAACATGAACATGACATAGCTATAAAGGCAAGCTTAGCCAATTGTTCATTGGAAGAGAGGCGGGGTTCACTATCTGAGCATCTTATAGAACATGACAGTCAGAAAGCAGGAGGCCTCGATAGAGTAGATGGAATGTACCTATTTACTCTTCCTCAACTGACAAAATCAACAAAAGTCAATAACAGACCCCAACATTACGATATGATGGACAAGGCAGATTTGGGAGTTAATGGAGAATTATTCTGTTGAGACTAAGGACCAAGAGGGATGAATGAAGGAGTGGAACAGATTTATCAGGGGGGAGAGAGAGTGGGGATGAATTACTTGCTGGATATGCATTTGATGTGGGGTCCCCTTCAGTAGAGGGCCATGGCAAATCAGCAGAAGGCCAAAGTATTATTATTATCACCTCTATTTTCTGGCTCTTGTGTGCCTTGGGCATGTCCAAATCATTCTTTCATTTTATGTGCATTTCAAAATTTAGTCTAATATTTACGTTATCATAGGTGCCACTAGGGGAGAGGGGGGGGGGGGGGGGGAGGGGGGTGTCAAGAGGTTTGCGAATGAACACACTTTTATGTTTTTTTCAAGAATGGAGAATACAAATAAATCCCCAGAAGCTCACCACAACTCCATCTGATACAAAATTTTAATTTTTTCCTGGGGTAGGTGATTGGGTGTGGTTATGGTGGGTTGAGTTGGGAGGAGGCATGCCCTGGGACTCCCCTAGTATACTCGTGCATACTATGGGAGGTCGGGGGGCATGTCGCCCAACACCCCCTCCTTGGCAAATGCCAAAGGCATCTGCCAAGTAAACCCCCAGTGTACCTTTTCATCAAAATCGAACCCCTTTTGAACAAGAGCGCACGTATCGCTGAAGTAATACAATGTCCCCTACCGGACTAATGAGCATTAATAATTATACAAATGTTATAACCCAGATGTGATCAGCATGAATTCCGTTGAAGCATTTCCCCAAAAAGTCCAGAAAACTGATATTTTGGCGCTTTTGCATATTTCCAAGGGCCATAACTCACACAAGAATAATGCAATCAGCATGAAACTCAAACTTGATCTGTAAGTCATCATTCTATAGTAGGTTACCAAGAATGAAATAATTCGGTTGAAGCATTTCCAAAAAAAGTCAGGAAAACTAAAGTATGACCGACAGACTGACTGACACACTGACGGATGGATGGACAGAGTGTAAATGAAACGATCTGTAAGTCATCGTTCTATAGTAGGTTACCAATGAAAGTGTCAATGACACTGTAGCTCAACGTGTCAAGACAAAGACATGCATGTGTAGTATGTGACACAGCAATGGCAAACATCTAGGTAATGACCTGATAACAAAGGTACATATAAAGTATTGTAACGGTCTGTACATAAATACTGACCGTTGCCTGTCACAAATGGAAAAGATAAAGTATTGTAAAGGTGGGTAACAGACAGATGCTAAACTAGAAAAGAAAACTTTTGAGTCCCAGAGTGGGTCTGACTGAACCCCAAAATAGTTGTTCTCATAGCACAGTGATAACAAAGGCATCCCAAAACACACTTGTTCCTGTCCCAAGGTGAAAACAAAGGTACCCAAGAAGTTTTGTGAAGATCAATTCATAAATACGAGCTGTATAGAACTTGTGACAAAAAACTGATTGGACCTAATTTTGGTACAAAATGGCCACTGGTAGCCATCTTGAATTTTGGACAGTACCCAGAAACACTCATTCTCGTCCCAAGGTGATAACAAAGGTACCCAAGAAGTTTTGTGAAGATCGGTTCATAAATACAGCCTCTACCCTGAGCCGTATTGACATGTGTGCTCACATTGTGTAAGTAGCACTGAATAAATCAAAGTTCATCTAATTTGCATAATTTCTGCATGAAAAAAAAACCCCTTACAATATGTGATGTATTCCATTTTACTAAACATTCATACAAAAATTTATTCAAATCAGAACTTTCATACAGAAGTTCTGTACAAAAGACTGATTGCACTAATTTTGGTACAAAATGGCTGCTGGTGGCCATCTTGAATTTCGGACCACACCCAAAAACACTCGCTCTCATCCCACGGTGATAACAAAGGTACCCAAGAAGTTTCGTAAAGATTGGTTCATAAATATGGCCTCTAGTCTGAGCTGTATAGAAGTTGTGTACAAAAAACTGATTAGACCTAATTTTGGTACAAAATGGCCACTGGCAGCCATCTTGAATTTTAGACCGTAACCAGAAACACTCGTTCTCGTCCCAAGGTGATAACAAAGGTACCCAAGACATTTCGTGAAGATCAGTTCATAAATACAGACTCTAGTCTGAGCCATATTGACATGTGTACTTACTGTGTGTAAGTCGCACTGAAAAAATCAAAGTTCATCTAATTTGCATGATTTCTGCACGAGAAAAAAACCCGTATTATATGTGATGTATCCCATGGTACTAAACATTCACACAAAAAATTATTCAAATCAGCACTTTCATATGGAAGTTCTGTGCAAAAATCTGATTGCACCTAATTTTGTACAAAATGGCTGCCATCGGCCATCTTGAATTTCGGACCGGACCCAAAAACACTCGTTCTCGTCCCACGGAGATACCAAAGGTACCCAAGAAGTTTCGTAAAGATCGGTTCATAAATACGGCCTCTAGCCCGAGCCGTATTGGCATTTGCACTTACAGTGCTGAAAGTAACACCAAAAACATCAAAATTAGTCTAATTTGCACAATTTACGCACGAGAAAAAAACCCGTATTATATGTGATGTATCCCATGGTACTAAACATTCATACAAAAAATTATTCAAATCAGAGCTTTCATATGGAAGTTCTGTACAAAAAACAGATTTCTGAATCATCGGTACAAAATGGAGGCTGGCAGCCATCTCGAATTTCGGACCGCACCCAAAAACACTCGTTCTCGTCCCACGGTCATAACAAAGGTACCCAAGAAGTTTCGTAAAGATCGGTTCATAAATACGGCCTCTAGCCCGAGCCATAGCAGCTTGGCACTTCCAGCTCTGAAAGTAACACTAAATAAATCAAAGTCAGTCTAATTTGCATAATTTACGCACGAGAAAAAAACCCGTATTATATGTGATGTATCCCATGGTACTAAACATTTATACAAAACTTTATTCAAATCAGAACTTTCATACAGAAGTTCTGTACAAAAAACTGATTTTTGCATCATCGGTACAAAATGGCCGCTGGCAGCCATCTTGAATTTCGGACCACACCTAAAAACACTCGTTCCCGTCCCAGGGTCATAACAAAGGTACACAAGAAGTTTTGTAAAGATCGGTTCATAAATACGACCTCTAGCCCGAGCCATAGCCAATTGTTGACGTACGGACAGACGGCCAGACGGACAGACAGACGGACGGACAGACGGACGACGGGCCATGACAATAGCTCAAATTTGACTTCGTCAAAGTTGAGCTAAAAATGAAATCATTCCGTTGAAGCATTTCCAAAAAGTCCGGAAAAATAATATTTTGGCGC
This sequence comes from Pictodentalium vernedei, assembly GCA_031216915.1. NCBI lineage: Eukaryota > Metazoa > Mollusca > Scaphopoda > Dentaliida > Dentaliidae > Pictodentalium > Pictodentalium vernedei. The sequence goes on from CM062289.1 coordinate 194,808,408, forward strand.
TTTTCCATATTTCCAAGGGCCATAACTCACACAAGAATAATGAAATCAACATGAAACTCAAACTTGATCTTTTAGTCATCGTTCTATAGTAGTTTACCAAAAATGAAATCATTCCGTTGAAGCGTTTCCAAAAAAAGTCTGAAAAACTGATATTTTGGCGCTTTTCCATATTTCCAAGGGCCATAACTCACACAAGAATAATGCAATCAGCATGAAACTCAAACTTGATCTTTTAGTCATCATTCTATAGTAGGTTACCAAAAATGAAATCATTCCGTTGAAGCATTTCCAAAAAAAAGTACGGAAAACTGATATTTTGGTGCTTTTCCATATTTCCAAGGGCCATAACTCACACAAGAATAATGCAATCAGCATGAAACTCAAACTTGATCTGTAAGTCATCGTTCTATAGTAGTTTACCAAAAATGAAATCATTCCATTGAAGCATTTCCCAAAAAACTCCGGAAAACTGATATTTTGGTGCTTTTTCCCATATTTCCAAGGGCCGTAACTCACACAAGAATAATGCAATCAGCATGAAACTCAAACTTGATCTGTAAGTCATCGTTCTATACTAGTTTACCAAAAATGAAATCATTCCGTTGAAGCGTTTCCAAAAAAACTCCGGAAAACTCAAGTGCGACTGACAGACTGACGGATGGACAGAGTGCAAACCTCTAGTCCCCTCCGACGATGCAGGTAGGGGACTAAAAATCCTGGTGTCGCCCATGATCTATTCTGTAATCCAGGTTATTTTTATGTTTCTAAAAATTTGATTAGCATTTTCCATAAGGCCAATATGAAAGAAAAATGGTATAATTTGGACATTTTTGTATAGCATTTTGCGATGCGAATCCAGTCATCAAATACCCTGTAATCTGAATTATACACATGACAATCCCCCCACCCCCACTCCCTTGAACATTCACTGAAGTGAAAAGTCATAATCGTTGATAAAGCAACAGAGAATTCATTTACAGTTCCCCATCATCCCACTGTATTTTTCTATTTCAATTAAGGATAAGGAAATGGGGCAAATGGGATGTCACCATATTTATTTACTTTGACCAGTTATTGACTCGATGTTCTTTTACAATTCTCAAATCAAATTGTAATCTATTGCCTCTTAGCAGGATAATACAGGTCAAAAAATAGGTTACAATTTGCACACATCAATCACATTGCTTCCATGATGTGCTGAAGTCTGCAACTGAAAATCAACACACAACAGATATATTTGAATAAGCGTGAACACTGTATTTATACCATTCACTGTGTCATAGTTTGGACATCTATTTCTGGAACGTTCCAAATGGAATTAAAAGTCGAAAAAAAAAAATGCTTCATTGATGAGAAAATTTTAAGCTCAATAAATCCCTCCCTGAGATTGGAGAATGTGAAAACCACAACAATCTAAAAGAAAGATTTAATGAAATTTTGTGAAAGATTAAAATAGTGATACACTTCAATACAACTTCCAGGGAAGAGATATTATTAACCTGGTGCACTTTGTGCCACTATGCCAGTAAACAGAGTCATACTAGTATTATGTGATGGGGCAGGAGAGGTGGGGATGTTGCAAAGGGGGACTACCAACAGACAGCACCTGTCAATTTTGAGCTCCTAAACTACTGGGTGCAGCCTGGTGGCCTTGAGCTAAAAATTGCTTGTCATCCTTGCATATTGTTTCCGTGCAAATTTTTCCCTGATGTCATGATATTGCTGCTATTTTGACTCATTTTCTCATGAATGTGCATAAAACATGGGGATGTAAATCAAATCTACTTCAAGATGCTGGGTGTAGTAAACTAGTCTACTGTGATCACCAACTCAGAAAATGGGTAGAATGAAAGTACACTAATTGTAAACAACCCATCACCTAAGATAAAGGTCAAAGCAGCAAGTGGTATTAACATAAAAATGTCAAAGTTTATTATCTTTACAATTTCTGCCTCAAAAACAGCTTATGATCAGTCATTGGAAAACTGGAATGAGCTCATCTGCTGCAGGCAATTTTTGGCACGCCTACTGCTTGTGCAGTTTTAATCCTTTGCAAGCATTTTTTTTTTTCATCATTTCTGTTAGGCCATCAATATACTGCAATGTCCTCCCAAATCATGTTATCAATCGTTATATTATCTGTACTAATATTATTTCAGTTCTGCATGCAGTAGTATGTTTCACAAGGAGAACTGATGGATTTTTCAAATCCCTCTACCCCAGTATTGGCCAACTGAGCAAAAAGTACTGCCTGGATTCCAGGCAGAACTTCTGGCTCAATCGGACCATGCTGGGGTAAAGGAAGAGGGGTTTGTAAAAAACAATCACAGGTTCAGCATCAGTTTATTGGCACTGACTGGCAAAAGGCCCATGGTTCGATTCTCACCAGGGGTAACTGTGTTGTGTCTTTGGGCAAAGCACTTAATTCCGACTGCTCATGTTGGGGCATGGTGGAGCTGTGCATCAATAAGGCATACTGCACATCGTTGATTCACTTGCCTTCAACCAATGCTAACCCTGCTTATGTGGAGTTAGCAAGTTGAGAGTCTGGCAATTGGTCACCACAGGGGGCGTGGTGGCTCAGTAGGTAGATGTGCAGGCTGCATGCTGAGAGGTCATCGGTTTGAAACCCACCTGCAGCAACAACATTGTGTCCTTGCGAAAAACACTTCAGCCCCATTGCCCACATTGGGGCACGGTGACATTGTGTCCTAAGGCGTACTGCATGTCGATGGTGCACCCGTCTTCAACCAATGCTAACCCTGCTTGTGCTGAGTACATATGATGGGGAGCTGACAGTTGCACGCCATTGCTCAGTGGTTCTCTCCGGGCACTCTGGCTTCTTCCACCCGTAAAACTGCCGTGGTCACGATCAGCCATTGTGCAGAAATATGTGACCTTAAACACCAATAAATATATAAGAAATAATTGATCGCCATTGCACGGTGTTCTCTCCGGGTACTCAGGCTTCTTCCACCTATAAAACGGTCAAGACACATGAAGACCATGGCTATCAAAAGTGTTGTTAAATCCCAATAAATAAATAAATGACGAAAACATGGTCCAAGATTTGTGGCTTTGAGTTTATGTTCAACAGAGACATGCAGCATCGAGGTTGAACATGCACTCTAAGGTGCAAACTTCAGACCATGTTACCATCAATTCATCACAGCAATGTACATGCTCCAATAAGACCCCACCCAAAGCCCATATCGTGAAATGAAAACGTCAATTTTTAATAACAAGAGGGGCAATGCAAAGCGTGTGCCAATGCCCTGACCTTGAAAGGGTGATAAATGGCCATAACTCTGGAAAAAATGTGTGGAAGAAAAAAATGTGTGGAAGAAACTCACGCTACACATCATTCCCCCATGATGCTCTATCACAACACCAAATATCATTCAAATCAGAGTAGCAGTGGTTGAGATACAAGGGAAAATGTTGGTACGGATGAACAGAGAGACGGATGGAGGTCTCCACTATAAATAATGAAAGTGTCAATGACACTGTAGCTCAACTTGTCAAGACAAAGACATGTACATGTATAGTATGTGACACAGCAATGACAAACATCTGGGTAATGACCTGATAACAAAGGTACATATAAAGTATTGTAACGGTCTGTACATAAATACTGACCGTTGCCTGTAACAAATGTATAGGTAAAGTATTGTAAAGGTGGGTGACAGTCAGATGCTAAACTAGAAAAGAAATATTTGAGTCCCAGAGTGGGTCTGACTGGACCCCAAAATATTTGTTCTCATAGCACAGTGATAACAAAGGCACCCCAAAACACACTCGTTCCTGTCAAAAGGTGAAAACAAAAGTATTCAAGAAGTTTTGTGAAGATCAGTTCATAAATACGAGCTGTATAGAACTTGTGACAAAAAACTGATTGGACATAATTTCGGTACAAAATGGCCACTGGCAGCCATCTTGAATTTTGGACCGTACCCAGAAACACTCATTCTCATCCCAAGGAGATAACAAAGGTACCCAAGAAGTTTTGTGAAGATCGGTTCATAAATACAGCCTCTACCCTGAGCTGTATTGACATGTGTGCTTACATTGTGTAAATAGCACTGAATAAATCAAAGTTCATCTAATTTGCATAATTTCTGCACGAAAAAAAAACCCTTACAATATGTGATGTATTCCATGTTACTAAACATTCATACAAAAATTTATTCAAATCAGAACTTTCATACAGAAGTTCTATACAAAAGACTGATTGCACTAATTTTGGTACAAAATGGCTGCTGGTGGCCATCTTGAATTTTGGACCACACCCAAAAACACTCGCTCTCATCCCAAAGTGATAACAAAGGTACCCAAGAAGTTACGTAAAAATTGGTTCATAAATATGGCCTCTAGTCTGAGCTGTATAGAAGATGTGTACAAAAAACTGATTAGACCTAATTTCGGTACAAAATGGCCACTGGCAGCCATCTTGAATTTTAGACCGCACCCAGAAACACTCGTTCTCGTCCCAAGGTGATAACAAAGGTACCCAAGACATTTCGTGAAGATCAGTTCATAAATACAGACTCTAGTCTGAGCCGTATTGACATGTGTACTTACTGTGTGTAAGTCGCACTGAAAAAATCAAAGTTCATCTAATTTGCATAATTTCTGCACGAGAAAAAAACCCGTATTATATGTGATGCATCCCATGGTACTAAACATTCACACAAAAAAATTATTCAAATCAGGGCTTTCATATGGAAGTTCTGTGCAAAAATCTGATTGCACCTAATTTTGTACAAAATGGCTGCCATCGGCCATCTTGAATTTCAGACCGGACACCAAAACACTCGTTCTCGTCCCACGGTGATACCAAAGGTACCCAAGAAGTTTCGTAAAGATCGGTTCATAAATACGGCCTCTAGCCCGAGCCGTATTGGCATTTGCACTTACAGTGCTGAAAGTAACCCACAAAAACATCAAAATTAGTCTAATTTGCACAATTTACGTACGAGAAAAAAACCCGTATTATATGTGATGTATCCCATGGTACTAAACATTCATACAAAAAATTATTCAAATCAGAGCTTTCATATGGAAGTTCTGTACAAAAAACAGATTTCTGCATCGTCGGTACAAAATGGCGGCTGGCAGCCATCTTGAATTTCGGACCGCACCCAAAAACACTCGTTCTCGTCCCACGGTCATAACAAAGGTACCCAAGAAGTTTCGTAAAGATCGGTTCATAAATACGGCCTCTAGCCCGAGCCATAGCAGCTTGGCACTTACAGCTCTGAAAGTAACACTAAATAAATCAAAGTCAGTCTAATTTGCATAATTTACACACAAGAAAAAAACCCTTATTATATGTGATGTATCCCATGGTAGTAAACATTTATACAAAACTTTATTCAAATCAGAACTTTCATACAGAAGTTCTGTACAAAAAACTGATTTTTGCATCATCGGTACAAAATGGTCACTGGCAGCCATCTTGAATTTCGGACCACACCTAAAAACACTCGTTCCCGTCCCAGGGTCATAACAAAGGTACACAAGAAGTTTCGTAAAGATCGGTTCATAAATACGACCTCTAGCCCGAGCCATAGCCATTTGTTGACGTACGGACAGACAGACAGACGGACAGACGACCAGACGGACGACGGGCCATGACAATAGCTCAAATTTGACTTCGTCAAAGTTGAGCTAAAAATCTCATGTACCCCACACTGTCAGTGGACAAATAATCTATAAATCAGATGGTGGGCATGGTCATTCCATCTTGGTTTGTAAACATACCTGCAATTTAAACAACACTTCATTCAGAACATTGCCTGCTGTGTGAATGAATGAAAGTGTCAATGACACTGTAGCTCAACTTGTGTAAGACATGTACATGTATAGTATGTGACACAGCAATGACACACATCTAGGTAATGACCTGATAACAAAGGTACATGTAAAGTATTGTAAAGGTCTGTACATAAATACTGACCGCAGCCTGTAGCAAATGCACAGGTAAAGTGTTGTAAAGGTGGGTTACAGTTAGATGCTAAACTAGAAAAGATATCTCCATGGGGTTAATGTCACAATGGGGATCCTTGTATGGTGCACCATAAGCCAAATTTTAGCAACTGTTTTGGCCTGTTTGATTCAAACCCTTCTAAGGTGGATTCATACTAATTAATAAATATTTGTCCAGTCCTTCTTAACACATAGGTATTTGAATTTTTCATCTTTAGCTCTTAGGGTGGTTCCCATGGGTGAGGAGGTTTTATTTTTCTCACTGGAAATAGAAAATCGGGTTGTGCTAATAATGTTTACCCTCCCCAAACAACACCAAATATTAACACAGGAACTTGGCTTCAACACATTTGAATATACACATCATACAAAAATGTATTCAAATCAGAATTTTCATATAGAAGTTCTGTACAAAAAACGGATTGCACCCAATTTCGGTATAAAATGGCCACTGGCGGCCATCTTGAATTCTGGACCGCACCTAAAAACACTTGTTCTCATCCCAAGGTGATAACAATGGTACCCATGAAGTTTTGTGAAGATCGGTTCGTAAATACAGCCCCAGCCCGAGCCGTATTGGCATGTGTACTAACTGTGTATAAGTAGCACTGAATAAATCAAAGTTCATCTAATTTGCATAATTTCTGCACGAGAAAAAAACACGCATTATATGTGACGTATTCCATGTTACTAAACATTCATACAAAAAATTATTCAAATCAGAACTTTCATACAGAAATTGCGCTATTTTTGGTACAAAATGGCTGCCAGTGGCCATCCTGTATTTCAGAACACACCCACAAACAAAGGTACCCAAGAAGTTTCATAAAGATCGGTTCATAAATACGGCCTCTAGCCCGAGCCGTATTGAATTATTTACAGACGGACAGACAGATGACGAGCCATGACAAAACCTCAAATTTGACTACATCAAAGTTGAGCTAAAAATGAAGTGGTTCACAAGTCACTCCATTGATGAAATAATTGTAAAACGGGCAACCTCATTTTAAACATTTCACATGGTGACGTCAAATGGAAACATATGCCACAGTAGCTATAAACAAAGAAAAAAACTATGCAAGCTCCCATTCAATCAGAGGGCAACTATTCTAGTCTTAATGGAACATAATGTGATGTGACATGACACGATGGATACAGAAAGCAACAGGGGAATATAGATAAAATTTTTATACCATTTAATTGCTATTCAGCATTTTTTTATCTGTAAAAGCAGCATGACAGTTATTCGAATTTCATCCTAGCTTTACACAGTATTTTATTTACACAAGAGGCCCCAAGTGGTTCATCTCTAAATTGAACAAAACGCATAAAAAACGAAAAAAAAATTTCTAAATTTTTGTCCAAAATTTCCAAGACTGAACCAGACCAAAAATTTTCAGGCTAAAATTTTTTTTTTTTTCCATCTCAAAATTGAAAATGCATAAAAAATCAAAAACAAAAATTTTGAATTTTGGTCCAAGATTTTAAAAACAAGTCCGAACCGGACCCAAAATTTTCAGGCTAAAATTTGGGGGGTGGGGGAGTTCGTCTCAAAATTGAACAAAACGCATAAAAATTTTTTAAAAATTTTGAAATTTGGTAAAAAATTTCTAAGTCCGAACCAGACCCAAAATTTTCAACCCAGGGACCCGATTTGAACAAACTTGAATCTGACCCCTCCTAGAGATAATGTATACCAAATATGAGAGGATTCTGAATGGTGGATCTGAAGAAGATTTTTAAAGAAATTTTCTCATATTGCACCAAGTTAAAATTCGGGCTCCCATAGGGAACACAAATATTAACTGAGAAACTCAATTTGAACAAACTTGAATCTGGCCCCCCTAGAGATGATGTATACCAAATATGAGAGGATTCTGACAGGTGAATCTGAAGAAGATTTTTAAAGAATGTTCCATGTTTGCACCGAGTTAAAATTTGGGCTCCCATAGGGTGTCCAAATATTAACTCAGCGACTTGGTTTGAACAAACTTGAAACTGCACCCCCCCCCTGACCCCTCAACTAGATGTTGTATACCAATGAAAGTGTCAATGACACTGTAGCTTAACTTGTGTGTTGTGTTTGATGAAAAGGATAATGTCCAATGTTTATGAAAGGATTATGAAATAAGACAAGAATTGTGATAATTGGGAATATGTTCATTTCTGTTCCCTGTATGCTATGTTTTTGATAAAAAATAATATGAGGTGTACATTGTACTAAAGAGGGGTGGGTTAATATGTCCTCACAGTTAATGTATGTGGCCCTCACAGTTAACGTATATCAATGAAAGTTACCAAGTTACAGTGAAATTATTCCAAAATGAGTCATCATGTCAAGTTACAATGAAATCCCTTCATAAATATGGCCTGTAGACTGTGCTAAAGGTTTTCGGGCTTCGGGCCCCTGTAGCCGTCAGTTTCCCAATTGCGTCCAAAGGGGACGTTCTCATCTAGACATTATATGAAGTCAACCTACCAAGTTACAATGAAATCCCTTCATAAATATGACCTGTAGACTGTGCTAAAGGTTTTAGGGCTTTGGGCTCGGGCAGCCATCATGGTTGAATGATCGCAACCAAAAGGGGACATTCTCATCTGGGCATCATCTGGAGTGATCCTACGAAGTTACAATGAAATCCCTTCATAAATATGACCTGTAGACTGCGCTCAAGGTTTTAGAGCTTCAGGCCCCTGAAGCCGTCACAGTTGACCAATCATGACCAAAAGGGGATGTCATCATCTAGGCATTATATGGAGTCAAACTAACAGGTTACAATGAAATCCTTCCATAATATGACCTATAGACTATGCTAAAGGTTTTGGGATTTTGGGCTCGGGCAGCCATCAAGGCTGAATGATCACGACCAAAAGGGGACGTTCTCATCTAGACATTATTTGGAGTCATCCTACCACGGTACAATGAAATACCTTCATAAATATCACCTGTAGACTGTGCTAAAGGTTTTCGGCCTTTGGGCTCGGGCAGCCATCATGGTTGAATGATCGCAACCAAAGGGGACAATCTCAGCTGGGCATCATCTGGAGTGATCCTACAAAGTTACAATGAAATCCCTTCATAAATATGACCTGTAGACTGTGCTAAAGGTTTTCGGGCTTCGAGCACCTGTAGCCATCACAGTTTACCAATCACGACCAAAAGGGGAGGTCATCATCTAGGCATTATATGGAGTCAACCTAACAGGTTACAATGAAATCCTTCCATAAATATGACCTTACCTTTTGCCTATGCTAAAGGTTTTTGGGTTCGGGCACCCATCAAAGGCTGAATGATCGCAATCAAAATTGGACGTTCCCATCTAGACATTATTTGGAGTCATCCTACCAAGTTACAATGAGTTACAGGTCATCATCTAGGCATTATATGGAATAACCTAACAGGTTACAATGAAATCCTTCCATAAATATGACCTTACCTTTTGCCTATGCTAAAGGTTTTTGGGTTCGGGCACCCATCAAAGGCTGAATGATTGCAATCAAAATTGGACGTTCCCATCTAGACATTATTTGGAGTCATCCTACCAAGTTACAATGAAATCCCTTCATAAATATGACCTGTAGACTGTGCTAAAGGTTTTCGGGCTTTGGGCCCCTGTAGCAGTCACAGTTCCCCAATCACGTCCAAAAGGGGACTTTCTCATCTAGACATTATATGAAGTCAACCCACCAAGTTACAATGAAATTCCTCAATAAATATGACCTGTAGACTGTGCTAAAGGTTTTCGGGTTTTGGGCTCGGGCAATCGTCACGGTTGGCAGATCATGCCCAAATGGGGAAATTCACATCTAGACATCATAAGGAGTCATCCTACCAAGTTACAATGAAATCCCTCCATATTAAACATGACCTGCAGACTGTGCTAAAAGTTTTTGGGTTTCGGGCTTTGGCAGCCATCACAGTCGACCGATCATGCCCAAAAGGGGACGTTCTCATCTAGGCATAATACAAAGGCATCCTACCAAGTTACAATGAAATCCCTTCATAAATACGACCTGTAGACTGTGCTAATGGTTTTGGGGTTTTGGGCTCGGGCAGCCATACCGGATGCCCGTTCGCGACCAAAAGGGGACGTTCTCATCTAGACATGACCCCAAACCTGCATATGACATTTCGTGACGATCAGACAAGAACTGTGGGGTGTAGCCCGTGCTAAAGGAAAATATGAACAGACTTCCGCACGTTTGATGGCAATAGCTTATCTTGATTTTGTCAAGTAAATCTAAAAATGAAAGTGTCAATGACACTGTAGCTCAGCTTGTCAAGACAAAGACATGTACATGTATAGTATGTGACACAGCAATGACAAACATCTAGGTAATGACCTGATAACAAAGGTACATATAAAGTATTGTAACGGTCTGTACATAAATACTGACCGTTGCCTGTAACAAATGTATAGGTAAAGTATTGTAAAGGTGGGTGACAGTCAGATGCTGAACTAGAAAAAATCTTTGAGTCCCAGAGTGGGTCTGACTGAACCCCAAAATATTTGTTCTCATAGCACAGTGATAACAAAGGCACCCCAAAACACACTCGTTCCTGTCCCAAGGTGAAAACAAAAGTACTCAAGAAGTTTTGTGAAGATCAGTTCATAAATACGAGCTGTATAGAACTTGTGACAAAAAACTGACTGGACCTAATTTCGGTACAAAATGGCCACTGGCAGCCATCTTGAATTTTGGACCGTACCCAGAAACACTCATTCTCATCCCAAGGAGATAACAAAGGTACCCAAGAAGTTTTGTGAAGATCGGTTCATAAATACAGCCTCTACCCTGAGCCGTATTGACATGTGTGCTTACATTGTGTAAGTAGCACTGAATAAATCAAAGTTCATCTAATTTGCATAAGTTCTGCACGAAAAAAAACCCCTGACAATATGTGATGTATTCCATGTTACTAAACATTCATACAAAAATTTATTCAAATCAGAACTTTCATACAAAAGTTCTATACAAAAGACTGATTGCACTAATTTTGGTACAAAATGGCTGCTGGTGGCCATCTTGAATTTCGGACCACATCCAAAAACACTCGCTCTCATCCCACGGTGATAACAAAGGTACCCAAGAAGTTTCGTAAAGATTGGTTCATAAATATGGCCTCTAGTCTGAGCTGTATAGAAGATGTGTACAAAAAACTGATTAGACCTAATTTCGGTACAAAATGGCCACTGGCAGCCATCTTGAATTTTAGACCGCACCCAGAAACACTCGTTCTCGTCCCAAGGTGATAACAAAGGTACCCAAGACATTCCGTGAAGATCAGTTCATAAATACAGACTCTAGTCTGAGCCGTATTGACATGTGTACTTACTGTGTGTAAGTCGTACTGAAAAAATCAAAGTTCATCTAATTTGCATAATTTCTGCACGAGAAAAAAACCCGTATTATATGTGATGCATCCCATGGTACTAAACATTCACACACAAAAATTATTCAAATCAGGGCTTTCATATGGAAGTTCTGTGCAAAAATCTGATTGCACCTAATGTTGTACAAAATGGCTGCCATCGGCCATCTTGAATTTCGGACCAGACCTCAAAACACTCGTTCTCGTCCCACGGTGATACCAAAGGTACCCAAGAAGTTTCGTAAAGATCGGTTCATAAATACGGCCTCTAGCCCGAGCCGTATTGGCATTTGCACTTACAGTGCTAAAAGTAACCCCAAAAAACATCAAAATTAGTCTAATTTGCACAATTTACGAACGAGAAAAAAACCCGTATTATATGTGATGTATCCCATGGTACTAAACATTCATACAAAAAATTATTCAAATCAGAGCTTTCATATGGAAGTTCTGTACAAAAAACAGATTTCTGCATCATCGGTACAAAATGGCGGCTGGCAGCCATCTTGAATTTCGGACCGCACCCAAAAACACTCGTTCTTGTCCCATGGTCATAACAAAGGTACCCAAGAAGTTTCGTAAAGATCGGTTCATAAATACGGCCTCTAGCCCGAGCCATAGCAGCTTGGCACTTACAGCTCTGAAAGTAACACTAAATAAATCAAAGTCAGTCTAATTTGCATAATTTACGCACGAGAAAAAAACCCGTATTATATGTGATGTATCCCATGGTAGTAAACATTTATACAAAACTTTATTCAAATCAGAACTTTCATACAGAAGTTCTGTACAAAAAACTGATTTTTGCATCATCGGTACAAAATGGCCACTGGCAGCCATCTTGAATTTTGGACCACACCTAAAAACACTCGTTCCCATCCCAGGGTCATAACAAAGGAACACAAGAAGTTTCGTAAAGATCGGTTCATAAATACGACCTCTAGAGCGAGCCATAGCCAATTGTTGACGTACGGACAGACGGACAGACGGCCAGGCGGACAGACGGATGGACGGACGGACAGACAGACGGACGACGGGCCATGACAATAGCTCAAATTTGACTTCGTCAAAGTTGAGCTAAAAATTGTTGCCCGCTTAAATGGCATGCTGGTAAAATCAAAAGAGTTGTGAGATCTACAATTGCAGCTGAAATGCTAAGTCTACAAGAAGGTTTAGAGTCAGGTTACTATATTAGAGATATCAATGAAGACATTATTGGATTGAAACAAAACAGTTTATCAATAGTTGCATATATAGATAATAAAAGTGTTGTAGAGTCGATATTCTCTACCAAATTAGTAGATGATAAACACTTAAGAATTAATGTGGCAGCTATAAGAGAGTCGTTGGAATCCCATGAGGTTAGTGAGATAAAGTGGTGCCCTGGAAGCATACAGTTGGCCAACTGTATGACAAAACGGGGTGAATCAGGTTTTGATCTTCTGGAAATCTTCCAAAAAGGATGGATGCCAGAAGAGTTTATGCATTAAATAAAAATGAAATGGCAAAATTGAAGATCATTGGTGCCAATGTCATTTTTTTTGCCAGTGGCAACATTTTTTGACAGAAACCGAAGAAAATCGATAGCTCCCAGCTAGAGGCCTCCCCAAACAAGCATGCCAGGTTTCAAAGCAATCCAATCATAAATGTACCCTGTAGGGTGTACAAAAGGGAAATATTGTGATCTGACTATACTAAATTCTAAGAACGTTGGCCGTGGCAACATTTTTTGACGTAAATGGAAGAAAATCGATAGCTCCCATCTAGAGGTCACCGTAAATAAGCATACCAGGTTTCAAAGCAATCCAATCATAAATGTGCCCTGTAGGGTGTACAAAAGGGAAATATTGTGATCTGACTAGACTAAATTCTAAAAACGTTGGCCGCGGCAACATTTTTTGACGGAAATTAAAGAAAATCGATAGCTCCCATCTAGAGGTCACTCCAAACAAGCATGCCAGGTTTCAAAGCAATCCAATCATAAATGAACCCTGTAGGGTGTGCCAAAGGGAAATATTGTGGTTTGACTAAACTAAGTTCTAAGAACATTGGCCATGGCAACATTTTTTGCCAGAAATTGAAGAAAATCGATAGCTCCCATCTAGATGTCACCCTAAATAAGCATACCAGGTTTCAAAGCAATCAAATCATAAATGTGCCCTGTAGGGTGTACCAAAGGGAAATATTGTGGTTTGACTAAACTAAGTTCTAAGAACGTTGGCCGCGGCAACATTTTTTGACGGAAATTGAAGAAAATCGATAGCTCCCATCTAGAGGTCACCCTAAACAAGCATGCCAGGTTTCAAATCAATCCGATCATAAATGTACCCTGTAGGGTGTGCCAAAGGGAAATATTGAGTCTTCTGACTAAACTAAGTTCTAAGAACGTTGGCCACGACAACATTTTTTGACAGAAATTGAAGAAAATCGATAGCTCCCATCTAGAGGACTCCCCAAACAAGCATACCAGGTTTCAAAGCAATCTGATCATAAATGTACCCTGTAGGGTGTGCCAAAGGGAAATATTGAGGTCTGACTAAACTAAGTTCTACGAACGTTGGCCGTGGCAACATTTTTTGCCGGAAATTGAAGAAAATCGATAGCTCCCATCTAGAGGTCACCCTAAATAAGCATACCAGGTTTCAAAGCAATCAAATCATAAATGTGCCCTGTAGGGTGTGCCAAAGGGAAATATTGTGGTTTGACTAAACTAAGTTCTAAGAACATTGGCCGCGGCAACATTCTTTGACGGAAATTGAAGAAAATCGATAGCTCCCATCTAGACGTCACCCCAAACAAGCATACCAAGTTTCAAAGTAATCTGATCATAAATGCGACCTGTGAGGTGTGCCAAAGGAAATTGTGGACGTACGTACTAACGTACGTACGTACGTACGTACGCCGACGGACGAGAAGTGATGGCAATAGCTCAGCTTGACTTTGTCAAGTTGAGCTAATGAAAGTGTCCAAGACACTGTAGCTCAACTTGTTAAGACATGTACATGTATAGTATGTGACACAGCAATGACAAACATCAAGGTAATGACCTGATAACAAAGGTACATATAAAGTATTGCAATGGTCTGTACATAAACACTGACCGTAGCCTGTAACAAATTTATAGGTAAAGTATTGTAAAGGTGGGTGACAGTCAGATGCTAAACTAGAAAAGAAATGTTTGAGTCCCAGAGTGGGTCTGACTGAACCCCAAAATATTTGTTCTCATAGCAGTGATAACAAAGGCACACCAAAACACACTCGTTCCTGTCCCAAGGTGAAAACAAAGGTACCCAAGAAGTTTCGTGAAGATCAGTTCATAAATACGAGCTGTATAGAAGTTGCGACAAAAAACTGATTGGACCTAATTTCGGTACAAAATGGCAACTAGCAGCCATCTTGAATTTTGGACCGCACCCAGAAACACTTGTTCTCGTCCCAAGGTGATAACAAAGGTACCCCAAGAAGTTTTGTGAAGATCTGTTCAAAATACGGCCTCTAGCCTGAGCCGTATTGACATGTGTACTTACTGCGTGTAAGTAGCAGTGAATAAATCAAAGTTCATCTAATTTGCATAATTTCTGCACGAGAAAAAAACCCGTACTACATGTGATGTATTCCATGTTACTAAACATTCATACAAAAATTTATTCAAATCAGAACTTTCATACAGAAGTTCTGTACAAAAGACTGATTGCACTAATTTTGGTACAAATTGGCTGCTGGTGGCGATCTTGAATTTTGGACCACACCCAAAAACACAAGTGTACTTACTGCGTGTAAGTAGCACTGAAAAAATCAAAGTTCATCTAATTTGCATAATTTCTGCACGAGAAAAAAACCCGTATTATATGTGATGTATCCCATGGTACTAAACATTCACACACAAAATAATTCAAATCAGCGCTTTCTTATGGAAGTTCTGTGCAAAAATCTGATTGCACCTAATTTTGTACAAAATGGCTGCCATCGGCCATCTTGAATTTTTGATCGGACCCAAAAACACTCGTTCTCGTCCCACAGTGAAACCAAAGGTACACAAGAAGTTTCGTAAAGATCGGTTCATAAATACGGCCTCTAGCCCAAGCCGTATTGGCATTTGCACTTACATTGCTGTAAGTAACACTAAATACATCAACGTTAGTCTAATTTGCATAATTTACGCACGAGAAAAAAACCTGTATTATATGTGATGTATCCCATGGTACTAAGCATTCATACAAACAAGAGGCCCCAAGGAGCCTGAGGGCGCTCACCTGACATGGTAGCCTAAATTTATATCAAACCAGAGAATTGATTTCAACAAGTTGCATCTGCTCCTCCTGAGAAAAGCTTATACCAAATATCCAAAGATTCTGACCAGTGGATCTAATAAAAAAAAAGATTTTTAAAGAATATTCCTCATATTGAACTAAGTTATAATTCAGGCTCCCACAGGGAGCCCATATATGAACCCAGGGACTTGGCTTTAACAAACTTGAATCTCACCCCCCTAAGGATGCTGCACACCAAATATCAAAACATTCCGACTGCTGAATCTGAAGAAGAAGATTTTTAAAGAAAAGTCCTCATTTTGAACTAAGTTACAATTTGAGCTTCCACAGTGAGTCCAAATATGGACCTAGGGACATGGCTGAAGAAGAAGATTTTTAAAGATAAGTCCTCATTTTGAACTAAGTTACAATTCAAGCTCCCACAGAGAGTCCAAATATGGACCTAGGGACATGGCTTGAACAAACTTGAATCTCACCCCCTAAGGATGCTGCATACCAAATATCAAAACATAAATATCCGACTGCTGGATCTGAAGAAGATTTTTAAAGAAAATTCCTCATTTTGAACTAAGTTATAATTCGGGCTACCACAGTGAGCCCAAATATGAACCCAGGGACTTGGCTTGAACAAACTTGAATCTCACCCCCCCCCCCCCCCCCCCCCCCCCCCCCCCCCCCCTAAGCATGGTGCATACCCAATATCAGAAGATTCTGCCTGCTGGATCTTGAGAAGAAGATTTTCAAAGAAATCTGCCTGAAATGCACTAAGTTCAAATTTGGGCTCCTCTACTGAGCCCAAATATAAACCCAGGGGGCCGATTTGAACAAACTTGAATCAGATCCACCCCACAATGTTGCATACCAAATATCAAAAGATTCTGCCTGCTGGATCTGGAGAAGAAGATTTTTTAAGAAATATGCCTGAAATGCACTAAGTTAAAATTTGGGCTCCTATACGGAGCCCAAATATAAACCCAGGGAACCGATTTGAACAAACTTGAATCAGATCCACCCCACAATGTTGCTTACCAAATATGAAAAGATTCTGAAGCTGGATCTGGAGAAGAAGATTTTTTAAGAAATTTGCCTGAAATGCACTAAGTTCGAATTCGAGCTTCTATAGTGAGTCCAAATATGAATCTAGGAAGCCGATTTAAACAAACTTGAATCAGATCCACCCCACAATGTTGCATACCAAATATCAAAAGATTCTGCCTGCTGGATCTGGAGAAGAAGATTTTTTAATAAATTTGCCCGAAATGCACTAAGTCCGAATTCGGGCTTCTATATTAAGCCCAAATATGAATCCAGGGGGCCGATGTGAACAAACTTGAATCAGATCCACCCTGCAATTTTGCATACCAAATATCAAAAGATTCTGCCTGCTGGATCTGGAGAAGATTTTTGAAGAAATTTGCCCAAAATGCACTAAGTTTGAATTCAAGCTTTCTATAGTGAGCCCAAATATGAATCCAGGGGGCCGATTTGAACAAACTTGAATCAGATCCACCCCGCAATGTTGCATACCAAATATCAAAAGATTCTGCCTGCCTGATCTGGAGAAGATGATTTTTTAAGAAATTTGCCTGAAATGCACTAAGTTCGAATTCGAGCTTCTATAGTGAGCCCAAATATGAATCTAGGAAGCCGATTTGAACAAACTTGAATCAGATCCACCCCACAATGTTGCTTACCAAATATGAAAAGATTCTGCCTGCTGGATCTGGAGAAGAAGATTTTTTAAGAAATTTGCATGAAATGCACGAAGTTCAAATTCGAGCTTCTATAGTGAGCCCAAATATGAATCTAGGAAGCCGATTTGAACAAACTTGAATCAGATCCACCCCACAATGTTGCATACTAAATATCAAAAGATTCTGCCTGCTGGATCTGGAGAAGAAGATTTTTTAAGAAATTTGCCTGAAATGCACTAAGTTCGAAATCGGGCTCCTATACTGAGCCCAAATATGAACCCAGGGGGCCGATTTGAACAAACTTGAATCAGATCCACCCTACAATGTTGCATACCAAATATCAAAAGATTCTGCCTGCTGGATCTGGAGAATAAGATTTTTTAATGTTTTTCCCATTGCCTCCAGTGTTAAAAAGTGCTGACTCAGCACTTTTTCAAAGTCCCGAAACTGTACCCTATGATAAAACCGATGGCAATTTTTTTTTACCAATCCTTTCTGTTGGTCCTAAGGAAGCTGCACACCAAATAAAAATTCTCAGTGCCGTGCAGTTTTGGAGATATGGGCGTTTTAAATTTTTTCTATTTTTAGCTCCTGCGGTTCCCACGGGGCTGCAGGAAATTTTTTTTTGCATGAATCAAGTACTCATGACCCAATAAGCCCTCACATAAAATTTGGTTCAAATCAGCCTCTCGGTTTGGAAAATAGAAATTTTGGGCGGGGCAAAAAATTTTGCCCCTCCCATAACGACGCCAAGTATAGCCCCACAAACTTCTCTTGAACAAATCTGAGTCTACACCTCAAAAGGAAGCTGCACACCAAATATCAAGTCTCTGCTACTGCTGGTTCATGAGAAGAAGATTTACAAAGATTTTGGTGCCCCTTGGGGGCGTGGCACCACCCAGGAGGAGGGGCAACTTCATTTGAACAAATCTGAATTGGCATTAGGTAATAAACATTTAGCCAACATTTGAATAAAATTGGGCTAGTGGTTTAGGAGAAGTCGATAATGTAAAGTTAACGCCGGATGGACGACGCCGGACAGAAAGTGATTAGTAAAGCTCCCCTTGAGCTTCGCTCAGGTGAGCTAAAAATTATTCAAATCAGCACTTTAATATGGAAGTTTTGCGCAAAAATCTGATTGCACCTAATTTTGTACAAAATGGCTGCCAGCGGCCAACTTGAATTTCCGATCGGACCCCAAAACACTTGTTCTCATCCCACGGTCATAACAAAGGTACCCAAGAAGTTTCGTAAAGATCGGTTCATAAATACGGCCTCTAGCCCGAGCCATATTGAATTGTTGACGGACAGATGGCCAGACGGACGACTGGCCATGGCATAAGCTCAAATTTGACTTCGCCAAAGTTGAGCTAATGAAAGGATTCTGAGTGGTGGATGTGAAGAAGAAGATTTTTAAAGAAATTTCCTCAAATTGCACCAAGTTAAACTTTGGGCTCCAATAGAGAGCCCAAATCTTAACCCAGGGACTCGATTTGAACAAACATGAATCTGCCCCCCTAGAGATGTTGTATAACAAATATGAAAAGATTCTGGTGCCCCCTGTGGGCGCGGCAAGTTTATTTGTACAAACTTGAATTGACATATGATAAGGAACATGCACACCAAATTTGGTTCAATTTGGTCCAGTAGTTTGCAAGAAATCAATAATGTAAAGTTCACGATGGATGACGACAGACAGCAAGTGATAAGTTAAGCTCCTTTCGGTGAGCTAAAAAGTGAACAGAGAATTTCAGCCGGATCACAACTGGGTCACAAGCAGGTCAAATTTCTCCATCAGCTTTTCTGTATGCAATACATAAGAAGCTAACCTGTCAAAAAAGAAACAAAAACAATGCATCTCAGATACTATTTTTATTTGCTTTTTATGATCAATCCTATCTACCACTGTGAACAAGTTAAAACCATGTGATCTGACCAAGAAAGAGAAGTTTAGTGGACAAGTACGCAATTACAGTGCTGCACCAGGAGATTTAGTGAAAAATGCTCCCTTCCTCGTTCCAATATTTCAATGAAATTGCAGATTATCAAGACCATTTTTCATCAACCCTTTACCCAATGCACATAACAAAATTTGTTACTTCAAATATTTTTTAAATTTTTCAAAATATTTCAACAAAACGATATCATATGGCTCCTCAATGGAATGATCTCAACCAGCTTGTTCCAAAGAGTGGGTCACATGATATCATTTTATTGAAATATTTTGAAAAATACATTTTTTAACTGGTCAATTTGTAAATTACACGGTTTAGACAAATGCATCAAAAAAACTGGGTAAAGGGTTAATAATTTTGATTAACACCATGCATGATGTCTTTTGATGTTTTGCACACCCTTCAGTTGAGAATAAGGAAGAACTCTATAACTTATACAATATCAGCCAATAATTTAATCCATTTTACTCTCCCGACATATGATTGGTCCATTCTGTACCAGGTGACATTTGTCAAATTGTATAAACAAATGGATGTCCAGGACAATGTTTTTAACCACGCCTCAAAAACTGAAATTATTAGGGAATCTGCACAGAAGCTTTCAAGTAACATCCGCTCACCTTGTCAGCTGAACATGCATGAATCATCAATTAAATATCAACTCGGCGAGTAACAAATATTATTTTATTTTAAATAAACAATAAAATTACTGCATTATAAATGAGGAAACCAAACTTGAAGCTTGTGCTGAGAATTTTTGGTTCATATTGCATAACCCGAACAGAAACAACAGTTAATTCTTAAATAGCCAACATTAGTCCAAGCACATTAGACATAAAAATGAGAAAGTAAGGAAAAGAATCGGAGAAAGCTGATTTTTTTATATGTTTCCGGGACACACATTGCGGATAAAGTGTGAAAAGTCTCCGCGAATCCGAGTTGAGCTTTTTTAGTTATAGCGTTTTTTTGATGGAAAAAAAAAATTAAAAAATTCGACCCAGCTCCATATTTCTCATTCTTATTCGCCTTAGTAGGGTGAGAATCATAAATATCGTGCTGAATTATATTGAGAATACATATCCCCAACAGAAAATGCCAACTTTGTACCAATCCTCACACTCAATGGTGAAATATTCACGAAAATGTACAAAATTACGAAAAAAAATTTATTGTTTTCATACACACAACGGTACACAACGTCCATTAAATCAAATCTACGACTACTTTGGGAGTTAAATTATATATCAAAAATTGCAGAAAAGCAGTGGCTTTATAATGATATATAACAATAGTCATTTATTCCATAATGAACTGGTGAAATGTGTGAAATATTAACCATACCCCCTAAACTCAAATTCAAACGGCATCGACTTTTCTCATTCAAATACCGTATTATACGTTTGTCCAGTGACGTTTGACCAACCACTTTATATCAAAGCAGAGTAGATTTTGTCTTCGTCAGATAAGTTGACAAAAGTTTTCGTTAGACTCGGCGGCTTCCATATGATTATGTCATATTTAGGGGCAATTGGTTCGATCATGGCTGGTAGCAGCTTGGATGAACTTTGGGGGACTGTTTATGCTGGTGGGTCAATCCATCATTTGATCAGTGGTCATGCATATTCAAGAGCAGTTCGTGCCCATTTGCTAACACAAATTGCCATTACAAAACTTGTGTTTGAAGAAAGCCGAACACTAGATAACATAGACTGCACAGAAGTCAATGAGGTGACTGTACAACAGCTGACGCTGTCAATCAAGAAAGTGTCAACCATCTACTGTCAAAATTACACGAACTGCTCCAGAATGCGTCCGTAGGACGCACAGGAAAGCTTTGGGTACAATACTACGAGCAAATAGGTCTTCTCCAGTTGTTCTTGAGAGCAGAGCGCACAGGCGACTGGGAACTCCACACATATTGTGTTCGCAATATGATTCCAGTATTTCACGCAGGTGGTCATTTTGCATACGCAAAAAGTTCTCATCTCTATTTGCAGCACATGAATGAGCTAACAGAAATAATGCAACAGGATTATTTGAAGTTGTTCACTGAGAAAGGTTACTTTACCATAAGGCGCTCAGATAAATTCTGGGACGGGATATATTCTGATCAGACCATAGAGAAGTGTTTAATGAGAATGTTCAAGCTCCCTGGTGGTCTCACACATGGCAGGGGAATAACCGATAGCACTGTTGCGAAATGGGTACATGGACTACCTCTTTGCCTTCCGATATGTAATGCTCTCGAAAATTTTGTTCATGTTCACACTGGTCATGGCGAACAACATCGGGATCTCCGTCAAAGTTCACAATTGACTGATGCCAATGATATCACCAAATTATTGAACTGGCTCAGAGTGCATTCCCCCTTTCAGAATAGAGATCCACTACAATTAGTCTCTATAGCGACCGGGCTTGTGGCCGACGAAACTGTGAACTGTGACCAAGTTCGCAAAATTGGTGAATGTTGCGTATTGAATGTTGTAAGCAAAACGTTCAACAGCATCAAACTACGACGTGTTGACACTGTGAAGTCTTTCGCATCGATGGCAAATAGCATCAAAGTCCGTGGAAGTAAGGTAGTGATTGACCCCACAATTCTGTTCAACCGCATCACATGTGTTATTCAGTCACAAGCAGAGATGGAAGAGTATCTCAAATATGAACTCGCCCCGAAACCACCAGCATTGTTTGATTCTGCTGGAATGAGGAAGACACAGAAAAGCACGCTCGGTAAGATCCTCAAAACATACGGTTCCGAGCAAACTAAAATCCCAGAACATTCTCTGTTTGTTGTAGATGGTGGATTTTTATTGAGGGCAGTTGTATGGCCTAAACAGTCGTCATATAAGGACATATGTACATCATATTCCAATTATCTAGTGAGACATTTTGGGGCGAACGTCGTGGTTGTTTTTGATGGTTATGCTTGTACAATGTCGACAAAGGGCATGGAACAAGCCCATAGATCTAAAGACAGGTATTCCATTGATATCAATATCTCACCCGAGTTACCAGCCACCACACCCCAATCCGATTTCCTTGCAAATGCCAAGAACAAAACCCAACTGATCGATCTTCTAATGCAGGAGCTATCTGCTATCAATATTCAGTCCAAGCAGGCCGAGGCTGATGTACTGATAGCCGAAACTGCACTTGACATCGCTCAAGATGACAACAATGTTGTCGTTGTGGGAACAGACACAGACTTGTTAGTCATTCTTACCTCTCGAGTTCAACCGGGATGTAATATTCACATGATGTATTCCATTACCCCAAACTTACTAGTTTCAGTTAGTGAAATAGCAACCAAAATGGGTGACCATAGAAGCAACCTCCTTGTAGCACATTCTATAAGTGGTTGTGACACTACTTCTGCACTCTTTCGAGTTGGTAAGAAGAAAGTATTCAGTACAATTGTCTCCGATGTTACTAGCGACTCACAACAGTATGTCAACACAATTTTGGCGGATGACAGTACACCAAGTGCAGTAGCCGCTGCCGGGGAACAACTTCTCCTGATCTTATACGGGAGTAAAACTGTTTCCTCTCTCGACCAATATAGATATGTCACTTACAAGCGTTATGTAGCAAAATCTAAACTGAATAAACCCATCGACCTAGCCTCACTCCCACCAAGCAGCGATGCTGCACAACAACATGTCTACAGATGTTATCTCCAGGTCCAACAATGGCTGGGCACTTCGCTTCCTCCGACGGATTGGGGCTGGTCACTAGACAATGGACTTCTTGTACCGACTGCAGCCACAAAGCCATGTGCCCCCGATAACCTACTGAATCTGATCAGTTGTGGTTGCAAGAGTGCTTGTACAAAAAGGTGTGGGTGTAAGAAGGCAGGACTCTCTTGCTCAGGTTTGTGTAATTGCAGTTTGGATTCTTGTAACAACCACAGAAACACTGTCCTGTCGGAAATTTCTGAGTTTGATGAATAATATGTATATAGGTCATGTCATTTCTGTATATAGCGTTGATAATAGTCAATGTAACTTAATCCATGTTGATTGATTTGTACATTCTGTAAATATTATTTATTGATTTTTGTACATTCTGTAAATATTATTTATTGATCTAATGCTGCCAGACACAGACGTGTCTGTTCGGTCCCAAGCCCGAAAATAGTTGAGTTCTCATGCTGACGAATTTTAGGCCAAAAGGGGAATTCGGCCAGAAGCAGAGGGGGTCTTCCATAATGTCTATTTTGTAAGCAATGATAAAAGTCTTCAAATGGTGGTGGATTTTTTATCGTCTGTCCAACTAACATCCCGTTCTGTACTACGACCCTTTGGGCAAATCCGTTAGGAAAATCGTCATTTTTTGCGTAAATCCGATATTTTTTTGTGAATTTTCAATAATTTTCGCAGAAATTGTCACAGAATGCACATTTTCCTCTAGGTAAATGTATATTAGACATTATGTAGCTCGAAATACGCGTAAACAAAAAATACAGTTGGATCAATTCGAGGTTACAAAGTTCGTGCGATTTTTTAAAAAGTTTTTCAAACGCGTTTTCGAAAAAAGGCTATAGAAAAAAAAGCTCAACTGGGATTTTAGGGGACTTTTGTCTAATCGTTCAGTGACATGTACTCGACATTCCCTGAAAAAATCAGCTTTCTCCGATTTTTTTCCCTAGTGAAACCTTATGTTCTTGGGCTACATGGGTTCATTTCTATCTTTAACTCTTCGAGTGCTAAATAATTTCTCAGCATCAAAATTTGTTCACGCGTCTTGCCTTGTTATACTCTCCCAGAAATTGTAACAATGCAAATCAGTGGAGATGAAGTAATTTAATTTCAAAGATAATATGACGGACATCCACATAATATGAAGCCTTTAACTTTAGGTACATGCTGTTCAGAGTAAAGACAAATATGGGCTTCCCGAACTCTACCAGTTCATAAACACTGTGACTGCAGAGAATAGGTGCCTCAAAATACAATCATTAGGATGTCCTGAACACAATACTGAAATTAGGCCTATTAAAAAATTGTTCTAGTTTCTCAGGCAATTTTCTCTCCGTTTTCTATGAGGGTGGGGGGTATTTTTTTAATTTTATTTTGCTGATTCACAAAATAGTCCTGAAAATTGATGGAATTATTAATTTAACTCCTTAAACTATGCTGTCGAAAAATAAGAGGCCCCACGGGGCCTGAAGCACTCATCTTGAACAGAACACAGTTTAAACAGAGTCCAAGAATGAGTCTACATTAAGCAAGCCATCTCCATAGGATAAACTGTCAATCCTTGAAGGAGTGACAAAAATAATCTGGGCATCATGCCTTTTCTTCAGTTGATCATAAAGTAAAATGTAGAGCTCCCCTATGAAGCCCCTTGATACAACCTATGTGGATTAATCTTAGTTACACACCTCTAGAGGGTACTGAATACAAAATTTTTAATTCTTCAGCAAAATGGCCAATTCCGGCTCCAATAGAGAGCCCAAATATTAACCCAGGCGCGTGATTTGAACACAGTTGAATGTTGTGTACCGAATATGAAAGCATTCTGACTGTTGGATCTGAAGAAAAGAAATCGTAAAGAAATTTCTTCGAATTGCACTAAGTTCAAATTTGGGCTACCATAGCGAGCCCAAATATTAACCTATGAATCCGATTTGAACAAACTTGAATCTGACCCCCCTAGAGATGTTGTACACCAAATGTGAAAGCATTCTGAAGAGTGGATCTGAAGAAGAAGATTTTTGAAGAAATTTCCTCATATTGCACAAAGTAAAAATTTGGGCTACCATAGTGAGCCCAAATATATACCTAGGGATCTGATTTGAACAAAGTTGAATCTGACCCCCTTAGAGATGTTGCATACCAAATATCAAATCATTCTGACTGGTAGATCTGAAGAAGATTTTTTAAATTACCCTCCATATTGAACAAAGATAAAATTTGGGCTTCCTAATATTAACCTGGGGACTTGGTTTGAACAATCTTGAATCTGACCCTCATAACAATGATGTATACCAAACATAAGATTCTGACTGGTGGTTCTGAAGAAAAAGATTTTTAAAGAATATTCCCCATATTACCCTATGTTAAAACTTCGGGCTCCTGTAGAGAGCCCAAATATAAACCAATGAGCTTTATTTCAACAAACTTTTATCTGACACCTCTATGAATGCTGTATACCAAATATCAAAAGATTCTGATGATTGGTTCTGGAGAAAAGATTTTTTAAAATTTTTGCAAATATGCTGACTCAGCATTTTTTTGATGCTCATTACAGAACACCCTAACATTACCGATGGCAATTGTTTTTACCATTCAATTCTACTGGACCTAAGGATACTTCATACCAAATAACAGTTCTCTGTTCCGTGTGGTTTGGGAAATATGGGCATTTGAAAATATTTGTATTTTTAGCTCCCAGAGTTCCCATGGGGATGCAGGAATTTTTTTTTTTTTTGCATGGGTTAAGTACTTATGATCCAATAATACCACAAACCAAATTTGGTTCATACCGGAGCATTTTCCCCCACTCCCTCCCTATGGGGCTAGGCATGTTAAGTTGAACAAAAATGAAATGCTCCTTTGGGACCATCACTCACACAAACTTTCACTTGAATTGGCCCAGTGGCTTTGGAGGAGAAGACCAAAACATGGTGTTGACGACGACGGACTACAGGATCGGAAAAGTGTAATTTTTAGGAAAATGACCCGGAAATCTGTTACTTGTATTTTTCAGAGTCCAGGGCCTGTAATTTCCGCAAAAATTAGCCGAGCAGAACGAAACGCAAACTTGATCTGTAAGTTATTGTGGCAGACTCACATACTAAAATGGCTGTAATTTCGATAATATCTGAAAGCGTGTAGAAAAAAAGTCAGAAAAACTGTAATTTTGATGAACTTTTCAAAGTCGTAGGGCCGTAATTTCGGTAAAAATCAGTGAAGCAGAACAAAATGCAAACTTGATCCCTAGGCCACCATGTTAGACAAACATACCAAAAATCAGCTCAATATCTGGAAGCATGTAGAGAAAAAGCCTGGAAAACTGTAATTTTGATGAACTTTTCAAAGTCTATGGGGCCATATTTTTGGTAAAAATCAGTGTAGCGGAACAAAACCCAAACTTGTTCTGTAGGCCACCGTGTTAGACTAACATACCAAAAATCAGCTCAATATCTGGAAGCGTGGAGGAAAAAAGTCCGCAAAACTGAAATTTTGATGAACTTTTCAAAGTTCAAGAGCCGTAATTTCAGTAAAAATCAGTGGAGCGGAACAAAATGCAAACTTGATCTGTAGGCCACCATGTCAGACTAACATACCAAAAATCAGCTCAATATCTGAAAGTGTGTAGGAAAAAAGTCTGCAAAACTGTAATTTTGATGAACTTTTCAAAGTTCAAGGGCCGTAATTTCGGAAAAAATCAGTGGAGCGGAACAAAATGCAAACTTGATCTGTAGGCCACCATGTCAGACTAACATACCAAAAATCAGCTCAATATCTGGAAGCGTGTAGAAAAAAAGTCCAGAAAACTGTAATTTTGATGAATTTTTCAGAGTCCAAGGGCCGTAATTTTGGTAAAAATCAGTGGAGCGGAACAAAATGCAAACTTGATCTGTAGGCCACCATGTTAGACTCACATACCAATGAAAGTGTCAATGACACTGTAGCTCAACTTGTCAAGACAAAGACATGTACATGTATAGTATGTGACACAGCAATGACAAACATCTAGGTAATGACCTGATAACAAAGGTACATATAAAGTATTGTAACGGTCTGTACATAAATACTGACCGTTGCCTGTAACAAATGTATAGGTAAAGTATTGTAAAGGTGGGTGACAGTCAGATGCTAAACTAGAAAAGAAATTTTAAGAGTCCCAGAGTGGGTCTGACTGAACCCCAAAATATTTGTTCTGAATCTCATAGCACAGTGATAACAAAGGCACCCCAAAACACACTCGTTCCTGTCCCAAGGTGAAAACAAAGGTACCCAAGAGGTTTTGTGAAGATCAGTTCATAAATACAAGCTGTATAGAACTTGTGACAAAAAACTGATTGGACCTAATTTCGGTACAAAATGGCCACTGGCAGCCATCTTGAATTTTGGACCGTACCCAGAAACACTCATTCTCGTCCCAAGGTGATAACAAAGGTACCTAAGAAGTTTTGTGAAGATCCGTTCATAAATACAGCCTCTACCCTGAGCTGTATTGACATGTGTGCTTACATTGTGTACAAACTTGAATCAGATCCACCCCACAATGTTGCATACCAAATATCAAAAGATTCTGCCTGCTGGATCTGGAGAAGAAAATTTTTTAAGAAATTTGCCTGAAATGCAGTAAGTTTGAAATAGGGCTCCTATACTGAGCCCAAATATGAACCCAGGGGGCCGATTTGAACAAACTTGATTCAGATCCACCCTACAAGGTTGCATACCAAATATCAAAAGATTCTGCCTGCAGGATCTGGAGAAGATTTTTGAAGAAATTTGCTTGAAATGCACTAAGTTCGAATTCGACCTTCTATAGTGAGCCCAAATATGAATCTAGGGAGCCGATTTGAACAAACTTGAATCAGATTCACCCCACAATGTTGCATACCAAATATCAAAAGATTCTGCCTGCTGGATCTGGAGAAGATTTTTTAATGTTTTTCCCATTGCCTACAGTGTTAAAAAGTGCTAACTCAGTACTTTTTCAAAGTCCTGAAAAAAGTACCTTGTGATCAAACCGATAGGGATTTTTTTAACCATTCTATTCTACTGGATAAAAGTAAGCTTTATACAAAATAAGAATTCTCTGTGGAGTGTAGTTTTGGAGATATGGCAGTTTTAAGGTTTTTCCTTTTTTTAAATCCCGAGGTTCCCACGGGGCAGTGAGAGAAATTTTTTTTGCATCAATCAACTACTTATGACCCATTATCATCTCATATCAAATTTGGTTCAAATCGACCTCACGGTTCTGAAAATAGAAATTTTAGGCATGGCCAAAATTTTTGCCCATCCCATAACGAAGGCAAATAATGCCCGACAAACTTCTCTTGAACAAACTTGATTCTAAACCTCAAAAGGACTCTGTATACCACACATCAAGTCTCTGCTACTGGTGGTTCATTAGAAGAAGATTTTCAAAAAATTTGGCCATTTTTTCCCCACCCCTCTGCTCAATATGACCCGAAACCTAATTTGCATAAAAATCAAAATGCCCCTATATAACCACTTTAACATGCAATTTCATTAATATGCGGCCAGTGGTTTGGGAGAAAAAGACCCAAACACCACCTTCACAACGGACGACAGACGAAAAGTGATCAGAAAAGCTCACCCTGACTTTTTGTCAGGTGAGCTAAAAATGCAGCAAAAACTGTAGTAGTTCGCTCCACAAGTATTTTGCAAAATCCAATATGGCTGCCAGTCGACCATCTTGAACCCGATCTGGAAAATAATTTATGTTGTGCACTGCTCCTCATCATGTCGATCAATTTATATTGAGTTTCATGAAAATGCAGCAAAAACTGTACAAGTGAGTTCGCTCCACAAGTATTTTGCAAAACCCAATATGGCTGCCAGTTGGCCATCTTGAATCTGATTTGGAAAATAATTGTCACGCACTGCTCCTCAATGTGTAGATCATTTATATTGAGTTTCATGAAAATGCAGCAATAACTGTAGAAGTAGTTCGCTCCACAAGTATTTTGCAAAATCCAATATGGCCACCAGTTGGCCATCTTGAATCCGATCTGGAAAAAAATTATGTCACGCACTTCCCCTCATCATGTTGATCATTTTTGTGAAGTTTCATGAAAATGCAACTAAAACTGTGGAAGTAGTTCGCACCACAAGTTGCAACGAACCGATGACGACAACAGACCGACAAGTTGACTCCTATATACACCCCCTAAACTTCGTTTTTTGGGGGTATAATAAGTTGAAGGATAACGACTATAAACCATGTATCTTTCTCTTCCTACACTGATACGACCAGAAGATGACATCATTTTCTGGAAAGCTCTCATTGAGAGCTTTCCAGAAAATGATGTCAGATTCTGATCTTATCAATGCAGGATCAGCAGTATACTTACTTTCATGCGGTTGTGCTACAACTTATTTTGACTTGTACTGTAAGCAAAACAAGCTTTTTTCCTTTTTTTTTTTCTATGCACACTCCTCATAAAGTAACAGAAAAATCAACAAATTGATTGTGGCTGCTAAATGGTAGAAACAAAATACCTGACACAGGGTTAATGTACTCTTGCCCTCACAATTTTGGGGGCATTTTGTTATTGTTATGAATTCACTTGCTAGGTACTACAGTTAAGCCTGAAGAAGCAAAAAAACAAGAGGCACCAGGGAGCCTGAGGGCACTCACCTGACAAAGTAGACTAAATATCATCCCAGGAAATTGATTTCAACAAGTTGCATCTGCCCCTCCTAAGAAAAGCTTATAACAAATATCCAAAGGTCCTGGCCAGTGGATCTAAAAAAAAAGATTTTTAAAGAATATTCCTCATATTGAACTAAGTTATAAATCGGGCCCCCAAAGGGAGCCCAAATATGAACCCAATGACTTGGCTTCAACAAACTTGAATCTCACCCCCCTAAGGATTCTCACACCAAATATCAAAACATTCCGACTGCTGGATTTGAAGATTTTTAAAGAAAATTCCTCATTTTGAACTAAGTTATAATTAGGGCTTCCACAGTAAGCCCAAATATGAACCCAGGGATTTGGCTTGAACAAACTTGAATCTCACCTCCATAAGGATGCTGCATGCCAAATATCAAAACATTCAGACTGCTGGATCTGAAGAAGGAGATTTTTAAAGAAAATTCCTCATTTTGAACTAAGTTAGAATTCGAGCTCCCACAGAGGCCAAATATGGGCCTAGGGACATGGCTTGAACAAACTTGAATCTTACCCACCCCCCAAAGAATGCTGCATATCAAATATCAAAAGCATTCTGACTGCTGGATCTGAAGAAGATGATGTTTAAATAAAATTCCTCATTTTGAACTAAGTTATCATTCGGGCTTACACACTGAGCCCAAATATGAACCCAGAGACTTGGCTTGAACAAACTTGAATCTCACCCCCCTGAGGATGCTGCATGTCAAATATCAAAACATTCCGACTGCTGAATCGGAAGACGATGATTTTTAACGAAAAATTCCTCATATTGAACTAAGTTATAATTCGGGCTCCCACAGGGAGCCCAAATATGAACCCAGGGACTTAGCTTTAACAAACTTGAATCTCACCACCTAAGGATGCTGCACACCAAATATCAAAACATTCCGACTGCTGGATCTAAAGAAGATTTTTTAAGAAAATTCCTCATTTTGAACTAAGTTACAATTCGAGCACATAAAGTGAGCCCAAATATGGACCTAGAGACATGGCTTGAACAAACTTGAATCTCACCCCCCCCCCCCCCCCCCCCCCCCCCCCCCCCTAAGCATGGTGCATACCTCCAAGGATGCTGCATACCAAATATCAAAACATTCCAACTGCTGGATCTGAAGAAGAAGATTTTTAAAGAATGTTCCTCATATTGAACTAAGTTATAATTCGAGCTCCCACAGGGAGCCCAAATATGAACCCAGAGACTTGGCTTGAACAAACAAGTCTCACTCCCTTAAGGATGTTGCATACCAAATATCAAAGGATTCTGATTGGTGGATCTGAAGAAGATTTTTAAAGAATATTCCTCATACTGCACTAATTTAAACATTTGGGCTCCCATAGAGAGCCCAAATATGGACCCAGGGATTTGATTTCAATAAACATGTGAAACAAGCTTCCAAAGATGTTATATGTGAAATTTGAAAGCTTTTGGAGCAGTGGTTTGGGAGAACAGCTGGTTCATTTTGAACTAAGTTATAATTTGGATTCCCACAGTGAGCCCAAATATGAACCCAGGGACTTGGCTTGAACAAACCTGAATCTCACCCCTCTAAGCATACTGCATACCCAATATCAAAAGATTCTGCCTGCTGGATCTTGAGAAGATTTTTAAAGAAATTTGCCTGAAATGCACTAAGTTCAAATTCGGGCTTCTATAGTGAGCCCAAATATGAATCCAGGGGGCCGATTTGAACAAACTTGAATCAGATCCACCCCATAATGCTTTATACCAAATATCAAATGACTCTGCCCACTTGTGCTGGAGAAGAAGATTTTTAGTAATTTCTCTAATATACATAGTGTGCTATCAGAGTTATGCCCCCTAAGGAGCCCCAAGTGGGCATGTCCATTTCATTTGAACAAACTTGAATTGACATATGGTAATGAACATCCATACCAAGTTTCGAGCAAATCGACCTAGTGGTTTCAGAGAAGTCTTTGAAAAATGTTCACGATGCTGGACAGCAAGTGATAAGTTTAGCTCCCTTCGGTGAGCTAAAAACTAGAGATGGTCTGTCGCCCGCTATACCCCCACCGTGGCATACCGCCTAGTGTGGGTGACTGAAAAGAGGCATTCAATTTTTCTAAGTGAAAAAACAAGAGGCCCCAGGGGGCCTGAGGGCACTCACCTGACATGGTAGTCTAAATATCAAACCTGGGACTTGACTTGAATAAACTGCATACGCCCCTCCTAAGAAAAGCATATACCAACTAGATAAAGCGATTGTGTCCACACAATACACAGATTTTCCTTCTATTTTCAGTTCCTGCACTTTTACGTCCCAAAATTGAGAAATAAACGCATAAAAAACAGATTTTTTTTTATTTTTGTACGAAAATTTTCGAAGTCCCAAACAAAATATTTTCCGACCCAAGTTTTTTTTTTTTCTTAAAATTGACCAAAATGCATAAAAAAAAAAAACCCAACTAATTTCTGGATTTTGGTCCGAAAGTCCCACCCGGACACCAAATTTTCAGTGTAAAAAGAAAAAAAAAAATTTGGTCTGGAAATTGACCAAAATGCATAAAAACAAGAAAACTCATTTCCGGATTTGGGTCCAAAATTTTCTAAGTCCCATCCAGACCCAAAATTTTTGGTGTAAAAAAAAAAAAAATTTTGTCTTAAAATTGACCGAAACGCATAAAAAACAAAAAACTCATTTCCGGATTTCGGTCCACAACTTCTAAGCCCGGACCGGGACCCCAAATTTTCAGCCTAAATATGAACCCAGGGACTTGACTTGAATCTCACCCCCCTAAGCTTTCTGCATACCAAATATCAAAAGATTCTTATTGGTAGATCTGAAGACGAAGATTTTTAAAGAATATTCCTCATACTGCACGAATTTGAACATTTGGGCTCCCATAGGGAACCCAAATATGGACTGAGGGATTTGATTTCAACAAATATGTGAATCAATGTTCCAAAGATGTTATATGTAAAATATGAAAGCTTTTGGAGCAGTGGTTTGGAAGCAAACGATTCTTTAATTTTTTCCCATTGCCCACAGTGTTAAAAAATGCTGACTCTGCATTTTTTCAAAGTCCCGAAAAAGTACCTTATGACAAAACCGATGGCAATTTTTTTTACCATTCCTTCCCGTTGGTCCCAAGGAAGCCTCACACCAAATAAAAATTCTCAGTGCAGTGCAGTTTTGGAGATATGGACGTTTTCGTTTTTTTCTATTTTTGGCTCCTGAGGTTCCAACGGGGCTGCAGGAAAAAATGTTTTGGCATAAATCAAGTACTTATAACCCAATAATACCTCATATTAAATTTGGTTCAAATTGGCCTCTCGGTTCAGAAAATAGAAATTGTGGGCGGGGCAAAAGTTCTTGCCCCTCTCAGAACAAAGGCGAATATTGCCCGTCAAACTTCTCTTGAACAAACTTCAGTTTACACCTCAAAGGGAAGCTGCATACCAAATATCAAGTCTCTGCTATGGCTGGTTCGTGAGAAGAAGATTTTTTAAAATTTTGTGCAATATGAGCAGAAACCCAATTTGAAGAAAAACCCAAATGCCCCTATATAACCGCTACTCATGTGAATTTTCACTGAACTGCAGCAAGTGGCTTGGGAGAAAATGACCCAAACACCACCTTCACGACGTACGACGGATGACAGACGACAGACAACAGACGACAGACAAAATGTGATCAGAATAGCTCACCCTGACTTTCAGTCAGGTGAGCTAACAAGAGGCCCCAAGGGACCCGAGAGCGCTCACCTGACACTGACAACTATCAACCGAAGGTCCTGATTTGAACAAACTTGCATCTGCCTCTTTAAACCATATACCAAATATCAAAACATTCTGACCGGTGGATCTGAAATTTTAAAAATTTTAACTAAAAATACTGCACTAATTTAAACATTTGGGCTCCCATAGAGAGCCCAAATATGGACCCAGGGATTTGATTTCAATAAACATGTGAAACAATCTTCCAAAGATGCTATATGTGAAATTTGAAAGCTTTTGGAGCGGTGGTTTGGGAGAACAGCTGGTTCATGGGATTTTAAAAAAAAATTCAGGCATTTTGGCCCCACCCCCTCCTCAATATGAGCAGAAACCCTATTTGAAGAAAAACCTGAATGCCCTTATATAACTACTACTCATGTGAAATTTCTTTAAAATGTGGCCAGTGGTTTGGGAGAAGACCCAAGCACCACCTTCACGACGGACGACGGACAAGAAGTGATCAAAATAGCTCACCCTGACTTTCAGTCAAGTGAGCTAAAAATCCAATATGGCTGCCAGTTGGCCATTTTGAAACCAAGTGGGGAAAAAAAATATGTTACACACATCCCCTCACCATGTTGATCATTGTTGTGAAGTTTCATGAAAATGCGGCTAAAACTGTTGAAGTAGTTCACTCCACAAGTTTACATAAAAAAAAATCCAATATGGCCACCAGTCGGCCATCTTGAAACCTAGGGAAAAAAAAAATTATGTTACGCACTTCCCCTCATCATTTTGATCATTTTTGTGAAGTTTCATGAAAATGCGGCAAAAACTGTGGAAGTTGTTTACATAAAAAAAAGAAAGTGTCAATGACACTGTAGCTCAACTTGTCAAGACATACACATGTATAGTTTGTAACACAGCAATGACAAACATCTAGGTAATGACCTGATAACAAAGGTGCATATAAAGTATTGTAACGGTCTGTACATAAATACTGGCCATAGCCTGTAACAAATGTATAGGTAAAGTATTGTAAAGGTGGGTGACAGTCAGATGCTAAACTAGAAAAGAAATCTTTTGAGTCCCAGAGTGGGTCTGACTGAACCCCAAAATATTTGTTCTCATAGCACAGTGATAACAAAGGCACCCCAAAACACACTCATTCCTGTCCCAAGGTGAAAACAAAGGTACCCAAGAAGTTTCGTGAAGATCAGTTCATAAATACGAGCTGTATAGAAGTTGTGACAAAAAACTGATTGGACCTAATTTCGGTACAAAATGGCCACTGGCAGCCATCTTGAATTTTGGACCGCATTCAGAAACACTCGTTCTCGTCCCAAGGTGATAACAAAGGTACCCAAGAAGTTTCGTGAAGATCGGTTGATAAATACAGCCTCTAGCCCGAGCCGTATTGACATGTGCACTTACAGTGTATAAGTAGCACTAAATAAATCAAAATTCATCTAATTTGCATAATTTCTGCACAAGAAAAAACCCCGTACTATATGTGATGAATTCCATGTTACTAAACATTCATACAAAAATTTATTCAAATCAGAACTTTCATACAGAAGTTCTGAACAAAAGACTGATTGCACTAATTTTGGTACAAACTGGCTGCTGGTGGCCATCTTGAATTTCGGACCACACCCCAAAACACTTGTTCTCATCCCACAGTGATAACAAAGGTACCCAAGAAGTTTCGTAAAGATCGGTTCATAAAAATGGCCTCTAGCCTGAGCCGTATAGAAGTTGTGTACAAAAAACTGATTAGACCTTATTTCGGTACAAAATGGCCACTGGCAACCATCTTGAATTTCAGACCGCACTCAGAAACACTCGTTCTCGTCCCAAGGTGATAACAGAGGTACCCAAGAAGTTTCGTGAAGATCGGTTGATAAATACAGCCTCTAGCTCGAGCCGTATTGACATCTGTACTTACTGTGTGTAAGGAGCACTGAAAAAATCAAAGTTCATCTAATTTGCATAATTTCTGCACAAGAAAAAAACCTGTATTATATGTGATGTATCCCATGGTACTAAACATTCATACAAAAAATTATTCAAATCAGAGCTTTCGTGTGGAAGTTCTGCGCAACTAGAACTATCACTGAAGGTGATTAATACCCCCACTTTGGGTTTTTAGAGGAATGCACTTCTGATCATGTAGGCGAAGGCCATAAGGAAATGTATACATAAAGATCATTTTTTGTTGTTGAAATTTGTATTTGCATGTGGCCTTCCACAGAACAGCACTGAATACTTAAAGAGCCCACACATACATGGTTTACATTTGGAAAAACACATTTACAATGTGCAACATGTATTCAAAATCGGTTCATTAATGTAGGAGGAGTTGCACACACAAGAATCCCATTTGAAAACCCATAATAAATCCAAGTTAAAGGGAGATAACCTGGTTAAAATTGTCGCAGATCAAAAATTTGGGAATATGCGTATGTTCACTTAGTTGTGATAATGTTTGAAAGGTTTCGTCAAAATTGATTGATAAATGTAGGAGGAGTTGAACGCACAAGAATTTCATGTAGAAACCCATAATAAATCTAAGTTAAAGGGAGATAACCTAGTTAAAATAGCCACAGCTAAAAAATTTTGGAATATGCGCATGTTCACTTAGTAGTGATGATGTCTGTAAACTTTCGTCCAAATTGATTGATAAATGTAGGAGGAGTTGCGCACACAAGAATTTCATGCAGAAACCCATATTAAATCAAAGTTCAACCCATAATAAATCCAAGTTAAAGGGAGATAACCTGGTTAAAATTGTCGCAGATCAAAAATTTGGGAATATGCGTATGTTCACTTAGTTGTGATAATGTTTGAAAGGTTTCGTCAAAATTGATTGATAAATGTAGGAGGAGTTGTACGCACAAGAATTTCATGTAGAAACCCATAATAAATCTAAGTTAAAGGGAGATAACCTAGTTAAAATAGCCACAGCTAAAAAATTTTGGAATATGCGCATGTTCACTTAGTAGTGATGATGTCTGCAAACTTTCGTCCAAATTGATTGATAAATGTAGGAGGAGTTGCGCACACAAGAATTTCATGCAGAAACCCATATTAAATCAAAGTTCAAGAGAGATAACCTGGTTAAAATTGTCGCAGATCAAAAAGTTTGGAATATGCACATGTTCACTTAGTAGAGATGATGTTTGAAAGGTTTCATCAAAATCGGTTCATTAATGTAGGAGGAGTTGCGCACACAAGAATTTGTTCGAACGGAAAGACATAATAAATCTAAGTCAAAAGGAGAAAACCTGGTTAAAATTGTCGCAGATCAAAAATCTTGGAATATGCGCATGTTCACTTAGTAGTGATGATGTCTGAAAAGTTTTGTCCAAATTGATTGATAAATGTAGGAGGAGTTGCGCACACAAGAATTTCATGTCCGGAAAGACGTACGGACGGACGGACGTACAGACGTACGGACGTACAGGGCGATTCCTATATAGCCCCCACTTCTTCGAAGCGGGGGTATAAAAATCTGATTGCCCCTAATTTTGAACAAAATGGCTGCCAGTGGCCATCTTGAATTTCGGACCGGACCCAAAAACACTCGTTCTTGTCCCACGGTGATAACAAAGGTACCCAAGAAGTTTCGTAAAGATCGGCTCATAAATGCGGCCTCTAGCCCGAGCCGTATTGGCATTTGCACTGACAGTGCTGAAAGTAACACTAAATAAATCAAAGTTAGTCTTATTTGCATAATTTAAGCACAAGAAAAAAACCCGTGTGATATGTGATGTATCTCATGGTACTACACATTCATACAAAAAATTATTCAAATCAGAGCTTTCATATGGAAATTCTGTACAAAAAACAGATTCCTGCATCGTCGGTACAAAATGGCGGCTGGCAGCCATCTTGAATTTCGGACCGCACTCAAAAACACTCGTTCTCGTCCCACAGTCATAACAAAGGTACCTAAGAAGTTTTGTAAAGATCGGTTCATAAATACGGCCTCTAGCCCGAGCCGTATCCAATTGTTGACGTACGGACACACGGACAGACGGGCCATGACAAAAGCTCAAATTTGGCTTTGCCAAAGTTGAGCTAAAAATCCAATATGGCCGCTAGTCCTCATCATGTTGACCATTTTTGTGATGTTTCATGAAAATGCAGCTAAAACTATGGAAGTAGTTAGCTTCACAAGTTTACATGTGCAACGGACAGACGACAACAGATCGACCGACTGACAAGTTGACTCCTGTATACCCCCTCTAAAAATGATAAATTTAAAGTAATTTGTATATTTTTTATTCTTACCAATGGCCCAGACTTAGCTGGTGCAAACTCAATATTATCAAGTGTCAAACACAAATTTTGAACCCACCAATCCCCAAAATTTGCATACAATACCGCAAATTAAAAGTCCTATCTGGCCCTCCATACTTTTACTACCTGCACATACGCAGTACTCAGGAAGAGACCAGAATTGGCGCCAACATCATTCTTTGTAGACGAGCCTACTAAAGTGATAACTCAGCAGGGAGGTATGAGTGCCCACTCATGGGAGGGCCATCCCCATCTGGGCCATTGGTCAGTATAAAAAATATACAAATTACTTCAAATTTATATTTTTATACTACAACCAATGGTCCAGACTTAGCCGAATCGTAAAAAGGCAGAGGGCCTAGGACTTAAAAATTAGCAGACCAAATACAGCTCCTAAGCCTGCATTCCAAGGTGAAAAGGAAATTAATTTTTTAAAGGAATTACATGTATGTCTCTCTATACAATAATAGAGAAGACATATCATCAATAAGGAGCCATATCCAAGTAATTCCGTATTCTTAGCATGAATGATTATGCTAATTGGGTGTAACAAGCCCCTAATTTTAAGGCTAGTCCAGACTAAGCCACTTAAATCAGGATGGCATATTCCCGAGTGAGAGACTAACCCCCACAAACACACGCCATATATATATAACAAGAGGCCCCAGGGGGCCTGAGGGCGCTCACCTGACATGGTAACCTAAAAATGAACCCAGAGAATTGATTTCAACAAGTTGCATCTGCTCCTCCTAAGAAAAGCTGATACCAAATATCTAAAGATTCTGACCAGTGGAGCTAAAAAAAAAAAGATTTTTAAAGAATATTCCTCATATTGAACTAAGTTATAATTTGGGCTCCCAACAAACTTGAATCTTGAAATTCCTCATTTTAAACTAAGTTACAATTCGGGCTACCAAAGTGAGCCAAAATATGAAGCCAGGGACTTGGCTTGAACAAACTTGAATCTCACACCCCTAAGCATGGTGCATACCCAATATGAAAAGATTCTGCCTGCTGGATCTTGAGAAGATTTTCAAAGAAATTTGCCTGAAATGCAATAAGTTCGAATTCGGGCTCCTATACTGAGCCCAAATATAAACCCAGGGGGCCGATTTGAACAATTTTGAATCAGATCCACCCCACAATGTTGCATAATGTTGCATATCAAATATCAAAAGATTCTGCCTGCTGGATCTGGAGAAGAAGATTTTTTAATGTTTTTCCATTTGCCTACAGTGTTAAAAAGTGCTGACTCAGCACTTTTTCAAAGTTCTGAAACTGTACCCTATGGTAAAACCGATGGCAATTTTTTTTTTTTGACCAATCCTTTCTGTTGGTCCTAAGGAAGCTTCACACCAAATAAAAATTCTCTGTGCCATGTAGTTTTGGAGATATGGCAGTTTCAAGGTTTTTCCTATTTTTAGCTCCCGAGGTTCCCACGGGCAATGAGAAAATTTTTTTTTTGCCTCAATCAACTACTTATGACCCATTATCATCTCATATAAATTTGGTTCAAATCGACCTCACGGTTCAGAAAATAGAAATTTTAGGCATGGCCAAAATTTTTGCCCCTCCCATAACGAAGGCAAATAATGCCCGGCAAACTTCTCTTGAACAAACTTGATTCTACACCTC
The DNA here is from genome assembly GCA_031216915.1 of Pictodentalium vernedei. Taxonomy (NCBI): domain Eukaryota; kingdom Metazoa; phylum Mollusca; class Scaphopoda; order Dentaliida; family Dentaliidae; genus Pictodentalium; species Pictodentalium vernedei. Next base: position 194,847,692 of record CM062289.1, read on the forward strand.
AAAAGGACTCTGTATACCACATATCAAGTCTCTGCTACTGGTGGTTCATTAGAAGATGATTTTCAAAACATTTGGCCATTTTTTCCCCACACCTCTGCTCAATATGAGCCGAAACCTAATTTGGATAAAAATCAAAATGCCCCTATATAACCACTACTTACATGAAATTTAATTAAAATGTGGCTAGTGGTTTAGGAGAAAGAGGCTCAAACACCACTTTCACGCCGGACGACGGATGACGGACGACGGACGAAGAGTGATAAGAAAAGCTCACCCTGACTTTCAGTCAGGTGAGCTAAAAACAATGCATCCGGTCAGAGATGCAAGACAATAACGGCCCAACACCCCAGGGTGAGGACGTAACAGTGGGGATAAACAGAATAAACCTTCTGTACAACACATTAAACTCCCAAGAAATTTAATAAAAAATTTCAATAAAAAACAGCCAGAAAGCTTAAGAGTTTAACCAGAGGGTTCATGGAAGGGTAGGAAAGGAACACATAACCCACAGTAGGTAAATCATTAGCAAAACTAATGACGTCAAGGCGTATATTCCAAAATTGGGTAACATGAAATAATTTTCGTATCATTTAAAAGTTACAGCCCTGAATGTCTAAAACCACCGTTGTTCACTTCCATCATCCATTAACTGCTTTGAATCCACCATATACTTCATTGATTTGTGTATGGCATCCACCAAAAGAGAGATTTAAAGCACAGATGTCAGTTGAGATGTTACTACTTAGGGCCAAACAAAGAAAGATGTGCAGTACTTCCTGAGTACTGCATATGCGCAAGTACTAAAAGTATGAAGGGCCAGATAGGACTTTTAATTTTCGGTATTGTATACAAATTTTGGGGAATGGGGGTTTCAAAACTTGTGTTTGGCCCTTGATAATGTTGAGTTTGCACCAACTAAGTCTGGGCCATTGGTTGAAGTATAAAAATCTTCGTTTTGTGGGGGTAAAAAATCCAGGGAAGACCTTGAAACTTCACCTTCACACACTTAACCCATTTTTATTTAAAACATCCCTGGCTGGGACGAACTACATGTGTATCCTCCAGATGTTCCATATCACTCAAACTTCCTGGAAAAATGAATGTTAATATAAACTGCTTCAAAAATTAGCTTACACATACATTCAAATTTCTTTCTAATAGTTCAAGCTGGCTTCAGTATTTCCTCCAATGAACATTTAATTTGCTAAAGCAAAACCAGCAGCCACTTTAACTGTCTGTTTCATACACAGAATGCTGTTATGTGAAGTATGTGTTTGAATACTGTGGCACAGTTTTCAAAATTCAAATATATGTAATATGAGCTCTTAGTAACTTCTAACCAATCAAATGCAATAACCAAGTGTGTCATAGCTAAAAAATCTAACTTTCGTACAGTGCAACAATAAATTTAGGTTTTAATTATGTTCTTCAACCCACTCGCAATCATCATAATCTTGGATTTAAAAACAAACTTTTTCTAAGTTCATTTGTCATCGTAAAATGTTCCTACCGCAACCTACTTTGCAATCATCACAACCTTAATGCAACCATTCTGCAATCAACTCTCAACCATAGTTATTTCAGCAATTTATCTGCACTCAATCCACAATCAACCCACACACAGTTGTCAGTTGGGAAACATGCAAGCATACCACGCAAGATGTTAGCATAACACGCATGGTTTATTCTTGCTGTAAGTATGTGATGCTTGCATTTTGCATGCCATTTCTACTAGAATACTGATTAGCCGAATGACTGTTCTGCAACCTTTCACATTTGGTTTATTGGCAAATCTGAAATGACATGAATTCACAAGCAGGGATGTAGAAAGGGATGTACGCACATGACCACCCCACCAACAACTTTTACCAGAAATAGTTCTCTTTACCAATAAATTTATAAACCACAATACCACCACCAGAGAATCAGGGAATAATTTGACAATAATTTTTCTCTTCTATGGCTTCTGAAGACGTGAACAGTGCACAGTTTTTGCTCCATATTCCAACAAATTGTTTCAGATTGTTGGGTAGAACTAAAACAATTTATCGTGATACGCTTGAACCGTGACACATTGTGTATGATTCAACACATATTGTCATTCACTATGTAATCATAATACGATAAATATCAATAATATCAGGCAAAACAACTTTAATTTTGAAAGCTGGTGCAGTTAAACTGTACTTTTTTTGCATACCAACCTTGACAGTGATAAATATGTCATTAACATTATTATTCAGTTAACCCAAGTTGGTAAATTCCATCTAATATGCAAAATATTGATTTGATTATTCCATTATATCTTGTTTGACAGAGCTCAGAGTTGTGTCAAGCAAGATATAAGGGATTAAATGGTTTGAACAATTTTTCTAAGAGGACAAAAGAGCTAGAAAACGGCTCATAAAAACAAAACATTAAATTACTGAATGCCTATGGTTAGAACATTGAGAAATTACCTATTGTTTAAAGAGTGCATTCAAAAATTTGTAATAAAAGGAAGCAAATGGAAATGAATACATTTCATATTTGATAGTTCCAGTTGCAAGAGAGATCATACGTATCATGATACATATCAAATCATGCAGATTGAATTCCGAGATATATTGTATTGGTTGGGAAGCATATCATTGCAGCCCTTTTGGTGGGAACATTTGTTAACTCCTTACATGCTGCTGGCAGATATTCCTGCCCAGGACAGGATCTCACTTGTCACTGACAGAAGTATAATATGAGCACATTTATTCGAATTGTCTCATGTAAATTAAAAGGATTTTTTACCAATGATCCCTTCTATTAAATTTAGATGCATTTTTCATCAAATCTGGTAATGGCTGCTTCATAGCAGCCATAACTAGATTTGATAAAAATATCTTGGAACAAGAGGCCCCAGGGGGCCTGAGGGCGCTCACCTGACATGGTAGCCTAAATATCAACCCAGAGAATTGATTTCAACAAGTTGCATCTGCTCCTCCTAAGAAAAGCTTATACCAAATATCCAAAGATTCTGACCAGTGGATCTAAAAAAGATTTTTAAAGAATATTCCTCATATTGAACTACGTTATAATTCGGACTCCCACAGGGAGCCCATATATGAACCCAGGGACTTCGCTTTAACAAACCTGAATCTCACCCCCCTAAGGATGCTGCATACCAGTTATCTAAAGATTCCGACTGCTGGATCTAAAGAAGATTTTTAAAGAAAATTCCTCATTTTGAACTAAGTTATAATTCGGGCTCCAACAGTGAGCCCAAATATGAACCCCGGGACTTGGCTTGAACAAAATTGAATCTCACCCCCTAAGCATGGTGCATACCCAACATCAAAAGATTCTGCCCTCTGGATCTTGAGAAGAAGATTTTCAAAGAAATTTGCCTGAAATGCACCAAGTTCAAATTTGGGCTCCTATACTGAGCCCAAATATAAACCCAGGCAGGAGGCCGATTTGAACAAACTTGAATCAGATCCACCCCACAATGTTGCATACCAAATATCAAAAGATTCTGCCTGCTGGATCTGGAGAAGAAGATTTTTGAAGAAATTTGCCTGAAATGCACTAAGTTCGAATTCGGGCTTCTATAGTGAGCCCAAATATGAATCCAGGGAGCTGATTTGAACAAACTTGAATCAGATCCACCCCACAATGTTGCATACCAAATATCAAAAGATTCTGCCTGCTGGATCAGAAGAAGAAGATTTTTAAAGAAATTTGCCTGAAATGCACTAAGTTCAAATTTGGGCTCCTATACTGAGCCCAAATATAAACCCAAGGGGCTGATTTGAACAAACTTGAATCACATCCACCCCACAATGTTGCATACCAAATATCAAAAGATTCTGCCTGCTGGATCTGGAGAAGAAGATTTTTTTAAGAAATTTGCCTGAAATGCACTTGCCTGAAATGCACTAAGTTCGAAATCGGGCTCCTATACTGAGCCCAAATGTGAACCCAGGGGGCCAATTTGAACACTTGAATCAGATCCACCCTACAATGTTGCATACCAAATATCAAAAGATTCTGCCTGCTGGATCTGGAGAAGATTTTTTAATGTTTTTCCCATTGCCTACAGTGTTAAAAAGTGCTGACTCAGCACTTTTTCGAAGTCCCGAAACTGTACCCTATGATAAAACCGTTGGCAATTTTTTTGTACCAATCCTTTCTGTTGGTCCTAAGGAAGCTTCATACCAAATAAAAATTCTCGGTGCCGTGCAGTTTTGGAGATATGGGCGTTTTAATTTTTTCTATTTTTAGCTCCTGCGGTTCCGACGGGGCCAGGAAAAAATTTTTTGGCATAAATCAAGTACTTATAACCCAATAATACCTCATATTAAATTTGTTTCAAATCGGCCTCTGGGTTCAGAAAATAGAAATTTGGGGCGGGGCAAAAATTCTTGCCCCTCTCAGAACAAAGGTAAATATTGCCCGTCAAACTTCTCTTGAACAAACTTGAGTCTAAACCTCAAATGGAAGCTGCATACCAAATATCAAGTCTCTGCTATGGCTGGTTCATGAGAAGTAGATTTTTAAAAATTTTGTGTATTTTGGCCCCACCCAACTCCACAATTTGAGCAGAAATCCAATTTGAAGAAAAACCCAAATGCCCCTATATAACCACTACTTACATGAAATTTAATTAAAATGTGGTCAGTGGTTTAGGAGAAAGAGGCTCAAACAGCACCTTCACGCAGGACGACGGGCGGCGGACGACAGACGACGGATGGACGGACGAAGAGTGATAAGAAAAGCTCACCCTGACTCAGTCCGGTGAGCTAAAAACTCAGTGGGTTCCGAGTTAAATATGGAGCTAAAAATGTGCACTTTTCTCAACAGCAGAGGTTATTTATTTATTTATTTATTTATTTATTTTTAATTTATTTATTTATTTATTTATTTATTTATTTATTTATTTATTTATTGGTGTTTAAGGTCACATATTTATGCACAATGGCTAATCATGACCGTGACAGTTTTACGGGTGGAGGAAGCCGGAGTACCCAGAGAGAACCACCGAGAAACAACGAGCAGCTGCCAGCTCCCCAACATCGTAACTCCGCACTGCAGCACAAGCAGGGTTAGATTGGTTGAAGACATGTGCACCATCGACGTGCAGTACGCCTTAGTACACGGCGTCATCGTGCCCCCACGTGGGCAATGGAGATGAAGTGTCTTGTCCAAGGACACAACGCGGTTGCCGCAGGTGGGATTCGAACCGAGGACCTCTCGGCTTGCAGCCTGCACCTCTACCTACTGAGCCACCGTGCTCCCAACAGCAGAGGTTAATCCCAAAGAAAGCTTTGTGAATTGTATTCCTAAGGCACAAGGGACACCAATAATATATATATCAGTATATGGGTGCCCCTCTATCACCATCCAAGTTTAAAATGCTTTGAAATTCTTCCCATGCCCTTTTTCACAAGATTCAACTCTGACAATGACATTATTTTATGAACATTTCTCAGCAAATTTTGGCATTCTATGAAGAGTGAACTGGTAGTGCTAAATTAAATTTGGTTATCGAAAATTGTTCAATGTCTTTGCCCTGTTACAGTTTATAGGAGAGTGCCTATGGGCACTCTCCCATAAATTGTAACAAAGCACATTCATACAGACAACATTATTTCATCGCAAAGATAATAAGAAGCACTTACACGGATTTCAAAACCTTGAAGTGGCAGTACATGCACTTTAGAATGAAGCCCAAATATGAGCTTCCAGCATGTTATCAGCAAACCTGTATTTCATTTGCTGTTCTGGGCTGCAAAAGTAATCTATCACAAGCAAATTGAATATGGTTGTGATCAAAGAAATGCATGCAGTAATTACAGACCCGTTAATGACTAATTGTGTTTGTAGACTCCAATACAAGCTGCAATGATCACAGATATGAGCATAGATCTACCTGAAGGAGACAAAAAAGTGTACTCACCATGGTCATCTGTTCCATACTCATCCAATAAATCTGTGAGGGCATCTCTGAACTCTATCATACCTTGTGCAGGGATAGCAACTTGGGACCTTGGACCACCTCTGGGTATCGTTTGTGAGACCTATAAAGTAGTAAAACTCTGTATGCTCACAAAATTTGTGCCTCTCATGTATTGAAAAGGTGAATGTAATAGAACTATAATTTAGGATAGTATCCTCCCCAACCCTTCCTCTACCAACTTTATTTCTTCAGGAATGCGTCTCTGAAGATGGCGCTTGGATTACATATTTTGAAATATGTGCATGTTCACTTGCTAGTGGTCATGTTCGACATTTCATAGTAAAACGTTCAGCAATGTTGGGGGATTGGAGAGGAGTTTTAGTTTTCTACAGGTACTTCATATGGACTGATGTATGGCCTTCCATTTACTCTTCAGAGCTTAATTCCAACTTTAATCATTTGTATTACAACAGGATATTTGCCCTAACATGCAGTCTCTGCGTTACATTCCAAGTACCTTGGTAGTGTTTTTAGTCGAGGCTTGGACACCTATATAGGCTCAGACAAAAAGCCACTCATCCATCCACAATTCAATCACATGCCACCCAACCTAAGTCTAGGAAGGGGGGGGGGGGGGGGTAAAAATGGGAGGGGGAATTAAAAGTACCGATAATTTCTTAACGCAATCTTTTTTCTCATTATTTTGCCCTTTAAAAGGACCCTCAGCCCAGACTTTGGTTGCTAGGTCCTATTATATTAACAGAGCAGAATTTGTCTACAACACTACATAAGCCTTCACTCAACGTCCCAGGGTTACCAGGAGAAAATGACCCCAATACATTTAGGGTTCCTCCTCGTCTCATCATACTCAACACAAATGTCAAGTTTGGTTTTGACCAACCCCGCAGAACTTTGGAGAGTGGAAACTAAGAAAATTTGTTATATTAAAGATCAAAGTGACCTTGACTCTTGATCTAATGACTGCAAATAAGTAGTGTTTTTTCTCTCATCATTCCAACCTACATGTCAAGTTAGGTTTCATTTGGCCCAGCAGAATTTTAATTAGAGTGCAGAAACAAACTCCTTGCAAAATTTCAAGTTCCTCACTGACCCTGACCTTTGATGCAAAAGCCTCAAGTAGAGTTCTTCCTCTCACATGTAAAGTTTGGTTTTAATCAGCCAAGCAAAACTTCAATTACTGAGCAGAAACCAACTTCATCTACAGACAGATGGACAGATAAGGCCATGGCAACTCAATGAACCCTTGGCCCAACCACATCGACATTTATTTTGAATCCTCAATAAGTTTTTACTAGGGCTGAAATGGTTACGGGATTTTCGTGACCGGTTAACCGCGATATATAACCGTGGTTAATCGGTTAATCGCGGTTAAATATTACCATAGTCTTGTAAATAGCTTTTCAGAAAAAAGGCGGGGTACAATTATCCACTTAATGTCACCAGATCAAGGGAATTAATTGTGTTTTCTTTGAAAAGTTTGCGAATTCCAAGGCTTCTCACTTAGAGGATTTGATTCAAGATATAATCACAGATATAAAGAAATTGCAATTCATACCTTGTCCTTGTTATGTAACACAGATATGCTAAACACACACGTTATCACTGTCACGGAAATAATCCGAAATATGTGAGTGAAATGTGTTATTGTTTTTGGTTTGTAAAATAAAACTGTACATCACATTGCAAACTAAAAATAACAAGAGCGCTCGTATCGCTGAAGCAATACAATGTCCCCTACCGGACTAATGAGCATTAATAATTATACAAATGTTATAACCTGGATGTGATCAGCATGAATTCCATTGAAGCATTTCCAAAAAAAGTCCAGAAAACTGATATTTTGGTGCTTTTCCATATTTCCAAGAGCCATAACTCACACAAGAATAATGCAATCAGCATGAAACTCAAACTTGATCTGTAAGTCAAAGTTCTATAGTAGGTTAACAAGAATGAAATCATTCGGTTGAAGCATTTCCAAAAAAAGTCCGAAAAACTAAAGTATGACTGAAAGACTGACAGACAGACTGACAGAGTACAAATGAAACTTGATCTGTAAGTCATCGTTCTATAGTGGGTTACCAAAAATGAAATCACTCCGTTGAAGCGTTTCTAAAAAAAGTCCGGAAAACTAAAGTATAACCAACAGACTGACTGACAAACTGACGGATGGATGGACAGAGTGTAAATGAAACTTGATCTGTAAGTCATCGTTCTATAGGAGGTTACCAAAAATGAAATCATTCCGTTGAAGCGTTTCCCAAATAAGTCCGGAAAACTAAAGTACGACCGACAGACTGACTGACGGATGGATGGACAGAGTGTAAATGAAACGTGATCTGTAAGTCATCGTTCTATAGGAGGTTACCAAAAATGAAATCATTCCGTTGAAGCGTTTCCAGAAAAAGTCCGGAAAACTGATATTTTGGTGCTTTTCCATATTTCCAAGGGCAATAACTCACACAAGAATAATGCAATCAGCATGAAACTCAAACTTGATCTGTAAGTCATCGTTCTATAGTAGATTACCAATGAAATTGTCAATGACACTGCAGCTCAACTTGTCAAGACAAAGAAATGTACATGTATAGTATGTGACACAGCAATGACAAACATCTAGGTAATGACCTGATAACAAAGGTACATATAAAGTATTGTAACGGTCTGTACATAAATACTGACCGTTGCCTGTAACAAATGTATAGGTAAAGTATTGTAAAGGTGGGTGACAGTCAGATGCTAAACTAGAAAAGAAATCTTTTGCGTCCCAGAGTGGGTCTGACTGGACCCCAAAATATTTTTTCTCATAGCACAGTGATAACAACGGCACCCCAAAACACACTCGTTCCTGTCCCAAGGTGAAAACAAAGGTACCCAAGAAGTTTTGTGAAGATCAGTTCATAAATACGAGCTGTATAGAACTTGTGACAAAAAATTGATTGGACACTGGCAACCATCTTGAATTTTGGACCGCACCCAGAAACACTCGTTCTCGTCCCAAGGTGATAACAAAGGTACCCAAGAAGTTTTGTGAAGATCGGTTGATAAATACAGCCTCTAGCCCGAGCCGTATTGAGATGTGCACTTACAGTGTATAAGTAGCACTGAATAAATCAAAGTTCATCTAATTTGCATAATTTTTGCACAAGAAAAAAACCCGTACTATATGTGATGTATTCCATGTTACTAAACATTCATACAAAAATTTATTCAAATCAGAACTTTCATACAGAAGTTCTGTACAAAAGACTGATTGCACTAATTTTGGTACAAAAATGGCTGCTGGTGGCCATCTTGAATTTCGGACCACACCCAAAAACACTCGTTCTCATCCCACGGTGATAACAAAGGTACCCAAGAAGTTTCGTAAAGATCGGTTCATAAATGCGGCCTCTAGCCTGAGCAGTATAGAAGTTTTTGTACAAAAAACTGATTAGACCTAATTTCGGTACGAAATGGCCACTGGCAGCCATCTTGAATTTTGGAGCGCACCCAGAAACACTCGTTCTCGCCCCAAGGTGATAACAAAGGTACCCAAGACGTTTCGTGAAGATCGGTTCATAAATACAGACTCTAGCCCAAGCCGTATTGACATGTGTACTTACTGTGTGTAAGTAGCACTGAAAAAATCAAAGTTCATCCAATTTGCATAATTTCTGCACGAGAAAAAACCCCGTATTATATGTAATGTATCCCATGGTACTAAACATTCACACAAAAAATAATTGAAATCAGCGCTTTCATATGGAAGTTCTGTGCAAAAATCTGATTGCACCAAATTTTGTACAAAATGGCTGCCATCGGCCATCTTGAATTTCGAATCGCACCCCAAAACACTCGTTCTCGTCCCACGGTGATAACAAAGGTACCCAAGGAGTTTCGTAAAGATCGGTTCATAAATACGGCCTCTAGCCCGAGCCGTATTGGCATTAGCACTTACAGTGCTGAAAGTAACACCAAAAAACATCAAAGTTAGTCTAATTTGCATAATTTACGCACGAGAAAAAAACACGTATTATATGTGATGTATCCCATGGTACTAAACATTCACACAAAAAATTATTCAAATCAGAGCTTTCATATGGAAGTTCTGTACAAAAAACAGATTTCTGCATCGTCGGTACAAAATGGCGGCTGGCAGCCATCTTAAATTTCGGACCATACCCCAAAAAACTCGTTCTCGTCCCACGGTCATAACAAAGGTACCCAAGAAGTTTCGTAAAGATCGGTTCATAAATACGGCCTCTAGCCCGAGCCGTATCCAATTGTTGACGGACAGACGGACAGACGGACCATGGCATAAGCTCAAATTTGGCTTTTCCAAAGTTGAGCTAAAAATTTATTCAAATCAGAACTTTCATACAGAAGTTCTGTACAAAAGACTGATTGCACTAATTTTGGTACAAAATGGCTGCTGGTGGCCATCTTGAATTTCGGACCACACCCAAAAACACTCGCTCTCATCCCACTGTGATAACAAAGGTACCCAAGAAGTTTCGAAAAGATTGGTTCATAAATATGGCCTCTAGTCTGAGCTGTATAGAAGTTGTGTACAAAAACTGAATAGACCTAATTTCGGTACAAAATGGCCACTGGCAGCCATCTTGAATTTTAGACCGCACCCAGAAACACTCGTTCTCATCCCAAGGTGATAACAAAGGTACCCAAGACATTTCGTGAAGATCAGTTCATAAATACAGACTCTAGTCTGAGCCGTATTGACATGTGTACTTACTGTGTGTAAGTCGCTCTGAAAAAATCAAAGTTCATCTAATTTGCATAATTTCTGCACGAGAAAAAAACCCGTATTATATGTGATGTATCCCATGGTTCTAAACATTCACACAAAAAATTATTTAAATCAGCACTTTCACATGGAAGTTCTGTGCAAAAATCTGATTGCACCTAATTTTGTACAAAATGGCTGCCATCGGCCATCTTGAATTTCGGACCGGACCCAAAACCACTCGTTCTCGTCCCACGGGGATACCAAAGGTACCCAAAAAGTTTCGTAAAGATCGGTTCATAAATACGGCCTCTAGCCCGAGCCGTATTGGCATTTGCACTTACAGTGCTGAAAGTAACACAAAAAAACATCAAAATTAGTCTAATTTGCACAATTTACGTACAAGAAAAAAACCCGTATTATATCTGATGTATCCCATGGTACTAAACATTCATACAAAAAATTATTCAAACCAGAGCTTTCATATGGAAGTTCTGTACAAAAAACAGATTTCTGCATCATCGGTACAAAATGGCGGCTGGCAGCCATCTTGAATTTCGGACCGCACCCAAAAACACTTGTTCTCGTCCCACGGTCATAACAAAGGTACCCAAGAATTTTCGTAAAGATCGGTTCATAAATACAGCCTCTAGCCCGAGCTGTATCCAATTGTTGACGTACGGACAGATGGCCAGACGGACGACGGGCCATGACAAAAGCTCAAATTTGGCTTCGCCAAAGTTGAGCTAAAGATGAAATCATTCCGTTGAAGCGTTTCCAAAAAAAGTATGGAAAACTGAAATTTTGGCGCTTTTCCATATTTCCAAGGGCCATAACTCACACATGAATAATGCAATCAGCATGAAACTCAAACTTGATCTGTAAGTCATCGTTCTATAGTAGTTTACCAAAAATGAAATCATTCCGTTGAAGCGTTTCCAAAAAAAACCTCCGGAAAACTGATATTTTGGTGTTTTTTTCATATTTCCAAGGGCCGTAACTCACACAAGAATAACGTAATCAGCATGAAACTCAAACTTGATCTGTAAGTCATCGTTCTATAGAAGTTTACCAAAAATGAAATCATTCTGTTGAAGCATTTCCAAAAAAACTCCGGAAAACTGATATTTTGGTGCTTTTTCCCATATTTCCAAGGGCCGTAACTCACACAAGAATAGTGCAATCAGCATGAAACTCAACCTTGATCTGTAAGTCATCTTTCTTTTGTAGTTTACCAAAAATGAAATCAATCCGTTGAAGCGTTTCCAAAAAAACTCCGAAAAACTAAAAAGTGACTGACAGACGGACAGACTGACGGATGGACGGAGTGCAAACCTATAGTCCCCTCTGGCGATGCCGGTAGGGGACTAATAAACAAAACTTTTTTATGACCTCCAAGTAAGTCAAGGGAAAATAATTCAAAGTATCCCAGCAAGGGCATTCATCTTGTTATAAAAAAATGCTCTCTTGTGTTAAGGTAGATAGGTGTGATAATTCATTTCAATCTGACAAATCGTGACACTACTAGAGCAATGAACATGCGGAAAGTACATATTTATCTGTCAATATTTGTGCAAGAGCATTTGTTCTGCCACACAATCTACTGTGCCATAATACAGGTGATACATGATAACAACTATTGAATCCAACAGACACTGGCAGAGTTAGAGCCGTAAGTATGTTGGATGGACATATTGCATTACAAACATCTGAACAAACATATGTACAAATTGCACATCTCTCTTTAAACTCACTGTCCCAGAAGGGGCATCACAAAGATGGTACTTCACCATTTACTGTTCAAAAAATGTACTCATCCAACAACAAACTGGCTAAGGTTCCGCTCCACAGTTTTCCAGGCATTTCCAAATGTGACATGCCATACACTCTCTTCAAATGCAAATATCCTGTAACTTAGTTATCAAACCCATTACATGTATTACATTTCCCAAATCCACAAAAAACATATAACACTATCTGACTAAGTAGAAATAAACAATCTGAATGTGGGTGGAATTATTTATTGTCAAAGGCAAGACTTCAACCTGAAAAATTGCCTGAAAAAATACCGAAACCAGTCATTTTCAGCCACCCAGCAGCCTCAAAAGCAGAATTTTCCCACCAACCCCGCCTACCCACCCCTGGAGCAGAGCATCCCTTGTTTCTAAAATGCAAAAAAAAATTTATATGTTTCCGTCTCATTTTTTAGTTACCTGCCTGGTAACAAACCCGTGTAAAAATTACATTTAAAAAAATAGCCAATTTTTCGAAGCCACTGTTTCCCATAATTCATCTGGTAATTTACCCCTATGTATCAGACTCCAACTTTGGGACCAAAACTTCAAATTCTCTTGTCCAACAAAAACCCTAATGTAATCATATATCTGATACTAAAAATATTTCTCTATTTTACATGGCCTTAGTTTCAACATACGCCCTTTGTTTAGAATTTCACCCCTGTGCAATAGTGCGAAACTGTGGAGCGGAACCTAATGTCAAATAGCTAGCAAAACTTGAATTACTCTCATCAAATGCAAGCTCTCAGGCCACCAGTCTATTTCTGTTCGGAATTTGATGCCATTATGGGCCGACTGTTTACCCACTTTTTGTGGAAATTTACATGCAGACGACAGTTCATGAAAAATGATGTGCCTTCACTTACAAAGATAAACAGCTATTCCTTCCTTCTCCCAAACATTAAGTACTTAATTTCCCTTTAAAACATCCAAGATATAATATTAACATAATTTGTGGAACTATCCATGGTATTCAAGTTTTAACTATGGCTGCAGCAAGATTTTATTTCGGATTTATTTATTTATTGGTGTTTAAGGTCACATATTTTTGCACAATGGCTAATCATGACCACAACATGTGTATCAACTCAAGACCAGGGGTGAGTGTTAATAAGCCATGTTGCCCATTTTAGAGAGGGTTTGCACCTCTCAAGCATTGGTGACTGGGTCCTATTTTACCAGTAAAACAGAGCCTGTTTACCGCAGTGAATAGGCACTGCTTCACTTCCTGGGGTTCCCGCAGGGATAATTTCGGATTGAAATGTCATCAAAATGTCACTTAAATTAAGAGTCCATTGAACAATGTTTCTAGCTTTGATTCATAGAGAATAAAATCATTATAGAATTTTTCAGATTCAATCGTCCTGAATATATCAGTTGGTTGGAAAAGCAAAAGGTAGGTTCGCTTTTCCAACCATCTGAAATATATCAGATGGGTGAATTTAAACAATGGCAGTGACCTTTTTGAGAGCGACACTGGTTACAGACCATAAATATGTCCAGTTTCTTACAGAATTAAGGCTGGTGGGGATATGAAATGTGCGGGAGTGGGGGATGGTGGAAGGCTGCAGGTCAAATCACATTACAGAACATGTTACTGTGGGGTGGGGGGGAGTTACAAGAGGGTTTGGAAAATGGGAGAATACCCCATATGTCCAACCATTAGGTAGCAATTCGCTGTGGAACCACCTCATGGAAATATATCTGCTTGTACCTTTATTTGTTATAAGTGGGAGCGCGGTGGCTCAGTTGGTAGAGGTGCAGGCTGCAAGCCGAGAGGTCCTCGGTTCGAATCCCACCTGCGGCAACCGCGTTGTGTCCTTGGGCAAGACACTTCATCTCCATTGCCCGCGTGGGGGCACGATGACGCCGTGTACTAAGGTGTACTGCACGTCGATGGTACGCATGTCTTCAACCAATCTAACCCTGCCTGTGCTGCAGTGCGGAGTTACGATGTTGGGGAGCTGGCAGCTGCTCGTCGTTGCTCGGTGGTTCTCTCCGGGTACTCCGGCTTCCTCCACCCGTAAAACTGTCACGGTCATGATTAGCCATTGTGCATAAATATGTGACCTTAAACATCAATCAATAAATAAATAAATAATTTGTTATAAGCATGTAGACCTAACAAGCAAGGATCACCAATTGGCCTGTTAACTGAAAATTTGTTTGATAGTCCAATAAGTTTATTGAAAAGTCTACCAGGTGGTGGAAAAAATGCATCAGTGATGGGGGGAGGGGGTGGGATGGGGTGGGCTAGTGTATTATTCACAAGTAGAAATCTGGCCACTCATAATTGAAAGATTCCTGGAATTCACACAAAACAAAACAAATTCTACGAGAAATAATGTGATATTTCATTATGCATTGCATTTTTAATACAAAAGAAGTCTGAACCAGTTAGAAATATGCGGTCTGGAAACTATGTATCATCAGAGCATGTTTTCTTACCACATGTTCTGTGGATCATTACCAAATGAGACGCATGCATTTTCCATCTTTAGGAAGTATGCACTCTTCAATTCAAAATGAATAAACTATGAGGTAGACCTACCAACTGTTTTTTCCACAGTTATGAGAATAACAATTTTTTCTAATTTGAGACACGAGATGCAAGCAATCTTGTTTAGAGGTCCAAGAGAAGACAATGGGCAAGTGGGTTAACAAAAACTTCTAGATGCTAAAATTGCAAATGTGTGAATACAGTGTAGGGTAATCCCAAATTATTTTTCTTATTTATTATTATGCCAGATTATGAAGGTAACAAAGTAATCATACATTCTAATGAAAGTGTCAATGACACTGTAGCTCAACTTGTCAAGACATGTACATGTATAGTATGTGACACAGCAATGACAAACATCTAGGTAATGACCTGATAACAAAGGTACATATAAAGTATTGTAACGGTCTGTACATAAATACTGACCGTAGCCTGTAACAAAAGTACAGGTAAAGTATTGTAAAGGTGGGTGACAGTCAGATGCTAAACTAGAAAAGAAATCTTTGAGTCCCAGAGTGGGTCTGACTGAACCCCAAAATATTTGTTCTCATAGCACAATGATAACAAAGGCACCCCAAAACACACTCATTCTTGTCCCAAGGTGAAAACAAAGGTACCCAAGAAGTTTCGTGATGATCAGTTCATATACGAGCTGTATAGAAGTTGTGACAAAAAACTGATTGGACCTAATTTCGGTACAAAATGGCCACTGGCAGCCATCTTGAATTTTGGACCGCACCCACAAACACTCGTTCTTGTCCCGAGGTGATAACAAAGGTACCCAAGAAGTTTCGTGAAGATCGGTTGATAAATACAGACTCTAGCCCGAGCCGTATTGACATGTGCACTTACAGTGTATAAGTAGCACTAAATAAATTAAAATTCATCTAATTTGCATAATTTCTGCACGAGAAAAAAACCCGTACTGTATGTGATGTATTCCATTTTACTAAACAGTCATACAAAAATTTATTCAAATCAGAACTTTCATACAGAAGTTCTGTACAAATGACTGATTGCACTAATTTAGGTACAAAATGGCTGCTGGTGGTCATCTTGAATTTTGGACCACACCCAAAAACACTCGTTCTCATCCCACGGTGATAACAAAGGTACCCAAGAAGTTTCGTAAAGATCGATTCATAAATACGGCCTCTAGCCTGAGCCGTATAGAAGTTGTGACAAAAAACTGATTGGACCTAATTTCGGTACAAAATGGCCACTGGCAGCCATCTTGAATTTTGGACCGCACTCAGAAACACTCGTTCTCATCCCAAGGTGATAACAGAGGTACCCAAGAAGTTTTGCGAAGATCGGTTGATAAATACAGCCTCTAGCCCGAGCCGTATTGACATGTGTACTTACTGTGTGTAAGTAGCACTGAAAAATCAAAGTTCATCTAATTTGCATAATTTCTGCACGAGAAAAAAACCCGTATCATATGTGATGTATCCCTTGGTACTAAACATTCATACAAAAAATTATTCAAATCAGAGCTTTCATGTGGAAGTTCTGCGCAAAAATCTGATTACCCCAAATTTTGAACAAAATGGCTGCCAGCAGCCATCTTGAATTTCGAACCAGACCCCAAAACACTCGTTCTCGTCCCACGGTGATAACAAAGGTACCCAAGAAGTTTTGTAAAGATCGGTTCATAAATACGGCCTCTAGCCCCAGCCGTATTGGCATTTGCACTGACAGTGCTGAAAGTAACACTAAATAAATCAAAGTTAGTCTAATTTGCATAATTCAAGCACGAGAAAAAAACCCGTATGATATGTAATGTATCTCTTGTTACTAAATATTCATACAAAAAATTATTCAAATCAGAGCTTTCATATGGAAGTTCTGTACAAAAAACAGATTTCTGCAACGTCAGTACAAAATGGCGGCTAGCAGCCATCTTCAATTTCGGACCGCACCCAAAAACACTTGTTCTCGTCCCACAGTCATAACAAAGGTACCCAAGAAGTTTCGTAAAGATCGGTTCATAAATACGGCCTCTAGCCCGAGCAGTATTCAATTGTTGACGTACGGACAGATGGACGACAGGCCATGATAAAAGCTCATATTTGGCTTCGCCAAAGTTGAGCTAAAAATATTAAATTCGCAAACACGGAGACGAATGGAATGTGGTTTTTACTCAGCACTGTGTGTTTGACATTCAGCATGACAATTAGTCTGCCTCATATGAATTTGTAAGCTATTAAATTTACTGTTAGAGGCACACCTGTGAGAATTTGAAACACGCATTGATCTTCACACATTTTATTTTATTATTTGTATTTATCATGCTGTCCACAAATGCGTGAAACCTTAACACTCCACGATGTCTGTACTGTAGTAGACATTTTATTTCTATAAATCTACAAGAAAATTGTCTGCAAGACAATTTTCATGTAGATATATAGAAAATAAATTTCAGCAATATTTTATTTATTTATTGGTGTTTAAGGTCACATATTTCTGCCCAATGGCTAATGATGACCACGACTGATTTACGGGAGGAGGAAGCCGGAGTACCCAGAGCAAACCACTGAGCAACTGCGAGCAACTGTCAGCTCCAAGGTCATATGGTGTCGGTGACAGTTTTACGAGTGGAGGAAGCCAGAGTACCCGGAGAGTACCACCACCAAGCAACGACTAGCAGCTGCCAGCTCCCCAACATCATAACTCCGCACTGCAGCACTGTCAGGGTTAGACTGGTTGAAGACATGCACACCATCGACGTGCACACGGCTTCATCATGCCCCCATGTGGACAATCAGTGTTAAGTGCCTTGCCCATGGACACAACACAGGCAGGAGTGGTAGTCCGAATCAATCGCTCAGATGGTCACCCATTCAAGGACTAACCGGGCTCGACGTTGCTTAACTTTGATGATCTGATGAGAACCGGTTACTGCAAAGCCACAGCGCCCCCCCCCCCCCCCCCAACAAACTAACTCCACACAAGCAGGGTTAGCATTGGCTGAAGACAAGTGTACCACTAACGTGCAGTACGCCTTAGTACACAGTGCCACCGTGTCCCCACGTGGGCAATGGAGATGAAGTGTCTTGCACATTGCCGCAAGTGGGGTTCAAATTGATGACCTTTCGGCTTGCAGCCTGCGCCACTACCTACCAAGCCACCACGCCACCAATTTCAGCAATTTGATAATAAATTATGTGAAATCAGCTAACAGAACTCTCTCATCCCTGGATACACTGTTGGAAAGCTCATTCCAAATGTGACTTACAAGAGCATTTTCTATGCAAAAGGAAAGGAAGACATCAAGTTCTGATAATCATTCTGAAAAAAAGTAATAAAACAACATTGGTCCAAAAAACAATGCTTAAAATGTAATCCACCATGGAAACTTACTGACCACACATGAACCTGCTATCTTACCCTTAAAAATCTACCCCTCTTATTTTCCTTCAAATCTAAATAGTATCTTCTGTTTTCTTTTATTATCACTTCACTTTTCAACTTGCCATCTTCAGGTGGGTTATCTGGACTCGGAGGACCTGTTGTGAGGAATTGAAAAAGATAAATTAATATCAAGCCCAAGACGAATTTTCGGGATGAGTGCTAGAAACCACCACTTACTATATGGATCCATTAAAAAGTTCAGAAAGCCACTTTAGGGGCTTCACATTGCATGCATTAGTTTGTTGCTTTCAAAGCAGAAGATAAAAAATAAACAGCTGCGTCATGAGCGCATGATACGCCCGTTATTAATTACAAGAGGGAAGCACACAATATGAGTATACATGTGTACTTGTCAGGTTTTTTTTATATTCTTGTACAATAATCATAACCAACAACATACTGTGTTCAATAATTTGGAAATAAAATTATTTGAATTTCATGTATATATCTTATGTCTATAGAGATCATAACTTCAAGAAAAAATCAACGATTTTCTAAGTAATAAAGTCCCATAACTCTGGAATGCCTAATCGAACGGCAACACCAACTGAAAGGGAGCTTCCTTCTATCAACATAAACCACCCACCAAAAAATCGTGAAAATTTCTCCAAGCGTTCTCGAGTTATCGTACAACGTGTAAAAAATCAACAATTTTCTAAGTAATAAAGTCCCATAACTCTGGAATGACTAATCGGACGGCGACACTAAACGAAAGGGAACTTCCCTCCATCGATATACACCACCTACTCAAAAAACACGAAAATCTCTCAAAGCGTTCTTGAGTTATCGTACGATGTGTAAAAAATCGACAATTTTCTAAGTAATAAAGTCCCATAACTTTGGAATGACTGATCGAACGGCGACACTAAACGAAAGGGAGCTTCCCTCCATCGATATACACCACCTACCCCAAAATCACGAAAATCTCTCAAAGCGTTATTGAGTTATCGTACAACGTGTGACCGGACGGACAGACGGACAGCGGGATACCATAATACGACCCGTTTTTTCAAAACGGGCGTATAAAAATTATAAAGAAAATTTTAATTTATTGGAGTCCCAACAGACGCTTCTCTCCAATTAATTGCAACACAAGTATTTATGAGTACAATCTTACTAAACTAAGCCCCCTTTTGGTGGTCTCATGGTATCTTAAAAAATAGTCTAGTCCTATGAAAGTGTCCTAGCAAGCTCTGTTCTGTGAAATATTAAAAAACAACCTAACAAAATTTTTTTTTTCTTCAACTACTGTGGTTCTCTCTACCCCTCCCTTCCCCTCACCCCTCTCCAAAAAAAAAGAATTCTGGAATAACTGAAATACTTATGACCCAGTTATATACTACATTGCAAATTTGGTTCACATCTGCCCATTGGATCTGAAAATAGAGTGTAGCCCATTGGATCTGAAAATAGAGTGTAGCCCAAATCTGGGACCCCAAATTTTGACTTACTGAGTTTCTTTGAAACAAAGTGAATCTGCATCACTAAAGTAAGTTCCAAATAAGAAATCTAAGCATTATTGCAAGTGGCTTATAAAAAAGATGATTTTTAAAGCATAATACACTTAGAGAACATTAACCCCTCCCCCAAAGGGATATAGTAATTATTTTTTTTTTTTTTTTTGGGGGGGGGGGGAGGGGGGGGGGGGGATAAGAATAAATTCCACCAACCTGAAGAAGCCAGTAGTTTCATTTGAACAAAAGAGAAAAGGTTTACTCCAAAGATGGCCTATGCCATAAATGAATAAATTTGGACCAGTGGTTTTAAAGAATAAGAAAAATTTCAAACTAGAAAAACAGAATTTTACTGCCACCAGTAAATTCAAGTCTCTGTGAAAATGTTTGAAGCATCAAAAATAACAAAACAGAAAGAGAATTTATGGAGGCTTACTTTGGGGGGTAAACTATTTTTAAACCAGAAAAAAACATGCGTACAGCATTGAAAAGGTTTGATCAAGGCATCAATAAAATCTTTGAAACCCACATTGAAGTCTTGAGAGGGTTAAATTAAAGACATTCTTACAGGAATAGGATAAATGTGTCCAAGAAACCAGGAAAAAAACATATGTGCACAGCATTGAAAGGGTTCAAAATGAAATAAAATCTTTGGAAAACACATTGAAGTCTTGAGAGGATTAAATGAAAGACATTCATTCAGGAACCAGATGTTTACATGAAACCAGAAAATGTGCACAGCATTGAAAGGGTTAAACAGAAAATAAAATATTTGGAAAACACTTTATATCTTGAGAGGGTTAAATTGAAGATATTCATATAGGAATCAGATCAATTTTTCTCTGCCACTTTTGGAAGTCTTGAGAGTGTTAAAAGGATTATTTTCATTCCTTGTAGCTAAAGTAAACAAAACCACATGTGTGCTTGACAAACTGATGTGGAAAAAATTTGAAGGGATGAAACTGGAAACTAACAATTTGTATTGGGAAATAAATCTTACCGCAAAAATGCTGACTCCTCTTTCTTTCAATACCCTCTACTGGGCACCCTGATTAGACCGGTGGCAATTTTTTTAACCAATCCCTTCTACTGGTCCAAAGAATGCTTCACACCAAATAACAGTTCTCTGTTCCTTGTGGTTTGGGATATATGGGCTTCTGAATTTTTTTCTGTTTTTAGCCCCTGGGGGTTGCTTGCCATGGGGCTGTGAAAACATTTTCGGATGTCAATCAATTACTTGGGATCCATTTGTACCACATGCCAAATTTGGTTGAAATTGGCCCACCGGTTTCTCTTGAAATCAGCCTCTTGGTTTGGAAAATAGAAATTTTGGGCGGGGCAAAAATTCTTGCCCCTCCCATAACAACAGCAAATATAACCCCACAAATTTCACCTCAAAAGGAAGCTGCACACTAAATATCAAGTCTCTCCTGCTGCTGGTTCACAAGAAGATTTTTTAAGATTTAGGTACACTTTTTTGGCGTGGCCCTATCGAGGGGCAAGGCAATTTGATTTGAACAAAATCTAAATGCGATGTCATAACAAACAATCATCTCAAATTTCACTTAAATCGGTTCACCAGTTTTGGAGAAGACGCAAACACCATGTTCATGTATGACGGATGGTGAGTGATCACCTGACTGAAAGTCCGGCGAGCTAAAAATGGTACAGAAACAAGAGGCCCCAGGGGGCCTGAGGGCGCTCACCTGACATAGTAGCCTAATTATCAACCCAGAGAATTGATTTCAACAAGTTGCATCTGCTCCTCCTAAGAAAAGCTGAAACCAAATATCCAAATATTCTGACCAGTGGATCTAAAAAAAGATTTTTAAAGAATATTCCTCATATTGAACTAAGTCATAATTCGGGCTCCCACAGGGAGCCCATATATGAACCCAGGGACTTGGCTTTAACAAACCTGAATCTCACACCCCTAAGGATTCTGCACACCAAATATCAAAACATTCCGACTGCTGGATCTGAAGAAGAAGATTTTTAAAGAAAATTCCTCATTTTGAACCAAGTTACAATTCGAGCTCCCACAATCAGCCCAAATATGGACCTAGGGACATGGCTTGAACAAACTTGAATCTTACCCCCCTAAGGATGCTGCATAAAAAATATCAAAAGCATTCATCTGTAACCAAGTTACAATTCGAGCTCCCACAATCAGCCCAAATATGGACCAAGGGACATGGCTTGAACAAACTTGAATCTCACCCCCCAAGGATGCTGCATACCAAATATCACAAGATTCTGCCTGCTGGATCTTGAGAAGAAGATTTTCAAAGAAATTTGCCTGAAATGCACTAAGTTCGAATTTGGGCTTCTATAGTGAGCCCAAATATGAATCCAGGTGGCCGATTTGAACAAACTGGAATCAGATCCACCCCACAATGTTGCATACCAAATATCAAAAGATTCTGCCTGCAGGATCTGGAGAAGAAGATTTTTTGAAGAAATTTGCCTGAAATGCACTAAGTTCGAATTCGAGCTTCTATAGTGAGCCCAAATATGAATCTAGGGAGCCGATTTGAACAAAATAGAATCAGATCCACCCCACAATGTTGCATACCAAATATCGAAAGATTCTGCCTGCTGGATCTGGAGAAGAAGATTTTTTAAGAAATTTGCCTGAAATGCACTAAGTTCGAAATTGGGCTCCTATACTGAGCCCAAATATGAACCCAGGGGGCCGATTTGAACAAACTTGAATCAGATCCACCCTCCAATGTTGCATACCAAATATCAAAAGATTCTGCCTGCTGGATCTGGAGAAGAAGATTTTTTAATGTTTTTCCCATTGCCTACAGTGTTAAAAAGTGCTGACTCAGCACTTTTTCAAAGTCCTGAAATTGTACCCTATGATAAAACCGATGGCAATTTTTTTTTACCAATTCTTTCTGTTGGTCCTAAGGAAACTCCACACCAAATAAAAATTCTCGGTGCCGTGCAGTTTTGGAGATATGGGCATTTTAATTTTTTTCTATTTTTAGCTCTTGCGGTTCCCATGGGGCTACGGGAAAAAAAAAATCAGCATAAATTAGGTACTTATGACCCAATAAGCCCTCACATAAAATTTGGTTCAAATCAGCCTCTCGGTTTGGAAAATAGAAATTTTGGGCGGGGCCAAAAATTTTGCCCCTCCCATAACAACGCCAAGTATAGCCCCCACAAACTTCTCTTGAACAAATTTGAGTCTACACCTCAAAAGGAAGCTGCACACCAAATATCAAGTCTCTGCTACTGCTGGTTCATGAGAAGAAGATTTTTTTAAGATTTCTGGGTGTGGCCCTACCCACGGGCGAGGCAACTTGATTTGAACAAAATCAAATTGCGATGTCATAACAAACTATTATCTCAAATATCAATTAAATTGGTTCAGCGGTTTGGGAGGAGAAGACGCAAACACCATGTTCACGGACGACGAACGGTGAGTGATCACTATAGCTCTCCTGACTGAAAGTCAGGTGAGCTAAAAAACGGTAAGGAATAAACGCTACAGAGGGATAGAAAAAATGGTAGAACAAGGAATGGACAATGGACAGTAAGTGATCACTATAGCTCACCCTGACTTTCAGTCAGGTGAGCTAACAAACTTGAATATGATTCCCCTAGAGATGTTGTAAACCAAATACTAGAGGCTCTACAGAGCCTGTGATCGCTCACCTGGAACTACATATAGAAATGTGATTTCCCATAGGCTTTCCAGGGTAACTATGAGCTGCAATTGTGGCCATGTTTGCAACATTACATGAGGATCATTGGTAGGTGTCCCAGTCTTCAATCACATGAAGTTTCAAAACATCTGAATCCATCAAACAGAATCATAGAATGTCTCTGGTGGCCATATTTTCCAACCAACGGGAACAAAAAGAGGACCGTTTGTAGAGGGCCTCCTATAGACCATTCTTGCTAAGTTTTGGTTCCATCGGCTCAGTACAGGGATTTTTCTACCCTTTTTGGGAAAGGGTCCAGGGGCCTTTCTAATTGGGAAAATTAGCGTCGCAGAGGCCAAAATTGGGAATTTATCTGAGCGATTATCAACAAGAAATATATAAACTTACTAGCATATCCTTGTGAGAAATCAGTCTATTAATCAATGAAAACCTGTTGTATAATAGTATTTACCCACTGGCTGCTTAGAATTATTAAATTGTACTGGTGATTAATCAATCCTAGTGATGAAAAAGGATTGATTCTGAATACCCCCTAACTCTTTGCCTAACAGTGATGACTAAGGTTACCGTGCAGTTGATTTTGTATTTGCCTCAACGATGTGGATTTGAAATTTAGTATGACCCATGGTGAGAGTGTTCTTCTCTGAAACAGAAGGCATATTCTTTTTAAAAAAATATTTAAAGTGTTTAAAATAAATTTCAAGTTCATATAAGAAGCTGGGTCATTCATGGTTTCTGAATACCCTAACTGAGTTGAAAAGCGTAGTTAAAAAAGTTTCCGATATCCTTCGTAAATTAAGCGTTATTAACAATTTGAGTTAATTTCTTTGGTAAATGACAAAACATTTCAGTTGTCTCCCTTCCCGGCTGCGCTGGGTAATAATACACTGTTCAGAAAACAGACAATTTCTGCCAACCATCTTTCACTGACACGTGCGATTGGTGCTTTGAAGGTCTGCCATTCTTATCCATCCAAATACCTGTGATTTCTATTTCTATTGTAGCCTTATTACATTTAACCCCTTCCAACAAACTTCACAAGTTTTCAAAGAAAAACATTCAATGCAAATTGCAGGGCGAATTTCAATGCAGCCAATTTTTCAGTGGAACAGAGCGTAACCGCAAGCAATTTCGATATGGACGAACTGTCTCCAATACATTTTTTTTGTTTTGAAACGGTGGTTAACTTTAATAAATTCTAATTAACTTGATGCGTGTCTTGTGTGATTCGTTGTTTTGTCTGGTACTTTGTTTTTAAATAGCCATTTTGTGCTGGTTGGTATCAGTTGGGGCGAATTGTTCGAACGACTGCGCCATTGCAATTCTTTTCAGAAATATAAAATTGGGCTAGTTCAGGCTATTTTCATAGCCGTGTGACGGACTTTAACAGCAACCGTGTTTACTGTTTTTTGCGGAAGCGTGTGTTTTTTAAAAATAAAACATAAGAAAATACAGAAAACTGCCATGTACTACCCTTCGTACTGGAACAATTCACACTGCGAAGTCCACTGGCAAATATTATTCGGTGCTGGTCACTTAAAAATAATCGACTGGTCACACAGAAATGAATTCTCAACTGCCATTAATTGGGAATTTTTGGGAGCAAATTGGGAAAAAAAGTGACTATTTTCGATTGGGAATGGGGCCGATATTCGGCCCCTCTCGTCGGTCAAAAAAAACCCCTGCAGTAGTTCCAGAGAGAAGATGAAAATGTGATTTCCTATAGGTTTTTTTTCTAAAGTAACTATAAACTGCAATTGTGGCCATGTTTGCAATACAATCAAAATTAAAATGAGGAATGTTGTGGAGGGTGTCCCAGTTATCAACCATGCAAAATATCAAAACATTTGGCCCAGTGGTTTCAGAGAAGAGTTTTCAAAACTGACTAATCAGAATCAAAGAATGCTTCTGGTGATCACGTTTTTTCATGCAACAGGAATAAAATGAGTAACAGTTGTAGAGAACCTCTAATAGACCATGCCTACCAAGTCTGGTTCATATTGGCTCAGTACTTTCAGAGAAGATGATGAAAATGTGATTTCTTATAGGGTTTCTATAGTAACTATAAGCCACAATTGCAACCATAATTGCAACCCGATGAAGATTAAAATAAGGATCAACGGTAGAGGGGGTTACAGTCATCAGTCACATCAAATTTCAAAACATTTCGCATTTTTTTTTGTCTTAAAATTGACCGAAATGCATAAAATACCAAAAAACTAACACCCGGACCTCAAATGTTCAGTGTAAAAAAAACAAAACAATTTTGTCTTAAAATTGACCGAAACGCATAAACCCCCCCCCCCCCCCCCCCCACCCCCAAAAAAAACATTCAGGATTTTCAAGTCCCACCCGGCCCCCAATTTTTCAGTGTAAACAAAATTTTTTTGACTTAAAATTGACCGAAACGCATAAAAACAAATAAAAAAAGTGTCAATGACACTGTAGCTTAACTTGTGTGTTGTGTTCGATGAAAAGGATAATGTTCAATGTTTATGAAAAGATTATGAAATAAGACAAGAATTGTAATAATTGGGAATATGTTCATTTCTGTTCCCTGTATGCAATGTTTTTGATAAAAAATAATATGAGGTGTACACTGTACTAAAGAGCTGAGGAGTGGGTTAATATGACCACACAGTTAATGTATGTGGCCCTCACAGTTAACGTATATCAACGAAAGTTACCAAGTTACAGTGAAATTATTCCCAAACGAGTCATCCTATCAAGTTACATTGAAATCCCTTAAAAAATATGACCTGTAGACTGTGCTAAAGGTTTTTGGGCTTTGGGCTCCGGCAGCCATCATGGTTGAATGATCGCAACCAAAAGGGGACATTCTCATCTGGGCATCATCTGGAGTGATCATACAAAGTTACAATGAAATCCCTTCATAAATATGACCTGTAGACTGTGCGCAAGGTTTTTGGGCTTCGGGCCCCTGAAGCTGTCACAGTTGACCAATCACGACCAAAAGGGGATGTCCAGGGCTCACCTTGAGTAAAATGGTCGGGGCCTAAAAAAAGTGCCCCACATATTGAGGTCCGGGCCTTTTCGGGGCTGATTTTCCATTTTGTCCATTATTGTTAGTGCTTTTTTGTGGAAAATGTCGGGGCATGAAAAAAAGCCCCCAGCAAGTGCTC
This sequence comes from Pictodentalium vernedei, assembly GCA_031216915.1. Taxonomy (NCBI): domain Eukaryota; kingdom Metazoa; phylum Mollusca; class Scaphopoda; order Dentaliida; family Dentaliidae; genus Pictodentalium; species Pictodentalium vernedei. Next base: position 194,874,352 of record CM062289.1, read on the forward strand.
CTCGGGGCTGATCTCGGGGTCTGGGCTGATCAGCCCTGACTCAAGGCAAGCCCTGGATGTCATCATCTAGGCATTATATGGAGTCAAACTGACGGGTTACAATGAAGTTCTTCCATAAATGTGACCAATAGACTATGCTAAAGGTTTTGGGGTTTGGGATTCGGGCAGCCATCAAGGCTGAATGATCGCAACAAAAAGGGGACGTTCTCATCTAGACATTATTTAGAGTCATCCTACCAAGGTACAATGAAATTCCTTCATAAATATCACCTGTAGACTGCGCTAAAGATTTTCAAGCTTTGTGCCCCTGTAGCCAACACAGTTGCCTAATGGTGTCCAAAAGGGGCTGTTCTCATCTAGACATTACATGAAGTCAACCTACCAAGTTACAATGAAATTCCTTCATAAATATGATCTGAAGACTGTGCTAAAAGTTTTCGGGCTTTAGGCTTGGGCAGCCATCATGGTTGAATGATCGCAACCAAAAGGGGACATTCTCATCTGGACATCATCTGGAGTGATCCTATGAAGTTACAATGAAATCCCTTCATAAATATGACCTGTAGACTGTGCTCAAGATTTTCGGGCTTCAGGCACCTGTAGCCATCACAGTTGACCAACCACGACCAAAAGGGGATGTTGGGCTTCGGGCTCGGTCAGCCATCATGGCTGAATGATCGCAACCATAGGGGACAATCTCATCTGGGCATCACCTGGAGTGATCCTAAGAAGTTACAATGAAATCCCTTCCTAAATATGACCTGTAGTCTGTGCTCAAGGTTTTCAGGCTTCGGGCACTTGTAGCCATCATAACTGACCAAACATGACCAAAAAGGGATGTCATCATCTAGGCATTATATCAACCCACCAAGTAACAATGAAATTCCTCAATAAATATGACCTGTAGACTGTGCTAATGGTTTTTGGGTTTTGGGCTTGGGCAGACGTCACGGTTGGCAGATCATGCCCAAATGGGGAAATTCTCATCTAGACATCATAAGGAGTCATCCTACCAAGTTACAATGAAATCCATCCACATTAAACATGACCTGCAGACTGTGCTAAAAGTTTTTGGGTTTCGGGCTTGGGCAGCCATCACGGTTGATAGATCATGCCCAAAAGGGGACGTTCTCATCTAGGCATTATACAGAGGCATCCTACCAAGTTACAATGAAATCCCTTCATAAATACGACCTGTAGACTGTGCTAATGGTTTTCGGGTTTTGGGCTCGGGCAGCCATACCGGTTGCCCGATCGCGACCAAAAGGGGACGTTCTCATCTAGACATGACCCCAAACCTGCATATGAAATTTCGTGACGATCAGACAAGAACTGCGGGGTGTAGCCCATGCTAAAGGAAAATGTGAACAGACGTCACGCGTGATGGCAATAGCTTATCTTGACTATGTCAAGATAAGCTAAAAACACAACCCCCCCCCCCTCCCCCTCCCCCCAAGGATGCTGCATACCAGATATCAATAGATTCTTATTGGTAGATCTGAAGAAGAAGATTTTTAAAGAATATTCCTCATACTGCACTAATTTAAACATGTGGGATCCCAAAGAGAGACCAAATATGGCCCCAGGGAATTGATTTCAATAAACATTGAAACAATCTTCAAAAGATGTTATATGTGAAATTTCAAAGCTTTTGGAGCAGTGGTTTGGCAGAAAAGTAGTCTTATGTTTTTCCCATTACCCACAGTGTTAAAAAATGCTGACTCAGCACTTTTTCAAAGTCCCCAAAAAGTACCCCATGATAAAACCGATAGCAATTTTTTTTGATCATTCCATTCTGTTGGTCCTAAGGAAGCTTCACAACAAATAAGAGATATGGGCATTTTAATTTTTTTCTATATTTAGCTCCTGCGGTTCCCATGGGGAAACGGGAAAACCATTTTTTGCATAAATTAAGTACTTATGACCCAATAAGCCCTCATATCAAATTTGGTCCAAATCTGCCTCTTGGTTTGGAAAATAGAAATTTTGGGAGGGGCAAATATTCTTGCCCCTCCCATCACGACGCCAAATATAGCCCCACAAACTTCTCTTGAACAAAGCTGAGTCTACACCTCAAAAAGAAGCTGCACACCAAATATCAAGTCTCTGCTACTGCTGGTTCATGAGAATAAGATTTTTTAAGATTTAAGCACACTTTTTGGGTGTGGCCCTACCAATGGGCGAGGCAACTTGATTTGAACAAAATCAAATTGCGATGTCATAACAAACTATTATCTCAAATATCAATTAAATTGGTTCAGCGTTTTGGGAGGAGAAGATGCAAACACCATGTTCACGGACAACGGACGGTGAGTGATCACTATAGCTTTCCTGACTGAAAGTCAGGTGAGCTAAAAAATTTGGCCTGGTAGTTTCAGAAAAGATTTTTGAAAATCCACCAACCAGAATCAAAGAATGCCTCTGGCGGCCATATTTTTCAACCCACGGGAACAAAATGAGGATCGTTTGCAGAGGACTTCCCATAGACCATTCCTGCAAGGTATGGTTCATGTTAGCTCAGTAGTTCCAGAGAAGAAGATGAAAATGTGATTTCCCATAGGATTTCTATAGTAACTATAAGCTGCAATTAAAGCCATGTTTACAACCCGATCAACATTAAATGAGGATCGTTGGTGGAGGGGGGTCTCAGTCATCAACCAGGCAAAGTTTCAAAACATTTGGCCCTGTGGTTTCAAAGATTTTTCAAAATCCCCCAACCAGAATCAAAGAATGCCTCTGGAAGCCATGTTTTTATCCCACGGGAACATAATGAGGATCATTTGTAGAGGACCTCCCATAGACCATTCCTGCCAAGTTTGGTTCACACCGGCTCAGCAGTTACAGAGATGATGAAAATGTGAAAAGTTTATGGACGCCGGACTACGATGGACACCAAGTGATGAGAAAAGCTCACATGACCCAGAAACTGATTGTACCTAATTTCGGTACAAAATGGTGGCTAGCAGCCATCTTGAATTTTGGACTGAACCCACAAACACTCGTTCTCGTCCCAAGGTGATAAGAAAGGTACCCAAGAAGTTTTGTGAAGATCGGTTCATAAATACAGCCCCTAGCCCAAGCCGTATTGACATCTGTACTTACTGTGTATAAGTAGCACTGAATAAATCAAAGTTCATCCTATTTGCATAATTTCTGGATGAGAAAAAACGCGCATTATATGTGATGTATTCCATGTTACTAAACATTCAAAAAATTTATTCAAATCAGAACTTTCATACAGAAGATCTGTACAAAAGACTGATTGCACTAATTTTGGTACAAAATGGCTGCTGGTGGCCATCTTGAATTTCAGACCGCATCCAAAAACACTCGTTCTCATCCCACGGTGATAACAAAGGTACCCAAGAAGTTTCGTAAAGATCGGTTCATAAATACGGCCTCTAGCCCGAGCCATATTGAATTGTTGACGAAGAGCCGTATTAACATATGTACTTACTGTGTATAAGTAGCACTGAATAAATCAAAGTTCATCTAATTTGCATAATTTCTGCACGAGAAAAAACCTGTATTATATGTGATGTATTCCATGTTACTAAACATTCATACAAAAATTTATTCAAATCAGAACTTTCATAGAGAAGTTCTGTACAAAAATCTGATTGCACCTAATTTTGTACAAAATGGCTGCCATCTTGAATTTCGGACCGGACCCCAAAAAACTCGTTCTCATCCCATGGTGATAACAAAGGTACCCAAGAAGTTTTGTAAAGATCGGTTCATAAATACGGCCTCTAGCCCAAGCCGTATTGAATTGTTAACAGACGGACGACGGGCCATGGCATAACTTCAAATTTGACTACGTCAAAGTTGAGGTAATAAAAGCATTCTGACTGGTGGATCTGAAGACGATTTTTAAAAATTATCCCCCATATTGCACTAAGTTGAAAGTTGGGCTTCCATAGGAATCCCAAAAATTAACCTTGGCACTTGGTTTGAACAATCTTGAAGCTGACTCTCATAACAATTATGTATACATTAAAAGATTCTGACTGGCGGTTCTAAAGAAGATTTTTAATTCTGGCTCCTGTATTGAGCACAAATATGTACCAATGGGCTTCATTTTAACAAATTTGTATCTGACCCCCCTAACTCCCTCCCCCACCCCTCATCCCCCCCACCCCCACCCACCCTATGGATGCTGTATACCAAACATCAAAAGATTTTGACCATTGGTTCTAGAGAGAAGATTTTTTTTAATTTTTGCAAATATGCAGACGCAGCATTTTTTTGATGCCCTCAACAGAACACCCCAACACAACTGATGGCAATGTTTTTACTATTCAATTCTACTGGTCCTAAGGATGCTTCATACCATATAACAGTTTCTCTGTTTTAAGTGTGGTTTGGGAAATAGGGGCGTTTGAAAATATTTCTATTTTTAGCTCCTGAGGTTCCCATAGGGATGCAGGCATTTATTTTTTTGCCCGAGTCAAGTACTTATGACCCAATAATACCACATACCAAATTCAGTTCAAATCGGACCATCGGTTCAGAAAATAGTGATTTGGGGGGCAGCCAAAAATCTTACCCCTCCTATTACAAAGCCAAATATTGCTTCACGAACATTGTTTGAACAAACTTGATTTTACACCTCAAAAGGAAGCTCCATTACAAATATCAAGTCATTGTATCAACTGGTTCATGAGAAGAAGATTTTAACAAGAGACCCGAGAGCGCTCATCTGACACTGACAACTATCAACCGAGAGTCCTGATTTGAAAAAACTTGCATCTGCCCCATTAAGAAAACCATATACCAAATATCAAAACATTCTGACCAGTGGAACTGAAATTTTTTATTTTTTTTTAATATTCCTAATATTAAACTAGGGAGGGAGCCCAAATATGAACCCAGGGACTTGGCTTGAACAAACTTGACTCTCACCTCCCTGAGGATGCTGTATTCCAAATATCAAAGGATTCCGACTACTGGATCTGAAGAAAAATATTTTTTTTAAATTTTCCTCATGATGAACTAAGTTATAATTTGGGCTACCACAGGGAGCCCAAATATGAACCCAGGGACATGGCTTTAACAAAATTGAATCTCACCTCCCTGACAATACAGTATACCAAATATCAAAAGATTCTTTCTGGTGGATGTGAAGAAGAAGATTTTTAAAGAATGTTCCTCATACTGAACTAAGTTACAATTCGGTCTCCCACAGAGACCCAAATAACAACTCAGTGACTTGGCTTGAACAAACTTGCATCACACCTCCCTAAGGATACTGTGTACCAAATATCAAAACATTCAGACTGCTCGATCTGAAGAAGATTTTTAAAGACAAATTCCTAAAATTGAACCAAGTTATAATTCGGTCTGCCACAGGGAGCCCAAATATGAACCCAGAGATTTGGCTTGAACAAACTTGAATCTCACCTACCTAAGGATGCTGCATACCAAATATCAAAAGATTCTGATTGGTGGATCTGAAGAAGAAGATTTTTAAAGAATGCTCCTCATTCTGCACTAAGTTAAACATTTGGGCTCCCACATAGAGTCCAAATATGGACCCAACGAACTGATTTCAACAAACATGTGAAACAATCTTCCAAAGATGTTATATGTGAAATTTGAAAGCTTTTAGAGAAGTGGTTTGGGAGAAGAGAGTCTTAAATGTTTTCCCAATTACCAAGAGTGTTAAAAAATAGGCCGATGAAATCGTCAGATGTGTACCCATACGCGCAACTAGTAGAAAGCTGTATGACGGAGGGCCACCACGGATGCAGACATTATGTACACCATACAAGGTATGGGTACATATAGAAATGGATTGGAGGAGTTTCTAATTTGATGGGCAAAGGGTTAATATCTCCGGATCAAATTACCAGATTTACATAAAAAACTATACAGCTCGGAACATCAGTAACCTGAAGATATATATAAAGTAACAAATCTTGAATTTTGGACCACACTCAGAAACACTTGTTCTCGTCCCAAGGTGATAACAAAGGTACCCAGGAAGTTTTGTGAAGATCGGTTCATAGATACAGCCTCTAGCCCGAGCCGTATTGACATGTGCACTTACAGTGTATAAGTAGCCCTAAATAAATCAAAGTCCATCTAATTTGCATAATTTCTGCACGAGAAAAAAACCCGTACTATATGTGATGTATTCCATGTTACTAAACATTCATACAAAACTTTATTCAAATCAGAACTGTCATATAGAAGTTCTGTACAAAAGACTGATTGCACTAATTTTGGTACAAAATGGCTGCTGGTGGCCATCTTGAATTTCGGACCACACCCAAAAACACTCGTTCTCATCCCACGGTGATAACAAAGGTACCCAAGAAGTTTCGTAAAGATCGGTTCATAAATACGGCCTCTAGCCTGAGCCGTATAGAAGTTGTGTACAAAAAACTGATTAGACCTAATTTCAGTACAAAATGGCCATTGGCAGCCATCTTGAATTTTGGACCGCACCCAGAAACACTCGTTCTCGTCCCAAGGTGATAACAAAGGTACCCAAGACGTTTCGTGAAGATCGGTTCATAAATACATACTCTAGCCCGAGCCGTATTGACATGTGTACTTACTGTGTGTAAGTAGCACTGAAAAAATCAAAGTTCATCTAATTTGCATAATTTCTGCACGAGAAAAAACCCCGTATGATATGTGATGTAACCCATGGTACTAAACATTCACACAACAAATTATTCAAATCAGCGCTTTCATATGGAAGTTCTGTGCAAAAATCTGATTGCACCAAATTTTGTACAAAATGGCTGCCATCGGCCATCTTGAATTTCGGACCGGACCCCAAAACACTCGTTCTTGTCCCACGGTGATAACAAAGGTACCCAAGGAGTTTCGTAAAGATCGGTTCATAAATACGGCCTCTAGCCCGAGCCGTATTGGCATCTGCACTTACAGTGCTGAAAGTAACACCAAAAAACATCAAAGTTAGTCTAATTTGCATAATTTACGCACGAGAAAAAAACCCGTATTATATGTGATGTATCCCATGGTACTAAACATTCATACAAAAAATTATTCAAATCAGAGCTTTCATATGGAAGTTCTGTACAAAAAAACAGATTTCTGCATCGTCGGTACAAAATGGTGGCTGGCAGCCATCTTGAATTTCGGACTGCACCCAAAAACACTTGTTCTCGTCCCATGGTCATAACAAAGATACCCAAGAAGTTTCGTAAAGATCGGTTCATAAATACGGCCTCTAGCCCGAGACGTATCCAATTGCTGACGGACGACGGGCCATGGCATAAGCTCAAATTTGGCTTCGCCAAAGTTGAGCTAAAAATAGGCAGATGAAATCGTCAGATGTGTACCCATATGCGCAACTAGTAGAAAGCTGTATGATGGAGGGCCACCCCAGATGCCGACATTATGTACACCATACATGGTATGGGTACATATAGAAATGGAGTGGAGAAGTGTCTAATTTGATGGATAAAGGGTTAATATCTCCGGATCAAATTATTAGATTTACATAAAAAACTATACAGCACAGCACATCAGTAACCTGAATACATATATAAAGTAACCTGATAATCAGATTAATATTTTTTGAGTTATCGCATGCCGAAGAAATGGATTGGAGGAGTTCTCAATTTGAAGGATAAAGGGTTAATATCACAGGATCAAATTATCAGATTTACACCAAAAACTATACAGCTCAGCACATCAGTAACCTGAACACGTATATGAAGTGACCTGACAATCGGACTGATATTTTTTGAGTTATCTCATGCCAAAGGGATAGGAGGAATTTTCAATTTGAAGGATAAAGGGTTAATATCTCAGGATCAAATTATCAGATGTACACCAAAACTATACAGCTCGGCACATCAGTAACCTGAACACAAATATAAAGTAACTTGACAATCCAAGCAATATTTTTCAAGTTATCGAATGCCAAAGGGATTGAAGGAATTTTCAATCTGAAGGATAAAGGGTTAATATCTCAGGATCAAAACAACAGATTTACACCAAAAACTATACAGCTCGGTACATCAGTAACCTGAACATAAATATAAAGTAACTTGACAATCCAAGCAAAAATTTTTCAAGTTATCGAATGCCAAAGGGATTGGAGGAATTTTCAATTTGAAGGATAAGGGTTAATATCTCAAGATTAAGTTATCAGATTTACACCAAAAACTATACAGCTCGGCACATCAGTAACCTGAACACAAATATAAAGTAACTAGACAATCCAAGCAATATTTTTCAAGTTATCGAATGCCAAACGGACTGGAGGAATTTTCAATTTGAAGGATAAAGGGTTAATATCTCAGGATCAAAATAACAGATTTACACCAAAAACTATACAGCTCGGAACATCAGTAACCTGAAGATTTATATAAGTAACATGACAATTGGACTGATATTTTTTGAGTTATCTCATGCCAAAGGGACTGGAAGAATTCTCAATTTGAAGGATAAAGAGTTAATATCTCAGGATCAAATTATCAGATTTACACCAAAAACTATACAGCTCAGCACATCAGTAAGCTGAACACAAATATAAAGTAACTTGGCAATCCAAGCAACATTTTTCAAGTTATTGAATGCCAAAGAAATGGATATGGATGCCAGATGGACAGACAGACAGATGGATGGACAAAGGATGGACGAATGACGGATGGCCACCATGGATGCCTGCATTATGTGTACCATACATAGTATGGGTACCCATAAAAATTGGGGCATTTTGGCTCCACCCCTTCCTAAATATGAGCAGAAACCCAATTTGAAGAAATAACCAAATGCCCCAATATAACCACTACTCATGTGAAATTTCATTAAAATGTGGCCAGTGGTTTGGGAGAAAAAGAACCAAACACCACCTTCACGACGAATGATGGACGAAAAGTGAACAGAATAGCTTACCCTTACTTTCAGTCAGGTGAGCTAAAAAGGCCATAATGGGCAGAAAAGTCAAATGTGCTGCAAACAGGAGTAGAAAACTCCAGAGGGTGGAAAGCAACGAGGCCAGGGAAGCAAAACAAGAATGAGTCTACATTAAGCAAGCAATCTCCATACGATACATTGTCAATCCTTGAACCCGTCAGGAGTGACAAAAATGCTGATAGGATCACTGATCCAATGTCGAGTTGTACAGCACAAAAGTGGGTTTAATTATTATCAACTTATCGTCCGGAAACCAATTGTTTACAATTTACTATGTGAAGGGTCACTGTGACCTTGACCTTTGATCTAGTGATTCCAAAATAAATAGGGCTCTTTCTTGCATCAATGCCCACCTACCTATGAAGTTTCATGAACGTAGGTGGAACCATTGTCGAATTATCATCTGGAAACCAATTGTCTACGATTTATTATGTTCAAGGTCACTGTGATCTTGGCCATTGACCTAGTGAGACCAAAATAAATAGGGGTCTTCCACTCACCTAGGCCACTCAACCTACGAAGTTTCGTCAATGTGAGACAAACCATTATCAAGTTATCATCCAGAAACCAATTGTTTACGATTTACTATGTTGAAGGTCACTGTGACCTTGACCTTTCACCTACCAAGTCCAAAATAAATAGGGTTCTTCCTCTCACTGATGACAACATACCTATAAAGTTTCATGAACGTGGGTCGAAACATTATCAAGTTATCATCCGGAAACCAATTGTTTACGATTTACGTTGAAGGTCACTGTGACCTTGACCTTTCAACTAGCGAGTCCAAAATAACTAGCGTTCTTCCGCTCACTGATGCCAACCTAACTATGAAGTTTAATGAACATGGGTCGAACCATTATCAAGTTATCATCTGGAAACCAATTGTTTTGATTTACTATGTTCAGGGTCACTGTGACCTTGACCTTTGACCTAGTGAATCCAAAATAAATAGGGTTCTTACTCTCACAAAGGCCAACCTACATATGAAGTTTCATGAATGTGGGTCGAACCGTAGTCAAGTTCATCCGGAAACCAATTGTTTACAATTTACTACGTTCAAAGTCACTGACCTTGACCTTTGACCAAGCAAGTCCAAAATTAATAGGGTTCTTCCTCTCACCGATACCAACCTACCTATGAAGTTTCATGAACAGGGGTTGAATCATTATAAAGTTATCATCCAGAAACCAATTGTTTACGAAGACCGCCATTCATCAAACTATAAGTCGAGTTTGACTTTGTCACAACTCGACTAAAAATAGTCCGAGCATCATGCCTTTTCTTCAGTTGATCATAATGTAAAATGTGGAGCTCCCCATGAAGCCCCTTCATACAACCTATGTGGATTAATCTTAGTTACACACCTCAAGAGGGTACTGAACACGAAATTTCTAACTCTTCAGCTACATGGCCAATTCCGGCTCCCATTGGGAGCCCAAATATTAACCCAGGCTCTCAATTTGAATGAAGTTGAATCAGACTTCCCTAGAGATGTTGTATACCAAATATGAAAGCATTCCGACTGGTGGATCTGAAGAAGATTTTTAAGGAAATTTCCTCATATTGCATTAAGTTACAATTTGGGCTACCATAGAAAGCCTAAATATATACCTAGGGACCCATTTGAACAAACTTGAATCTGACCCCCCCTCCTTCCCCCCTCCCCCCCCCCTCCCCCCCCCCCCCCCCCCCCCCCCCGCCCCCCCCCCCCCCCCGAGATGTTGTATACCAAATGTGACAGCATTCTGACAGGTGAATCTGAAGAAGATCTTTGAAGAAATTCCCTTATGTTGTACTAAGTTAAATTTCAGGTTCCCATATGGAGCCCAAACATTAACCCAGGCACTCCACTTGAACAGACTTGAATCAGACCCCCTAGAGATGTTGTATACCAAACTTTAAAAGATTCTGACTGGTGGTTCTGAAGAAGAAGATTTTTAAAGACTATTCCCCATATTGCCCTAAGTTAAAAATTCAGGTTCCAGTATTGAGCCCAAATAGGAACCAATGGGCTTCATTTTAACATACGTGTATCTGACCCCCATATGGATGCTGTAAACCAAATATCAAAAGATTCTGACCATTGGTTTTGGAGAAAAGATTTTTAAAAAATTTTTGCAAATATGCTGACTCCGCATTTTTTCGATGCCCTCTACAGAACACCCTAACATTACCTTTCAATTCTACTGGTCCTAAGGAAGCTTCACACCAAATAACAGCTCTCTGTTCCGTGTGGTTTGGGAAATATGGGCATTTGAAAATATTTCTATTTTTATCTCCTGGGGTTACGATGGCGCATTTTTAAAAAATGTTTGGCATAAATCAAGTACTTGTGACCCACTAATACTTCATATCAAATTTGGTTCAAATCGGCCTCTTGGTTTGGAAAATAGAAATTTTGGGCTGGGCAAAAATTCTTGCCCCTCCTGTAATGATGACAAATATTGCCCTTCAAACTTCTCTTGAACAAACTTGAGTCTACACCTCAAAAGGAAACTGTATACCAAATGTCAAGTCTGTGCTACTGCTGGTTCATGAGAAGACATTTTTTTTTTAAATTGGAGCATTTAGGCCCTACCCCCTCCTCAATATGAGCAGAAACCCAATTTGAAGAAAAACCCAAATGCCCCTATTTACCACTACTCATGTGAAATTTCATTAAAATGTGGCCTGTGGTTTGGGAGAAAAAGGCCCAAATACCACCTTCACGACGGACGAAGGACGAAAAGTGATCAGAATAGCTCACCGGAATAAGTGAGCCTAAAACGCTCACCTGGCTCAAGTTGTCAAAAGAGATGAGTGTATCAGCAGCAAGAGCAATTTTTTTATTTGCTATGACACAACCAAAAGGCAACTTTTTTGGCCATTCATTTCAGCTGGTCCTAAGAAAGCTTTCTAGCAAGCTCTGTTCTGTTAATTTTTGTTTTCAACTACATTGGTTCTCTCCCCTCCCCCCCCCCCCCCCCCCCCCCCTTAAAAAAAAAAAATTCCAGCATAAATGAAATACTTATGCCCCAGTTATATACTACATGACAAATATGGTTCACATCTGTCCATTGAATCTGAAAATAGAAATACAGAATGCAGCCCAAAATTTGGGAGCCCAAACTTTAGCTTACTGAGTTTCTTTGAAAAAAAGTGAATCCGCATCACTGAAGAAAGTTCCAAACAAGAAATCTAAGCATTATTACAAGTGGCTTATAAAAGAGGATTTTAAAAGCATATTAGGCTTATGAAGCATTAACACCTCCCTATGGCAGCAGCTTCATTTGAACAAAGGAGAAAAGGTTTACTCCAAAGATGGTCTGTGCCGTAAATGAATGAATTTGGCCCAGTGGTTTTAAAGAATAAGAAAGATTTAGAAAGATTTCAAACCAGAGAAACAGAATTTTACTGCCACCAGTAAATTCAAGTCTGTGTGAAAATGGTTGAAAGCATCAAAAATAAGCAAAACATAAAGAGACTTTATGGAGGGTATTGGGGAGGGGGAGGGGCGGGGGTGGTGGTGTTAAAATAATTTTAAAATAATCAGAAATAGGTTTTCATTAACAATATTACATTAAATAAAATCTTTGAAACACACATTGAAGCCTTGAGAGGGTTAAATTAAGATATTCATACAGGAATTAGATTAAAAAAATTCCAAGAAACCAGAAAAAAACATATGTGCATAGCATTGAAAAGTTTTGATCAAGGCATCAATAAAATCTTTGAAAGCCATACTGAAGTCTTGAGAGGGCTAAATTATTAAAGATGCCCATACAGGAATCAGATAAATGTTTCCAGAAAAAACATATATGTGCGGAGAATTGAAAGGGTTCAACATAAAATAAAATCTTTGGAAAACACACTGAAGTCATGAGAGGGTTAAATTAAAGATATTCATACAGGAATCAGATCAATTTTTTCCAAGGAACCAGAAAAAAACATATATGTGCACAGCACTGAAGGTGTTTGATCGTGGCATCAATAAAATTTTGGAACCCACATTGCAGTCTTCAGAGGGTTAAATTAAAGACATGCATACAGGAATCAGATAAATGTTTCCAAGAAAAAAGAAAAAAATATATATGTGCACAGCAGTGAAAGGGTTCATCATGAAATAAAATCTTTGGAAAAACACACTGAAGTCATGAGAGATGTTAAATTAAAAAGATTCATACAGAAATCAGATCAATTTTTTTTTCCAAGGAAACAGAAAAAAACATATACAGCGTTGAATGGGTTTGTTCATGTCATCAATAAAATCTTTGGAACCCACATTGCATTCTTGAGAGGGTTAAATTAAAGACATGCACACAGGAATCAGATGAATGTTTCCAGCATTGAAAGGGTTCAACATGAAATAAAATCTTTGGAAAACAAACTGAAGTCACAAATTTTCTGAACAATTTCCTAATAAGAATAACAAGATTACAATGTACCTGGCAGCAATTTGTTGTTTTAAGAACAATATGTCAATCAAGGTTCTTAGTGAATGAAATTTTTTCTCCAGGATAAACTACTGCAAAAATGCTGACTCAACATTTTTTCAATACCCACTACCGAGTACCCTGATTGAACCGGTGGCAATTTTTTTTAACCAATCCCTTCTAACGGTCCTAAGGATGCTTCATACCAAATAACAGTTCTCTGTTCCTGTGGTTTGGGATATATGGGCTTTGAATTTTTTTGTTTTTAGCCCCTGGGGTTGCCACAGGGCTGTGAAAATTTTTTTTTTTTTTGGGGGGGGGGGGGGGGGGGCATCAATCAATTACTTAGGACCAACTTAAACTACATGCCAAATTAATTTGGTTGAAATTGGCCCACCAATTCTTGAAATAGAAATTTGGGGCAGAGCCCAAAATGGATATGCCCCCACAGAGAGCCCAGATATTTCTAAACCAAAGGATGTTCCATACCAAATATCAAGGCATTCCCTTCTGGTGGTTCATGAGAAGATTTTTAAAGGTTTTTAAGCTTTTGGGCATAAACCAGAGCCCAAATACGGCAGCTGCTTCATTTAAACAAAATAGAAAGGGTATATTCCATAGATGGTCTGTGCAATATATGTTTGGATGTCAAGTTTGCAAAAAGTTAACAGATGACAAATGGGACGACGGACGCTGGACAAAAGTGATGGCAATAGCTCCCACTGACTTGCAGTTAGGTGAGCTAAAGAAAGATTTTTAAAGAATATTCCCACAGGGAGCCCAAATATGAACCCAGGGACTTGGCTTGAAAAAACTTGAATCTCACCTCCCTAAGGATGCTGTATACCAAATATCAAAACATTCTGACTACTGGATCTGAAGAAAAATATTTTAAAGGAATATTCCTCATATTAAAGTAAGTTATAATTCAGGCTCCCACAGGGAGCCCAAATATGAACCCAGGGACTTGGCTTCAACAAACTTGAATCTCTTCCCCCTAAGGATGCTGCATACCAAATATCAAAAGATTCTGATGGGTGGATCGGAAGAATATTTTTAAAGAATATTCCTCATATTGCACTAATCTGAACATTTGGGCACCCATAGAGAGCCCAAATATGGACCCTGGGATTTGATTTCAACAAACATATGAATGAATCTTCTAAAGATGCTATATCTGAAATATGAAAGCCTTTGGAGCAGTGGTATGGGGGAAGAAGATTCTTTAATGTTTTCCCATTACTCACAGTGTTTAATGAAAGTGTCAATGACACTGTAGCTCAACTTGACAAACTTGAACTTGGTAAGTTATAAATGAAATGGCAAAATTGAAGATCATTGGTACCAATGTCTTTTTTTGCCAAGTGGCAACATTTTTTGACAGAAACCGAAGAAAATCGATAGCTCCCATCTAGAGGCCTCCCCAAACAAGCATGCCAGAGCAATCCGATCATAAATGTGCCCTGTAGGGTGTACAAAAGGGAAATATTGTGGTCTGTCTAGACTAAATTCTAAGAACGTTGGCCGTGGCAACATTTTTTTGACAGAAATGGAAGAAAATCGATAGCTCCCCATCTAGAGGTCACCGTAAATAAGCATACCAGGTTTCAAAGCAATCTAATCATAAATGTTCCTTGTAGGGTGAGCCAAAGGGAAATATTGTAGTCTGACTAAACTAAGTTCTAAGAATGTTGGCTGCGGCAACATTTTTTGATGGAAATTGAAGAAAATCGATAGCTCCCATCTAGAGGTCTCCCCAAACAAGCATGCCAGGTTTCAAAGCAATCCGTTCCATAAATGTGCCCTGTAGGGTGTGCCAAAGGGAAATATTGAGTCCTCTGACTAAACTAAGTTCTAAGAACGTTGGCTGCGGCAACATTTTTGACGGAAATTGAAGAAAATTGATAGCTTCCATCTAGAGGTCCTCCCCAAACAAGGCATACCAGGTTTCAAAGCAATCAAATCATAATATATGCCCTGTAGGGTGTGCCAAAGGGAAATATTGTGGTCTGACTAAACTAAGTTCTAAAAACGTTGGCCGCACAGCAACATTTTTTGACAGAAATTGAAGAAAATCGATAGCTCCCATCTAGAGGTCACCCCAAACAAGCATGCCAGTTTTCAAAGCAATCCGATCATAAATGTACCCTGTAGTGTGTGTCAAAGGGAAATATTGAGTCTTCTGACTAAACTAAGTTCTAAGAACGTTGGCCGCGAGCAACATTTTTTGACAGAAATTGAAGAAAATCGATAGCACCCATCTAGAGGTCTCCCCAAACAAGCATACCAGGTTTCAAAGCAAACTGATCATAAATGGACCCTGTAGGGTGTGCCAAAGGGAAATATTGAGGTCTGACGAAACTAAGTTCTATGAACGTTGGTCGGGGGCAACATTTTTTGCCGGAAATTGAAGAAAATCGATAGCTCCCATCTAGAGGTCACCCTAAATAAGCATACCAGGTTTCAAAGCAATCAAATCATAAATGTGCCCTGTAGGGTGTGCCAAAGGGAAATATTGCGGTTTAACTAAACTAAGTTCTAAGAACGTTGGCCGCAGCACACATTTTTTGACAGAAATTGAAGAAAATCGATAGCTCCCATCTAGAGGTCACCCCAAACAAGTATGCCAGGTTTCAAAGGAATCCGATCATAAATGTACCTGTAGGGTGTGCCAACGGGAAATATTGAGTCTTCTGACTAAACTAAGTTCTAAGAACGTTGGCCGCAGCAACATTTTTGACAGAAATTGAAGAAAAATCGATAGCTCCCATCTAGAGGTCTCTCCAAACAAGCATACCAGGTTTCAAAGCAATCTGATCATAAATGTGCCCTGTAGAGTGTGCCAAAGGGAAATATTGAGGTCTGACTAAACTATGTTCTACGAACGTTGGCCGTGGCAACCTTTTTTGCCGGAAATTAAAGAAAATCGATAGCTCCCATCTAGAGGTCACCCTAAATAAGCATACCAGGTTCATAGCAATCTAATCATAAATGTTCCTTGTAGGGTGAGCCAAAGGGAAATATTGTAGTCTGACTAAACTAAGTTCTAAGAATGTTGGCTGCGGCAACATTTTTTGATGGAAATTGAAGAAAATTGATAGCTTCCCATCTAGAGGTCTCCCCAAACACAGCATGCCAGGTTTCAAAGCAATCCAATCATAAATGTGCCCTGTAGGGTGTGCCAAAGGGAAATATTGAGTCTTCTGACTAAACTAAGTTCTAAGAACGTTGGCTGCGGCAACATTTTTTGACGGAAATTGAAGAAAATTGATAGCTTCCATCTAGAGGTCTCCCCAAACAAGCATACCCAGGTTTCAAAGCAATCAAATCATAAATGTACCCTGTAGGGTGTGCCAACGGGAAATATTGAGTCTTCTGACTAAACTAAGTTCTAAGAACGTTGGCTGCGGCAACATTTTTGACAGAAATTGAAGAAAATCGATAACTCCCATCTAGAGGTCTCTCCAAACAAGCATACCAGGTTTCAAAGCAATCTGATCATAAATGTGCCCTGTAGGGTGTGCCAAAGGGAAATATTGAGGTCTGTCTAGACTAAATTCTAAGAACGTTGGCCGTAGGCAACATTTTTGACAGAAATGGAAGAAAATCGATAGCTCCCATCTAGAGGTCACCGTAAATAAGCATACCAGGTTACAAAGCAATCTAATCATAAATGTTCCTTGTAGGGTGAGCCAAAGGGAAATATTGTAGTCTGACTAAACTGAGTTCTAAGAATGTTGGCTGCGGCAACATTTTTTGACAGAAATTGAAGAAAATCGATAGCTCCCATCTAGAGGTCACCCCAAACAAGGTATGCCAGGTTTCAAAGGAATCCGATCATAAATGTACCTGTAGGGTGTGCCAACAGGAAATATTGAGTCTTCTGACTAAACTAAGTTCTAAGAATGTTGGCCGCGGCAACATTTTTTGACAGAAATTGAAGAAAATCGATAGCTCCCATCTAGAGGTCTCTCCAAACAAGCATACCAGGTTTCAAAGCAATCTGATCATAAATGTGCCCTGTAGGGTGTGCCAAAGGGAAATATTGAGGTCTGTCTAGACTAAATTCTAAGAACGTTGGCCGTGGCAACATTTTTTGACAGAAATGGAAGAAAATCGATAGCTCCCATCTAGAGGTCACCGTAAATAAGCATACCAGGTTACAAAGCAATCTAATCATAAATGTTCCTTGTAGGGTGGAGCCAAAGGGAAATATTGTAGTCTGACTAAACTGAGTTCTAAGAATGTTGGCTGCGGCAACATTTTTTGACAGAAATTGAAGAAAATCGATAGCTCCCATCTAGAGGTCACCCCAAACAAGCATGCCAGTTTTCAAAGCAATCCGATCATAAATGTACCCTGTAGGGTGTGTCAAAGGGAAATATTGAGTCTTCTGACTAAACTAAGTTCTAAGAACGTTGGCCGCGGCAACATTTTTTGACAGAAATTAAAGAAAATCGATAGCACCCATCTAGAGGTCTTCCCAAACAAGCATACCAGGTTTTAAAACAAACTGATCATAAATGGGCCCTGTAGGGTGTGCCAAAGGGAAATATTGAGGTCTGACTAAACTAAGTTCTATGAACGTTGGCCGTGGCAACATTTTTGCCGGAAATTGAAAAAAATCGATAGCTCCCATCTAGAGGTCACCCTAAATAAGCATACCAGGGTTTCAAAGCAATCAAATCATAAATGTGCCCTGTAGGGTGTGCCAAAGGGAAATATTGCGGTTTAACTAAACTAAGTTCTAAGAACGTTGGCCGCAGCAACATTTTTTGACAGAAATTGAAGAAAATCGATAGCTCCCATCTAGAGGTCACCCCAAACAAGTATGCCAGGTTTCAAAGGAATCCGATCATAAATGTACCCCTGTAGGGTGTGCCAACGGGAAATATTGAGTCTTCTGACTAAACTAAGTTCTAAGAACGTTGGCCGCGGCAACATTTTTTGACAGAAATTGAAGAAAATCGATAGCTCCCATCTAGAGGTCTCTCCAAACAAGCATACCAGGTTTCAAAGCAATCTGATCATAAATGTGCCCTGTAGAGTGTGCCAAAGGGGAAATATTGAGGTCTGACTAAACTATGTTCTACGAACGTTGGCCGTGGCAACCTTTTTTGCCGGAAATTGAAGAAAATCGATAGCTCCCATCTAGAGGTCACCCTAAATAAGCATACCAGGTTTCATAGCAATCTAATCATAAATGTTCCTTGTAGGGTGAGCCAAAGGGAAATATTGTAGTCTGACTAAACTAAGTTCTAAGAATGTTGGGCTGCGGGCAACATTTTTTGATGGAAATTGAAGAAAATCGATAGCTCCCATCTAGAGGTCTCCCCAAACAAGCATGCCAGGTTTCAAAGCAATCCGATCATAAATGTGCCCTGTAGGGTGTGCCAAAGGGAAATATTGAGTCTTCTGACTAAACTAAGTTCTAAGAACGTTGGCTGCGGTAACATTTTTTGACGGAAATTGAAGAAAATTGATAGCTTCCATCTAGAGGTCTCCCCAAACAAGCATACCAGGTTTCAAAGCAATCAAATCATAAATGTAACCCTGTAGGGTGTGCCAACGGGAAATATTGAGTCTTCTGACTAAACTAAGTTCTAAGAACGTTGGCCGCGGCAACATTTTTTGACAGAAATTGAAGAAAATCGATAGCTCCCATCTAGAGGTCTCTCCAAACAAGCATACCAGGTTTCAAAGCAATCTGATCATAAATGTGCCCTGTAGGGTGTGCCAAAGGGAAATATTGAGGTCTGTCTAGACTAAATTCTAAGAACGTTGGCCGTGGCAACATTTTTTGACAGAAATGGAAGAAAATCGATAGCTCCCATCTAAAGGTCACCGTAATAAGCATGACCAGGTTACAAAGCAATCTAATCATAAATGTTCCTTGTAGGGTGAGCCAAAGGAAAATATTGTAGTCTGACTAAACTGAGTTCTAAGAATGTTGGCTGCGGCAACATTTTTTTGATGGAAATTGAAGAAATCGATAGCTCTCATATTCAACAGAAATTGAAGAAAATCGATAGCTCCCATCTAGAGGTCACCCCAAACAAGCATACCAGGTTTCAAAGCAATCCGATCATAAATGTGCCCTGTAGGGTGTGCCAAAGGGAAATATTGAGTCTTCTGACTAAACTAAGTTCTAAGAACGTTGGCTGCGGCAACATTTTTTGACGGAAATTGAAGAAAATTGATAGCTTCCATCTAGAGGTCTCCCCAAACAAGCATACCAGGTTTCAAAGCAATCAAATCATAAATATGCCCTGTAGGAGGTGCTAAAGGGAAATATTGTGGTCTGACTAAAACTAAGTTCTAAAAACGTTGGCCGCAGCAACATTTTTTGACAGAAATTGAAGAAAATCGATAGCTCCCATCTAGAGGTCACCCCAAACAAGTATGCCAGGTTTCAAAGCAATCCGATCATAAATGTACCTTGTAGGGTGTGCCAACGGGAAATATTGAGTTTTCTGACTAAACTAAGTTCTAAGAACGTTGGCCGCGGCAACATTTTTTGACAGAAATTGAAGAAAATCGATAGCTCCCATCTAGAGGTCTCTCCAAACAAGCATACCAGGTTTCAAAGCAATCTGATCATAAATGTGCACTGTAGGGTGTGCCAAAGGGAAATATTGAGGTCTGACTAAACTAAGTTCTACGAACGTTGGCCGTGGCAACATTTTTTGCCAGAAATTGAAGAAAATCGATAGCTCCCATCTAGAGGTCACCCTAAATAAGCATACCAGGTTTCAAAGCAATCAAATCATAAATGTGCCCTGTAGGGTGTGCCAAAGGGAAATATAGTGGTTTGACTAAACTAAGTTCTAAGAACGTTGGCCGCGGCAACATTTTTTGACAGAAATTGAAGAAAATCGATAGCTCCCATCTAGAGGTCACCCCAAACAAGCATACCAAGTTTCAAAGTGATCTGATCATAAATGTGACCTGTGAGGTGTGCCAAAAGAAATTGTGGACGTACGTACTAACGTACGTACGCCGACGGACAAGAAGTGATGGCAATAGCTCAGCTTGACTTTGTCAAGTTGAGCTAAAAATGATGTCTCAGCATTTTTTCAAGGTCCTGGAAAAACACCCTATGATAAAACCGATGGCAATTTTTTTTTGACCACTCCTTTCTGCTATTCCTAGGGAAGCTTCACACAAAATAAAAATTGTCAGTGCTGTGTAGTTTTGGATTTATGGGAGTTTTAAATTTTTTCTATTTTTAGGTCCAGCAGTTCCTATGGGGCCGATGGGAAAATTGTTTTTGGCATAAATTAGGTACTTATGACCCAAAAAGCCCTCATATCAAATTTGGTTCAAATCGGCCTCTCAGTTCGGAAAATACAAATTTTGGTACAATTCGGGCTCCCACAGGAAGACCAAATATGAACCCAGGGACTTGGCTTCAACAAACCCTCCCAAAGGATACTGTATACCAAATATCAAAAGATTCTGAATGGTGGATGTGAAGAAGAAGATTTTTGAAGAACATTCCACATACTGAACTAAGTTATAATTCGGGCTCCCACAGGGAGCCCAAATATGAACCCAGGGACTTGAACAAACATGAATCTCACCACCCTAAGGATAGTGCATATTAAATATCAAAACATTCCAACTGCTGGATCTGAAGATTTTTAAAGAAAATTCCTCATTTTGAACTAACTTATAATTCAGACTCCCACAGAGAGCCCAAATATGAACTTAGGGACTTGGCTTGAACAAACTTGAAACTCACCCCTCTAAGCATACTGCATAACAAATATCAAAAGATTCTAATTGGTGGATCTGAAGAAGAAGGTTTTAAAGAATATTCCTCATACTGCACTAATTCAAACATTTGGGCTCCCATAGAGAGCCCAAATATGGACCCAGGGATTTGATTTCGATAAACCTGTGAAACAATCTTCCAAAGATGTTATATGTGAAATTTGAAAGCTTTTGGGGTAGTGGTTTGGGAGAAGAGTCTTAAATGTTTCCCCATTACCCACAAAAAATGTTAAAAAATGCAAACTCAGCACTTTTTCAGTCTTGAAAAAGTACGCCATGATAAAACCGATAGAATTTTTTTCTGATGGTCCTAAGGAAGCTTCACACCAAATAAGAATTCTCAGTGCCGTGTAGTTTTTGAGATATGGGTGTTTTAAATTTTTTCTATTTTTAGCTTTTGCAGTTCCCATGGGGCGACAGGAAAATTTTTTTTTTTGGGGGGGGGGGGGGGCATAAATTAAGTACTTATGACCCAATAAGCCCTCATATCAAATTTGGTTCAAATCAGCCTCTCAGTTTGGAAAATAGAAATTTTGGGCGGTCCAAAGATTTTTGACCCTCCCATAATGACAGCAAACATAGCCCCTTGAACAAATCTGAGTCTACACCTCAAAAGAAAGCTGCGCACCAAATATCAAGTCTCTGCTACTGCTGGTTCATGAGAAGATTTTTTAAGATTTAAGCACACTTTTTGGGTGTGGCCCTACAGAGGGGCAAGGCAACTTGATTTGAACAAAATCAAAATGCGATGTCATAACAAACAATTATCTCAAATTTCACTTAAATCGGTTCAGCGGTTTTGGAGAAGGCGCAAACACCATGTTCACGGACGACAGACGGTGAGTGATCACTATAGCTCACCTGACTGAAAGTCGGGCGAGCTAAAAATATTTTGGAGCATTTTCCCCCCACCCCTCCCTGTGGGGCTGGGGATGCTGAGTTGAACAAAATTTAATGTTCCTTCTTAACTATCACTCAAACAAACGTTCACTTGAATTGGCCCAGTGGTTTTAGAGAAGACCAAAACATGGTGTTGACAGACGAGGTACGGACGACGGATGGAGAGCAATTACATTAGCTCAGCTTGACTTTGTCAAGGTGAGCTAATAAAACAGAAAATAGATATTGGACATGAGTTTTATATTTATAATAAAATACTTGTTTTATGAATATCAGCCACTTGTATATTACAAAAAACCCAAAACCGAATTGTTTTTCTGTTACACCATCCTTATATAAAATACAATACAACCTTGCTTACTGAATACCCACTTTGTCAAAATTTTCAATTAACTCTACACAATAATGTCAAAATATCAAAATATGAAGAAGCATATTTTTCCTGTAAGACAACCAGGAATTTAAGCAATTCAATCCTGTATGGCAGAGCTCTGACAAACATGATTTAATAGATTAAACTCTTAACTCTTTGCATGCTGCTGGCAGATATTTCTGGCAGGACAGGATTTCTCATGCCACTGAAATAGGTATAATTTCGGTATATTTGGTCCAAATTTCTCCCTGTAAATTGAATGGATTTTTTCACCAATGATTTCTTGAGTTAAATTTAGATGAGTTTCTCACCAAATCTTGTCATGGCTGCTTTATAGCAGCCATGACTGGATTTAATGAAAAATGTCTTGAAATGTCTTGAAAATACTAAGCAGGTTAAGAGTTAATTGCATAACTGGAAAAATTTGCCTTTTGAAATTTTGGAAGAGGCTTCAAAAGGATATCTTCAATGAAGTAGAATTTGATCGATTTCCTATACTTTGGTAATTAGGCCATGGTTAATTAATTTCTGGTTTAGTGTTATTTGCCTCATTTTGTTCTTAGCCCAAAATAATAATGCATTTTCTTCATTATTTGCTCCGAAAATGGGTCACCTCTTTACAGGGCAAGGAGAATACACCATTTCTTCCTCATCCATTGGAAATCCAGATTATTGCCTCATTTTTGCCAGATTGCTATAGAGCCTGAATATCACCCTATATTGGATTAGGGTAATATTCAGGCTCCAACAGGGCACCCAAATATTAACACAGTGACTTGGTTTGAAGAAACTTTGATCTGAACTCAGAAAGGATTCTGTATACCAAATCTCAAAAGATCCTGACTGGTGGATCTGAAGATGTTTTTTAAAGATTATTCCTGACACAGCACAAAGTTAAAGTTTGGGTCCTCGTAGAGAGCCCAAACATTAACTGGGGGACTTGAACAAACGTGAATCTCACACTTGTAGCGATGTTGTGTACCAAATCTTAAAAGATTTTGACTAGTGGTTCTGAAGAAGATTCTGTAAAAAGTATTTCTCATATTGCACCTAGTTAAAATACAGGCTCCTGTATTGAGCCCAAATATGAACCGAGGGACTTATTAACAAACTGGTATCTGACCACCCTCTGGATGTGGTACACTAAATATTGAAAGATTCTTATCAGTAGTTCTGGAGAAGATTTTTTTAATTTTTGCAAATATGCTGACTCAGCATTTTTTCAATGCCCACCTACAGAACATCCTGACACAACCAATGGTAATTTTTTTTCACCATTCCATTCTACTGGTCCTGAGGATGCTTTGTACCAAATAACAGTTTTCTGTTCCATACCAAGTTAGAAGGATGACAGGCTGGATGAACAAAGTGGTAATAATATGCTCTGTAAATAAAGTTTCCTTTGGGAAGAATAAAAAGCATGAAAGATTTTGCTTCAAAAACTCTGCCTAAATTAATGCTTACAAATGCAGTTTGGAATTTCAGTTCAATGGGAAATTGAGAAACCAGTAAAAGAGTTGGAAAAGTTTGAATATAAAACATTTTTACCTAGAGATGCATAATGATCACTGAACTCTGTTAGGTAGTCCCTGAACTCTGCTGCAGCTGACATAGCGAGAAGGAGGCGACTTTTCTTCCCGCCTGCTCCGACCTGAAGAGAGATAAATATCACCAGTTAGTAAAGAAATAATCATCAGTCCTTCGATTTTGGAAAACCCAAGTGCTTAATAAACCACACGTTAAATCTGAGATTTATGTGTGCATTTTTCCAGAGATTTTTATTAGAGATGGGCGGTTAACCGAAAATTCAGTTTGGTTTTGGTTTTCTTATCAAAACCGAAACAATCGCTGAAAACCTGTCTTCTCAGTTTTCAAATTCAATGTTGAAACAAAAGCAACGCAAAGCATGGCATATGCCCCCTCCTTCAATATCATGGATAGAATTACAACAAGAGGCCCCACGGGGCCTGAAGCGCTCATCTTGAACAGAACACAATTTAAACAGAGTCCAAGAATGAGTCTTCATTAAGCAATCCATCTCCATAGGATACACTATCAATCCTTGAGTCCCTCAGAAGTGACAAAAAATAATCTGGGCATCATGCCTTTTCTTCAGTTGATCATAATGTAAAATGTAGAGCTCCCCTATGAAGGCCCTTCATACAACCTATGTGGATTAATCTTAGTTACACACCTCTAGAGGGTACTGAATACAAAATTTTTACTTCTTCAGCAACATGGCCAATTCTGGCTCCCATAGGGAGCCCAAATATTAACCCAGGCTCTCGATTTGAACACAGTTGAATCTGACTTCCCTAGAGATGTTGTGTACCAAATATGAAAGCATTCCGACTGTTGGATCTGAAGTAGAGAAATTTCAAAGAAATTTCTTCATATTGTACTAAGTTAAAATTTGGGCTACCACAGCGAGCCCAAATATTAACCTATGGATCCGATTTGAACAAACTTGAATCTGACCCCCCCCCCCCCCCCCCCAGGCTACCACAGCGAGCCCAAATATTTGGGCTACCACAGCGAGCCCAAATATTAACCTATGGATCCGATTTGAACAAACTTGAATCTGACCCCCCCCCCCCCCCCCCCCCCCCTCCTCGAGATGTTGTATACCAAATATGAAAGCATTCTGACTAGTGGATCTGAAGAAGAAGATTTTTGAAGAAATTCCCTCATGTCGCACTAAGTAAAAATCTGGGCTACCATAACAAGCCCAAATATATACCTAGGGATCTGATTTGAACAACCTTGAATCTGACCCCCCTAGAGATGTTGTATACCAAATATGAAAGCATTCTGACTTGTGGATCTGAAGAAGAAGATTTTTGAAGAAATTCCCTCAAATCGCACTAAGTAACAAGAGGCCCCAAGGGGCCTGAGGGCGCTCACCTGACAAGGTAGCCTAAATATCAACCCAGAGAATTGATTTCAACAAGTTGCATCTGCTCCTCCTAAGAAAAGCTGATACCAAATATCCAAAGATTCTGACCAGTGGATCTAAAAAAAAAAGAACATTTTAAAGAATATTCCTCATATTGGACTAAGTTATAATATGGGCTCCCACAGGGACTTGGCTTTAACAAACTTGAACCTCACCCCCCTAAGGATGCTGCACACCAAATATCAAAACATTCTGACTGCTGGATCTGAAGTAGAAGATTTTTAAAGAAAATTCCTCATTTTGAACTAAGTTACAATTCAAGCTCCTGCAGTGAGTCCAAATATGGACCTAGAGACTAGGCTTGAACAAACTTGAATCTCCCCCCCCACCCTAAGCATGGTGCATACCCATATATCAAAAGATTCTGCCTGCTGCATCTGGAGAAGAAGATTTTTTAAGAAATTTGCCTGAAATGCACTAAGTTTGAATTCGAGCTTCTATAGTGAGCCCAAATATGAATCTCGGGAGCCGATTTGAACAAACTTGAATCAGATCCACCCCACAATGTTGCATACCAAATATGAAAAGATTCTGCCTGCTGAATCTGGAGAAGATTTTTTTAAGAAATTTGCCTGAAATGCACTAAGTTCGAATACGGGCTTCTATAGTGAGCCCAAAAATGAATCCAGGGGGCCAATTTGAACAAACTTGAATCAGATCCACACCACAATGTTGTATACCAAATATCAAAAGATTCTGCTTGCTGGATCTGGAGAAGATTTTTTAATGTTTTTCCCATTGCCTACAGTGTTAAAAAGTGCTGACTCAGCACTTTTTCAAAGTCCTGAAAAAAGTACCTTGTGATTTTAACCATTCTATTCTACTGGATAAAAGTAAGCTTTATACAAAATAAGAATTCTCTGTGCTGTGTAGTTTTGTAGATATGGCAGTTTTAAGGTTTTTCCTATTTTTAGCTCCCGAGGTTCCCACGGGGCAATGAGAAATTTTTTTTTGGCATCAATCAACTGTTTATGACCCATTATCATCTCATACCAAATTTGGTTCAAATCAACCTCACGGTTCTGAAAATAGAAATTTTAGGCGTGGCCATAATTTTTGCCCCTCCCATAACGAAGGCAAATAATGCCCGACGAACTTCTCTTGAACAAATTTGATTCTAAACCTCAAAAGGACTCTGTATACCACATACCAAGTCTCTGCTACTGGTGGTTCATTAGAAGAAGATTTTCAAAAAATTTGGCCATTTTTCCCCACACCTCTGCTCAATATGAGCCGAAACCTAATTTGGATAAAAATCAAAATGCCCCTATATAACCACTACTTACATGAAATTTAATTAAGATGTGGCCAGTGGTTTAGGAGAAAGAGGCTCAAACACCACCTTCACGCAGGACGACGGACAACGGACGGAGAGTGATAAGAAAAGCTCCCCCCCCCCCCCCCCCCCCCCCCCCCCCCCCCCCCCCAGATGTTGCATACCAAATATGAAAGCATTCAGACTGGTGGATCCCAAGAAGAAGATTTTTTTAAATTATCCCCCATACTGAACAAAGTCAAAATTTGGGCTTCCGGCTATTTTTTTTAACATTCAATTCTAATGGTCCTAAGGATACTTCATACCAAATAACAGCTCTCTGTTCTGTGTGGTTTGGGAAATATGGGCGTTTAAAAATATTTCTATTTTTAGCTCCCAAGTACTTATGACTTGAGTCAAGTACTTATGACCCAATAATACCACATACCAAATTTGGTTCAAACCGGACAAATGGTTCAGAAAACAGCAGAAAATAGAAATTTTGGGCGGGGCCAAAAATCTTACCCCTCCCATTACAAAGCCAAATATTGCTTCACGAACTTCGTATGAACAAACTTGATTCTACACCTCAAAGGGAAGCTCCATTGCAAATATCAAGTCATTGTACACACTGGTTCATGAGAAGATTTTAATGAACGTGTCAATGACACTGTAGCTCAACTTGTCAAGGACAAAGACATGTACATGTATGGTATGTGACACAGCAATGACAAACATCTAGGTAATGACCTGATAACAAAGGTACATATAAAGTATTGTAACGGTCTGTACATAAATACTGACCGTTGCCTGTAACAAATGTATAGGTAAAGTATTGTAAAGGTGGGTGACAGTCAGATGCTAAACTAGAAAAGAAATCTTTGAGTCCCAGAGTGGGTCTGACTGAATAGGTAAAGTATTGTAAAGGTGGGTGACAGTCAGATGCTAAACTGGAAAAGAAATCTTGGAGTCCCAGAGTGGGTCTGACTGAACCCCAAAATATTTGTTCTCATAGCACAGTGATAACAAAGGCACCCCAAAACACTCTCGTTCCTGTCCCAAGGTGAAAACAAAGGTACCAAGAAGTTTTGTGAAGATCAGTTCATAAATATGAACTGTATAGAACTTGTGACAAAAAAACTGATTGGACCTAATTTCGGTACAAAATGGCCACTGGCAGCCATCTTGAATTTTGGACCGCACCCAGAAACACTCATTCTCGTCCCAAGGTGATAACAAAGGTACCCAAGAAGTTTTGTGAAGATCGGTTCATAAATGCAGCCTCTACCCTGAGCCATATTGACATGTGCACTTACCGTGTATAAGTAGCACTGAATAAATCAAAGTTCATCTAATTTGCATAATTTCTGCACGAAAAAAAACCCCTTACAATATGTGATGTACTCCATGTTACTAAACATTCATACAAAAATTTATTCAAATCAGAACTTTCATACAGAAGTTCTGTACAAAAGACTGATTGCACTAAATTTGGTACAAAATGGCTGCTGGTGGCCATCTTGAATTTCGGACCACACCCAAAAACGCTCGCTCTCATCCCACGGTGATAACAAAGGTACCCAAGGAGTTTCGTAAAGATTGGTTCATAAATATGGCCCTCTAGTCTGAGCCGTACAGAAGTTGTGTACAAAAAACTGATAAAACCTAATTTCGGTACAAAATGGCCGCTGGCAGCCATCTTGAATTTTAGACCGCACCCAGAAACACTCGTTCTCGTCCCAAGGAGATAACAAAGGTACCCAAGACATTTCGTGAAGATCAGTTCATAAATACAGCCTCCACCCTGAGCTGTATTGACATGTGTGCTTACAATTGTCAAAGTAGCACTGAATAAATCAAAGTTCATCTAATTTGCATAATTTCTGCACGAGAAAAAAACCCGTATTATATGTGATGTATCCCATAGTACTAAACATTCACACAAAAAATTATTCAAATCAGCGCTTTCATATGGAAGTTCTGTGCAAAAATCTGATTGCACCTAATTTTGTACAAAATGGCTGCCATCGGCCATCTTGAATTTCGGACCAGACCCCAAAACACTCGTTCTCGTCCCACGGTGATACCAAAGGTACCCAAGAAGTTTCCTAAAGATCGGTTCATAAATACGGCCTCTAGCCCGAGGCGTAATTGGCATTTGCACTTACAGTGCTGAAAGTAACACCAAAAGACATCAAAATTAGTCTAATTTGCACAATTTATGCATGAGAAAAAAACCTGTATTATATGTGATGTATCCCATGGTACTAAACATTCATATAAAAAATTATTAAAATCCGAGCTTTCGTATGGAAGTTCTGTACAAAAAACAGATTTCTGCATCATCGGTACAAAATGGCGGCTGGCAGCCATCTTGAATTTCGGACCACACCCAAAAACAAGGTACCCAAAAAGTTTTGTAAAGATCGGTTCATAAATACGGCCTCTAGCCCGAGTCGTATCCAATTGTTGACGTACGGACAGACGGACAACGGGCCATGACAAAAACTCAAATTTGGCTTCGCCAAAGTTGAGCTAAAAATATTTTGGAGCATTTTTCCCCCATGGGGCTGGGCATGTTCAGTTGAACAAAAATGCAATGCCCCTTTGGGGCCATCACTCACACAAACTTTCACTTGAATTGGCCCAGTGGCTTTGGAGGAGAAGACCAAAACATGGTGTTGCCGGACAATGGACGAAGAGTGATGAGATTAGCTCAGCTTGACTTTGTCAAGATGAGCTAAAAAAAAAAGGAAGATCGGAGCGGAAACCAATTTCAAGTCTATTCAACATTGGCGGTCACTGTGACCTTGACCTTTGACACATCATGGTCAAAATAAATAGGCTTCTTCCACTCATCATA
Source organism: Pictodentalium vernedei (assembly GCA_031216915.1). Lineage (NCBI taxonomy): Eukaryota > Metazoa > Mollusca > Scaphopoda > Dentaliida > Dentaliidae > Pictodentalium > Pictodentalium vernedei. Next base: position 194,903,791 of record CM062289.1, read on the forward strand.
CCTAAACCACATTATGAAGTTTGGTAAAGATCCTGTTGGTAGAACTTTAGTTGTGGAACGGAAACCAATTTTAAGTGTATTTAACTTTGGAGGTTACTGTGACCTTGACCTTTGGCACATCATGGTCAAAATAAAGAGGCTTCTCCCCCTCATCATACCTAACCCACATATGAAGTTTGATAAAGATCCAATTGGTAGTACTTCAGTTAATTGACAGAATGCGAAAAGTTAATGGACGGACGCCAGACATGGTGATAACATAATGCCCCCTTCTCAGAGGCCAGGGGCATAAATACTTTTAATCAGGTCTTCACTTCTCAGAATAATAAAAGAAACAACATGACACCTTTATTTTGAAACTTTAGAGTTGTGATATACCCCTTTTCAAAACAGCTACACTGACTGGTATTGCATCAGAGCCTTGCATTTACTGTGAAAATAGCTAACACAACTGACTTCTTACGCGTCAGGTTTTTATTTGAGTTGACAAAAATCATTAACAGTGTTACAGACAATTCAAACTTGAATGTTTTACTATGATACAAAAATATAACTTTATAACAGACTCAGGGCAAGAAATCATTTTCTTAAAACTGAAACTCTTGAGATAATTTATGCAAATACATTGCGCTCTGGAAATTAGATGATTTTTACACGTGCATTGCAGCCATGGAAATTGAGTCCCTACCAATAATGACAGGCACATAAAATAAATTAACACCTGTTGCGCTGTATTCACAGTTGAATGAATTAATATGGTGGAGACTAGTTAGGCACAAAACCGGAAGACTAGAAGACCCAGCGCTGTCTGGGAATACTTTGTTCACACCGACAAGCAACATGCAATGTGTTGTACTTGCAAGAAACAAATCAAAACCGAGCATGATAACACAAGTTAATTTGAAGAAGCATATCGAGAAAATACACCCGAAAGAGTTTGAGAAGCTGAAAATCTTGGAAGAAACATCAGAGGCTCTTAAAGTTAAAAAGACAAAGGTGAGTAAATCTGAGTAAGTTTATCCAAAAAATCAACGTTGTTGTTGGCCGAGAGGGAGGTGTGTGGTGGAGGGTCGGGGGGAATAAATGATGTTGATTGTTTAAGAAATATTTCTGTTTTCAGTATTTGGCCACTTGATATGACTAAAATAGTCATCCTCACTCCCAGTCCACACAGTTTGGTGACAGACCCCTGGAAAGTTCCAAGGTGGCTATGCCCGTGGCTATTGGCAAACTTTTTTTCATAGGAGCCTATCCAGAGACAGAGGGGAATAGACTATAGGGAGGTGGTAGAGGTGTACAATATACACTTTAAAGAGGGAGGAGAGAGAGGAAGAGGCGGAGAGAGGAGAGAGTGAGAAAGAGATTAAGTGTGGTTACAACTTGCATGGTGCATGTCTGCTTGGATGGTAAATAGATGCATGGCTGATGGGGGTGGGGGGGGGGGGTTGGGGAGGGGGAGGTCAGTGTCTTCGTGAGTGGGTTTTCCAAACGTTTGATTTTAATTTTGATTTAAATGATTTTGCTGAAGAGAGAACTTCAGTGAAGGTGGACTCTGTGCCAGAACAAGAGTGGAGTTCGGAGAGCAAATATTGGTGAAAGGCTCTAGTGGTGGGGGTAGGCGGGGGGGGAGGGGGCGGGGGGCATTGGAATTTTATTTGGATTTGACAATTTTCTCCAAGACACCTTCTTTTGTCTAAACTGTCTCAATACAATCATTACAATGGGCCAGTAGTCCGATTGTCCATCTGGCATCCGCCAAAACCTGACTGTCCATTCATTTAATCCCAATCTTTTACTCAGATGTAATGTTTCTTGAATCACTGTCTCATCTCATTGCAGGCATCTGGTCATGAAGACTGTACTCCGGTACCAAAGCAGCCCAAGCTAGACGTGTTTGTGTAAGATTGCACAAAATGGGAACCACATGATCAATGGCAAAACGACGGCAATAAAAAGTTGGCAGAAATGATCTGTCTTGATGCACAACCCATAAGTGTAGTAGTTGACCAGGGACTCAGGGTTTTTATTGAAACTGTACAGCCATGTTACCGTCTGATAACTCGCAAAACTCTCAGTTTAGACCTCATCCCATCTCTTTACAAGCAAGAGGCTCCAGGGTGCTCACCTGACAGGGTAGCCTAAATATCAACTCAGGGAATTGAGTTGAACAAGTTGCATCTGCCACTCCTAAGAAAAGCTTATACCAAATATCAAAAGATTCTGACCAGTGGATCTGAAAAACAAGATGACCCATGGGGCCTTAATTGCTCACCTGACAAGTTGTTCAAAGAAGTATTTTGGATCACAGCTAATCGGGGCTCATCAACACTTCAGAGGAATGAAGTCATGAAATTATTATAGGGATCATTTTTTTTTTTTACATAAATTCACTCTAATTCCTTCAAAATGCATTTTGGAGCAATTTTTTTCCCTCCGCTTGACCCCCAGGGGTGGGGAGTGGGGGGTTGGTGGTCATAGGGGTACTTTTTACAGGGGGGGGGGGGGGGGGGGGGTGCATAAAATCACTCTAAATCTTTCAAAATATATTTTAAAGTCAAACATTTTGTTACATCTAACTACCCTCTCCCCCACCAACAAGGAAGGGGGAAGGACATACAGTAAAAACATTTTCGCGTAAAACCACTCTAATTAATCTAGGAACTCGATTTTGAAAAGAACTGAAAAAAGTCTGAACCAGACCCAAAATTTCCAGGCTTTAAAAAACAAGAGGTCCCAAGGGGCCTTAATCGCTCACCGGTCAAAGTGATTCAAACAATGTGGTTCAAAGAGGGTCACATTCAGTTAGACATAGTTCATCAACACTACAAAGGAATGAAGTCATGAGACAAATTTTATGGAACTAGGGATATGGCTTGAACCAACTTGAATCTTACCCCCCTAAGGATGCGACATACAAAATATCAAAAGCATTCATCTGCTGGATCTGAAGAAGTAGATTTTTAAAGAAAATTCCTCATTTTGAACTAAGTTATCATTCGGGCTCCCACAGGGAGCCCAAACATGAACCCAGGGACTTGGCTTGAACAAACTTTAATCTCACCCCCCCCCCCCCCCCCCCCTAAGTATGCTACACACCAGATATCAAAACATTCCGACTGCTGGATCTGAAGAAGAAGATTTTTAAAGAAAATTACTCATTTCGAACTAAGTTACAATTCAAGCTCCCACAGTGAGCCCAAATATGGACCTAGGGATATGGCTTGAACAAACTTGAATCTCACCCCCCCTAAGGAAGCTGCATACCAAATATCAAAACATTCTGACTGCTGGATCTGAAGAAGATTTTTAAAGAAAATTCCTCATTTTGAACTAAGTTATAATTCGGGCTACCACAGTGAGCCCAAATATGAACCCAGGGACTTGGCTTGAACAACTTGAATCTCACCCCCCTAAGCATGCTGCATACCCAATATCAAAAGATTCTGCCTGCTGGATCATGAGAAGATTTTTAAAGAAATTTGCCTGAAATGCACTAAGTTCAAATTTGGGCTCCTATACTGAGCCCAAATATGAACCCAGGGGGCCAATTTGAACAAACTTGAATCACATCCACCCCACAATGTTGCATACCATATATCAAAAGATTCTGCTTGCTGGATCTGGAGAAGATTTTTGAAGAAATTTGCCTGAAATGCACTTAGTTTGAATTCGGGCTTCTATAGTAAACCCAAATATGAATCCAGGGGGCCGATTTGAACAAACTTGAATCAGATCCAACCCACAATGTTGCATACCAAATATCAAAAGATTCTGCCTGCTGGATCTTGAGAAGATTTTTTAAGAAATTTGCATGAAATGCACTCAGTTCGAATTTGGGCTTCTATAGTGAGCCCAAATATGAATTCAGGGGGCCAATTTAAACAAACTTGAATCAGACCCATACCAAGATGCTGCATACCAAGTATCAAAAGATTCTGCCCACTGGTTCTGGAGAAGAAGATTTTTTAATAATTTTTCTATAATTCAGATGGTGCTATAAGAGTTATGCCCCATACAGAGCCCCCAAAGAATGTGGCCATTTCATTTGAACAAACATGAATTGCCATATAGTAATGAACATCCACATGAAGTTTCGTGAAAATCGGACCAGTGGTTTCAGAGGAGAAGTCGTTTGAAAAATGTTCACGACGACGGACGCCGGACGGCCGGTGATAAGTTAAGCTCCCTTCGGTGAGCTAAAAATGTCTAAAAATTGAAAATAACGCATAAAAAGTTTTTAAAAAGTTGGAACCGGATCCAAAATTTTGAGGCTAATAAAAAACAAGAGGTCCCAGGGGGGCCTGAGGGCACTCACCTGACATGGTAGCCTAAATATCAACCCAGAGAATTGATTTCCACAAGTTGCATCTGCTCCTCCTAAGAAAAGCTGAAACCAAATATCCAAATATTCTGACCAGTGGATCTAAAAAAAGATTTTTAAAGAATATTCCTCATATTGAACTAAGTCATAATTCGGGCTCCCACAGGGAGCCCATATATGAACCCAGGGACTTGGCTTTAACAAACCAGAATCTCACACCCCTAAGGATTCTGCACACCAAATATCAAAACATTCCGACTGCTGGATCTGAAGAAGTTTTTTAAAGAAAATTCCTCATTTTGAACCAAGTTACAATTCGAGCTCCCACAATCAGCCCAAATATGGACCTAAAGAAAATTCCTGATTTTGAACTAAGTTGTCATTTAGGCTCCCATAGTGAGCCCAAATATGAACCAATGGACTTGGCTTGAACAAACTTCAATCTCAGAAAATAGAAATTTTGGGCGGGGCAAAAATTCTTGCCCCTCCCATAACAACAGCAAATATAACCCCACAAATTTCACCTCAAAAGGAAGCTGCACACTAAATATCAAGTCTCTCCTGCTGCTGGTTCACAAGAAGATTTTTTAAGATTTAGGTACACTTTTTTGGCGTGGCCCTATCGAGGGGCAGGGCAATTTGATTTGAACAAAATCTAAATGCGATGTCATAACAAACAATCATCTCAAATTTCACTTAAATCGGTTCACCAGTTTTGGAGAAGACACAAACACCATGTTCATGTATGACGGATGGTGAGTGATCACTATAGCTCACCTGACTGAAAGTCCGGCGAGCTAAAAAAGGTAAAGAAACAAGAGGCCCCAGGGGGCCTGAGGGCGCTCACCTGACATAGTAGCCTAATTATCAACCCAGAGAATTGATTTCTACAAGTTGCATCTGCTCCTCCTAAGAAAAGCTGAAACCAAATATCCAAATATTCTGACCAGTGGATCTAAAAAAAGATTTTTAAAGAATATTCCTCATATTGAACTAAGTCATAATTCGGGCTCCCTGTGGGAGCCCAAATATGGACCCATGGACTTGGCTTTAACACACTTGAATCCTCCCCCCCCCCCCCCCCCCCCCCCCCCAAGAATGCTACTCACCACATATCAAACTATTCCGACTGCTGGATCTGAAGAAGATTTTTTAAGAAAATTCCTCATTTTGAACAAAGTTACAATTCAAGCTCCCACAGTCAGCCCAAATATGGACCTAGGAACATGGCTTGAACAAACTTGAATCTCACCCCCCTAAGGATGCTGCGTACCAAATATCACAAGATTCTGAATGCTGGATCTTGAGAAGAAGATTTTCAAAGAAATTTGCCTGAAATGCACTAAGTTCGAATTTGGGCTTCTATAGTGAGCCCAAATATGAATCCAGGGGGCCGATTTGAACAAACTGGAATCAGATCCACCCCACAATGTTGCATACCAAATATCAAAAGATTCTGCCTGCAGGATCTGGAGAAGAAGATTTTTGAAGAAATTTGCCTGAAATGCACTAAGTTCGAATTCGAGCTTCTATAGTGAGCCCAAATATGAATCTAGGGAGCCGATTTGAACAAAATAGAATCAGATCCACCCCACAATGTTGCATACCAAATATCAAAAGATTCTGCCTGCAGGATCTGGAGATGATTTTTGAAGAAATTTGCCTGAAATGCACTAAGTTCGAATTCGAGCTTCTATAGTGAGCCCAAATATGAATCTAGGGAGCCGATTTGCACAAACTTGAATCAGATCCACCCCACAATGTTGCATACCAAATATCAAAAGATTCTGCCTGCTGGATCTGGAGAAGAAGATTTTTTAAGAAATTTGCCTGAAAAGCACTAAGTTCAAATTTGGGCTCCTATACTGAGCCCAAATATAAACCCAGGGAGCCGATTTGAACAAACTTGAATCAGATCCAGCCCACAATGTTGCATACCCAATATCAAAAGATTCTGCCTGCTGGATCTTGAGAAGAAGATTTTCAAAGAAATTTGCCTGAAATGCACTAAGTTCAAATTTGGGCTCCTATACTGAGCCCAAATATAAACCCAAGGGGCCGATTTGAACAAACTTGAATCAGATCCACCCCACAATGTTGCATACCAAATATCAAAAGATTCTGCCGGCTGGATCTGGAGAAGAAGATTTTTTAATGTTTTTCCCATTGGCTACAGTGTTAAAAAGTGCTGACTCAGCACTTTTTCAAATTCCCGAAACTGTGCCCTATGATAAAACCGATGGCAAATTTTTTTTACCAATCCTTTCTGTTGGTCCTAAGGAAGCTGCACACCAAATAAAAGTTCTCGGTGCCGTGTAGTTTTGGAGATATGGGCGTTTTAATTTTTTTCTATTTTTAGCTCCTGCGGTTCCCACAGGGCTGCGGGAAATTTTTTTTTTTTGCATAAATCAAGTACTCATGACCCAATAAGCCCTCACATAAAATTTGGTTGAAATCGGCTTCTCGGTTCAGAAAATACAAATTAGGGGCGGGGCCAAAATTTTTGCCCCTCCCATAACGACGCCAAATATTATCCCTCAAACTTCTCTTGAACAAATCTGAGTCTACACCTCAAAAGGAAGGGGCATACCATATATCAAGTCTCTGCTACTGCTGGTTCATGAGAAGATTTACAAAGTTTTGGTGCCCCTTGGGGACGTGGCACCACCCAGGAGGAGGGGCAACTTCATTTGAACAAATCTGAATTGGCATTAGGTAATAAACATTTAGCCAACATTTGAATAAAATTGGGCTAGTGGTTTAGGAGGAGAAGTCGATAATGTAAAGTTAACGCCGGACGGACGACGGATGGATCACGATCAGTAAAGCTCCCGCTGAGATTCACTCAGGTGAGCTAAAAAATGAAAGTGTCAATGACACTGTAGCTCAACTTGTCAAGACAAAGACATGTACATGTATACTATGTGACACAGCAATGACAAACATCTAGGTAATGACCTGATAACAAAGGTACATATAAAGTATTGTAACGGTCTGCACATAAATACTGACCGTTGCCTGTAACAAATGTATAGGTAAAGTATTGTAAAGGTGGGTGACAGTCAGATGCTAAACTAGATAAGAAATCTTAGTCCCAGAGTGGGTCTGACTGAACTCCAAAATATTTGTTCTCATAGCACAGTGATAACAAAGGCACCCCAAAACACACTCATTCCTGTCCCAAGGTGAAAACAAAGGTACCCAAGAAGTTTCGTGAAGATCAGTTCACAAATATGAGCTGTGTAGAAGTTGTGACAAAAAACTGGTTGGACCTAATTTTGGTACAAAATGGCCACTGGCAGCCATCTTGAATTTTGGACTGCACCCAGAAACACTCGTTCTCGTCCCAAGATGATAACAAAGGTACCCAAGAAGTTTTGTGAAGATCGGTTCATAAATACAGCCTCTAGTCCGAGCCGTATTGACATGTGTACTTACTGTGTATTAGTAGCACTGAAAAAATCAAAGTTCATCTAATTTGCATAATTTCTGCACGAGAAAAAAACCCGTACTATATGTGATGTATTCCATGTTACTAAACATTCATACAAAAATTTATTCAAATCAGAACTTTCATACAGAAGTTCTGTACAAAAGACTGATTGCACTAATTTTGGTACAAAATGGCTGCTGGTGGCCATCTTGAATTTTGGACCACACCCAAAAACACTCGTTCTCATCCCACGGTGAAAACAAAGGTTCCCAAGAAGTTTCGTAAAGATCGGTTCATAAATACGGCCTCTAGCCTGAGTCGTATAGAAGTTATGTAAAAACAAGAGGCCCCAAGGGGCCTGAGGGCGCTCACCTGACATGGTAGCCTAAATTTATATCAACCCAGAGAATTGATTTCAACAAGTTGCATCTGCTCTTCCTAAGAAAAGCTTATACCAAATATCCAAAGATTCTGACCAGTGGATCTAAAAAAAAAAGATTTTTAAAGAATATTCCTCATATTGAACTAAGTTATAATTCAGGCTCCCACAGGGAGCCCATATATGAACCCAGGGACTTGGCTTTAACAAACTTGAATCTCACCCCCTAAGGATGCTGCACACCAAATATCAAAACATTCCGACTGCTGGATCTGAAGAAGAAGATTTTTAAAGAAAAGTCCTCATTTTGAACTAAGTTACAATTCGAGCTCCCACAGTGAGTCCAAATATGGACCTAGGGACATGGCTGAAGAAGAAGATTTTTAAAGAAAAGTCCTCATTTTGAACTAAGTTACAATTCGAGCTCCCACAGTGAGTCCAAATATGGACCTAGGGATATGGCTTGAACAAACTTGAATCTCACCCCCTAAGGATGCTGCATACCAAATATCAAAACATTCCGACTGCTGGATCTGAAGAAGATTTTTAAAGAAAATTCCTCATTTTGAACTAAGTTATAATTCGGGCTACCACAGTGAGCCCAAATATGAACCCAGTGACTTGGCTTGAACAAACTTGAATCTCACCCCCCTAAGCATGGTGCATACCCAATATCAGAAGATTCTGCCTGCTGGATCTTGAGAAGAAGATTTTCAAAGAAATTTGCATGAAATGCACTAAGTTCAAATTTGGGCTCCTATACTGAGCCCAAATATAAACCCAGGGGGCCGATTTGAACAAACTTGAATCAGATCCGCCCCACAATGTTGCATACCAAATATCAAAAGATTCTGCCTGCTGGATCTGGAGAAGAAGATTTTTTAAGAAATATGCCTGAAATGCACTAAGTTAAAATTTGGGCTCCTATATGGAGCCCAAATATAAACCCAGGGGCCGATTTGAACAAACTTGAATCAGATCCACCCCACAATGTTGCTTACCAAATATGAAAAGATTCTGAAGCTGGATCTGGAGAAGAAGAATTTTTAAGAAATTTGCCTGAAATGCACTAAGTTCGAATTCGAGCTTCTATAGTGAGCCCAAATATGAAACTAGGAAGCCGATTTGAACAAACTTGAATCAGATCCACCCCACAATGTTGCATACCAAATATCAAAAGATTCTGCCTGCTGGATCTGGAGAAGAAGATTTTTTAATAAATTTGCCCGAAATGCACTAAGTGCGAATTCGGGCTTCTATATTAAGCCCAAATATGAATCCAGGGGGCCGATTTGAACAAACTTGAATCAGATCCACCCCGCAATGTTGCATACCAAATATCAAAAGATTCTGCCTGCTGGATCTGGAGAAGAAGATTTTTGAAGAAATTTGCCCGAAATGCATTAAGTTTGAATTCGAGCTTCTATAGTGAGCCCAAATATGAATCCAGGGGGCCGATTTGAAGAAACTTGAATCAGATCCACCCCGCAATGTTGCATACCAAATATCAAAAGATTCTGCCTGCTGGATCTGGAGAAGATGATTTTTTAAGAAATTTGCCTGAAATGCACTAAGTTCGAATTCGAGCTTCTATAGTAAGCCCAAATATGAATCTAGGGAGCCGATATGAACAAATTTGCATCAGATGCATCCCACAATATTGCATACCAAATATCAAAAGATTCTGCCTGCTGGATCTGGAGAAGAAAATTTTTTAAGAAATTTGCCTGAAATGCACTAAGCTCGAATTCGAGCTTCTATAGTGAGCCCAAATATATATCTAGGAAGCCGATTTGAACAAACCTGAATCAGATCCATCCCACAATGTTGCATACCAAATATCAAAAGATTCTGCCTGCTGGATCTGGAGAAGATTTTTTAATAAATTTGCTTGAAATGCACTAAGTTCAAATTTGGGCTCCTGTACTGAGCCCAAATATAAACCCAGGGGGCCGATTTGAACAAACTTAAATCAGATCCACCCCACAATGTTGCTTACCAAATATGAAAAGATTCTGTCTTCTGGATCTGGAGAAGATTTTTTAAGAAATTTGCATGAAATGCACTAAGTTCAAATTCGAGCTTCTATAGTGAGCCCAAATATGAATCTAGGAAGCCGATTTGAACAAACTTGAATCAGATCCACCCCACAATGTTGCATACCAAATATCAAAAGATTCTGCCTGCTGGATCTGGAGAAGAAGATTTTTCAAGAAATTTGCCTAAATGCACTAAGTTCGAAATCGGGCTCCTATACTGATCCCAAATATGAACCCAGGGGGCCGATTTGAACAAACGTGAATCAGATCCACCCTACAATGATGCATACCAAATATCAAAAGATTCTGCCTGCTGGATCTGGAGAAGAAGATTTTTTAAGAAATTTGCCTGAAATGCACTAAGTTCAAAATCGGGCTCCTATACTGAGCCCAAATATTAATCCAGGGAGCCGATTTGAACAAACTTGAATCAGATCCAACCCACAATGTTGCTTACCAAATATGAAAAGATTCTGCCTGCTGGATCCGGAGAAGAAGATTTTTGAAGAAATTTGCCTGAAATGCACTAAGTTCGAATTCGGGCTTCTATAGTAAGCCCAAATATGAATCCAGGGGGCCGATTTGAACAAACTTGAATCAGATCTACCCCGCAACGTTGCATACCAAATATCAAAAGATTCTGCCTGCTGGATCTGGAGAAGAAGATTTTTTAAGAAATTTGCCTAAATGCACTAAGTTCGAAATCGGGCTCCTATACTGATCCCAAATATGAACCCAGGGGGCCGATTTGAACAAACTTGAATCAGATCCACCCTACAATGTTGCATACCAAATATCAAAAGATTCTGCCTGCTGGATCTGGAGAAGAAGATTTTTTAAGAAATTTGCCTGAAATGCACTAAGTTCAAAATCGGGCTCCTATACTGAGCCCAAATATGAACCCAGGGGGCCAATTTGAACAAACTTGAATCAGATTCAACCCACAATGTTGCTTAACAAATATGAAAAGATTCTGCCTGCTGGATCTGGAGAAGAAGATTTTTGAAGAAATTTGCCTGAAATGCACTAAGTTCGAATTCGGGCTTCTATAGTAAGCCCAAATATGAATCCAGGGGGCCGATTTGAACAAACTTGAATCAGATCTACCCCGCAACGTTGCATACCAAATATCAAAAGATTCTGCCTGCTGGATCTGGAGAAGAAGATTTTTGAAGAAATTTGCCTGAAATGCACTAAGTTCGAATTCGAGCTCCTATAGTGAGCCCAAATATGAATCTAGGGAGCCGATTTGAACAAACTTGAATCAGATCCACCCTACAATGTTGCATGCCAAATATCAAAAGATTCTGCCTGCTGGATCTGGAGAAGACGATTTTCAAAGAAATTTGTCTGAAATGCAGTAAGTTCAAATTTGGGCTCCTATACTGAGCCCAAATATAAACCCAGGAGGCCGATTTGAACAAACTTGAATCAGATCCACCCTACAATGTTGCATACCAAATATCAAAAGATTCTGCCGGCTGGATCTGGAGAAGAAGATTTTTTAATGTTTTTCCCATTGCCTACAGTGTTAAAAAGTGCTGACTCAGCACTTTTTCAAAGTCCCGAAACTGTACCCTATGATAAAACCGATGGCAATTTTTTTTTACCAATCCTTTCTGTTGGTCCTAAGGAAGCTGCACACCAAATAAAAATTCTCAATGCCGTGCAGTTTTGGAGATATGGGCATTTTAAATTTTTTCTATTTTTAGCTCCTGCGGTTCCCACGGGGCTGCGGGAAATTTTTTTTGCATAAATCAAGTACTCATGACCCAATAAGCCCTCACATAAAATTTGGTTCAAATCAGCCTCTCGGTTTGGAAAATAGAAATTTTGGGCGGGGCAAAAAATTTTGCCCCTCCCATAACGACGCCAAGTATAGCTCCACAAAATTCTCTTGAACAAATCTGAGTCTACACCTCAAAAGGAAGCTGCACACCATATATCAAGTCTCTGCTACTGCTGGTTCATGAGAAGAAGATTTACAAAGATTTTGGTGCCCCTTGCACCACCCAGGAGGAGGGGCAACTTCATTTGAACAAATCTGAATTGGCATTAGGTAATAAACATTTAGCCAACATTTGAATAAAATTGGGCTAGTGGTTTAGGAGGAGAAGTCGATAATGTAAAGTTAACGCCGGACGGACGACGACGGACGACGGACAGAAAGTGATTAGTAAAGCTCCCCTTGAGCTTCGCTCAGGTGAGCTAAAAACTGATTAGACCTAATTTCGGAACAAAATGGCCACTGGCAGCCATCTTGAATTTTGGTCCGCACCCAGAAACACTCGTTCTCGTCCCAAGGTGATAACAAAGGTACCCAAGACGTTTCGTGAAGATCGGCTCATAAATACAGACTCTAGCCCGAGCCGTATTGACATGTGTACTTACTGTGTGTAAGTAGCACTGAAAAAATCAAAGTTCATCTAATTTGCATAATTTCTGCACGAGAAAAAAACCCGTATTATATGTGAAGTATCCCATGGTACTAAACATTCACACAAAAAATTATTCAAATAAGCGCTTTCATATGGAAGTTCTGTGCAAAAATCTGATTGCACCAAATTTTGTACAAAATGGCTGCCAGCGGCTATCTTGAATTTCGGACCGGACCCGAAAACACTCGTTCTCGTCCCACGGTGATAACAAAGGTACCCAACGCGTTTCGTAAAGATCGGTTCATAAATACGGCATCTAGCCCGAGCTGTATTGGCATTTGCACTTACAGTGCTGAAAGTTACACCAAAAAACATCAAAGTTTGTCTAATTTGCATAATTTACAAACCAGAAAAAAACCTGTATTATATGTGATGTATCCCATGGTACTAAACATTCATATAAAAAATTATTCAAATCAGAGCTTTCATATGGAAGTTCTGTACAAAAAACAGATTTCTGCATCGTCGGTACAAAATGGCGACTGGATGCCATCTTGAATTTCGGACCGCACCCAGAAACACTCGTTCTCGTCCCAAGGTGATAACAAAGGTACCCAAGACATTTCGTGAAGATCAGTTCATAAATACAGACTCTAGCCCGAGCTGCATTGACATGTGTACTTACTGTGTGTAAGTCGCACTGAAAAAATCAAAGTTCATCTAATTTGCATAATTTCTGCATGAGAAAAAAACCTGTATTATATGTGATGTATCCCATGGTACTAAACATTCATATAAAAAATTATTCAAATCAGAGCTTTCATATGAGAGTTCTGTACAAAAAACAGATTTCTACATCGTCGGTACAAAATGGCAGCTGGCAGCCATCATGAATTTTGGACCGCACCCAAAAACACTCGTTCTCGTCCCACGGTCATAACAAAGGTACCCAAGAAGTTTCGTAAAGATCTGTTCATAAATACGACCTCTAGCCCGAGCCGTACCCAATTGTTGACGGACAGACGGACCATGGCATAAGCTCAAATTTGGCTTCGCCAAAGTTGAGCTAAAAATTGTGTCTCAAAACTGAACAAAAAGCAGGAAAAAAAACGAGAAAAAAATTTCCAAATTTTGAGGCTAAAAAAAAAAAATTTGTCACGAAATTGAACAAAATGAGGAAGATTTTTAAAGAATATTCCACATATCACACCATATTCAAATTTGAGCTCCCCTATGCCCAAATTTTAACCCAAGGACTCAATTTGAACAAACTTGCATCTGACCCTCCTAGAGATGTTGAATACCAAATATGAAAAGATTCTGACCACTGGATCTGAAGATTTTTTTTTTATTTTATGGGTGCTATCAGAGTTATGCCCCTTGTGGTGTCCCCTTTGGGCTTGACAACTTTATTTGAACAAACTTAAATTGACATATGATAGGGAACATGCACACCAGATTTGGTTCAATTTGATAAAGTAGTTTGTAAGGAGAAGTCGATAATGTAAAGTTTACGCAGGAGGGAAAGTGATTCGTAAAGCTCCCCTTGAGCTTTGCTCAGTTGAGCTAAAAAAAAAAGATTTTTTAAAGAATATTCCTCATATTGATCTAAGTTATAATTCAGGCTCCCACAGGGAGCCTAAATATGAACTGAGGGACTTGGCTTCAACAAACTTGAATCTCACCCCCTGAGGATGTTGCATACCAAATATCAAAAGATTGCGATAGGTGGATCGGAAGATTTTTAAAGAATATTCGTCATATTGCACTAATCTGAACATTTGGGCTCCCATAGAGAGCCCAAATATGGACCCAGGGATTTGATTTCAACAAACTTGTGAATGAATCTTTGAAAGATGTTATATGTGAAATATGAGAGCCTTTGGAGCAGTGGTATGGAAGAAGATTCCTAAATGTTTTTCCCATTACTTGTGTTGAAACGACTTCTGAATTTTGGAGTCGACTTGTAGCCGGCCGAAAATCGAGTCGAAGTAGACTAATCGGAAGCATGGTGTATCATTATAATACTATAACTTTTCTATTGGCCTATTGTAAAGATATCTGCTGATAGACTCTGTGATCTTCTGCATGAAACACTTAACGGCATCAATAAAACTTCGTCACAAAAAAGGTTTACCTTGACGTAGTTTCACGGAACGAATTTAACAAAAACAAATTTTGAAAACGACCATTACTGATGAGTGACGTTTCAAATGGCATGCTGTCCTGACTTCAGCCATAATTTCTTGCTGTGTTATTATGCTCACTTGACAACAGAAATAACTGTAGACTACGCACTACGGATGGTGGGCATTTCATACCAAGGTCATTTTGTATCTGGCCATTTATACACATCTTTATGGTTTGTAGTATCGATAAGGGGAGGGGAGGGGTGGGCGGTACATGTTTGTGAAAATGAAATTTAGTTGAGTTAGGAAGATGTTAGAAGTGTAGCACGGATTTTGCTGTGATGTTAACAGATCAAAGACATCTCCGACACATTGATCATGAGTGCAGCACAAGGCCTACAGTGAACTGTGTAAGCGGAATCGTCTCGTAGAATAGCTGACACTCTTGTTTTGAAGACAAACATAAAACCAATGCAGTGTAGTTACATTGTTTCAATATTGTAAGTTATGTCTTAACACACCCCCTGCCTAAAAAAACGTACCGATTAGTCAACTACAGATTTTATCGTCGACTTTTGACAAAAATCACGTCGGCATCGATTAGTCAATTAGCTGTTTCAACACTACCCATTACTCATGGTGTTAAAAAATGATGACTCAGCATTTTTTCAAAGTCCTGGAAAAGTACCCTATAATAAAACTGATGGCACAAAATATAAATTCTCAGTGCCGTGTAGTTTGGAAGATATGGGTGTTTTAAATTTTTTTCCATTTTTAGCTCCTGCGGTTCCCAGGGGGTGACGGGAAACATTTTTTTGGCATAAATTAGATATTTATGACCCAATAAGCCCTCATATCAAGTTTGGTTCAAATCTGCGGAAAACAGAAATTTTGGTACAATGCGGGCTCCCACAGGAAGCCCAAATATGAACCCAGAGACTTGGCTTGAACAAACTTATATCTCACCTCCCTGAGGATGCTGGAGACCAAATATCGAAAGATTCTGACTGGTGGATGTAAAGAAGGTTTTTGAAGAATATGCCTCACATTGAACAAAGTTATAATTCGAGCTCCAACAGTGAGCCCAAATATGAATCCAGGATCTTGGCTTGATGTTATATAGCTTCCATATTCAGGCTTGGCAATTTCAGGAGAGCGATTTTTTAGCTCTCCTTACTGCCCTCCTGAAAGAATTAAGGAGAGCGAAAAATTGCCCTCCTAAATATTTTGGTCTGGGATGATTGAGATTACATGTATTATGCTCACATTAAATTTTTGTTGTAAAGCAAAAATGTAATTTAACTTCGAAGTCACATAACATCACGTAATTTCATTTTGAAAGTGGTTTAGTGGTAAAAGGTAATGGCTGCAACCATACCCAAACACAGTTGCAATCATTTGAAGCCAAAAGGGTCACAGCCATATTTTTTTTTTCTGTCAGTTTCAAGTTCAACAACTGACATCACAGTTTGAGGGGTAATTATTCAAGGAATATTGACATTATAATATACTACCATTACTACTATCCTGTCACTTGAAGCACTTGCACCAGGATGTGACTGTAGATTCAAGCAGACCTGTTGTCCAAGAAAGTCATACGCCTACCACTACCACCTTCAACCCCCCTTGGGGGGTTGAAGGTGGTAGTGGGAGGCACAGGGACCAGCCGTGAGGGCGACTAGGGCGATTAAGTCGCCCTTCTAAGCCCAAAGTCGCCTAGAAAAATAGTCGGGGCGATTACAAGTCGCCCTCTAAAAATTGGCCAAAATGAGAAAAGGCTGAACTGAGTGATGCGAGGTTTACATGAAAACGAGTATTTTCAAAAATCGAATGTGCTCGAGTGTGATAAATGGGCATTTTAATTCGTCAAATAAACGTCCATTTATTTGAAATCACACGACAAGCAATTGTCCATTGTCGCTTTTGGCGGATTTTTTTATTTCTATTTTGTTGCGTTCCAGTCGGAGCTCCAAGTGTCAAAACGAAAATAGGTGACTTACGCGACTCAACAAAACAACTCAGTTTGAAAGTAGGTTACGTTGCTTAGGATGCCGAAAATGTATACACAACGGACGTATTTTATAACACATTATTTTCATTTCATTTTTTGTTGGGCTGTCTATTCCCAGAAAACACGAATGGAATTGAAACACATGAAAAAAAGCTTTAGTGATGTCAAGAAAAGCTTTGTACAGGACACAAGTGTGCATGTGGACGATCTTGAAAAAGGGTCCTCCTAAACATCGGAATGACATGAAATGACGCGGAATGACACCGGAATGCCATAAAAATGATGCGGAATGACATTTCTTTTACAAAATACTCGACACCAGAATGTATTTTGTTTATTAACTAACAAAGTACCTCTCAAGCAACCTTCTTACATCTGGTCCTGTTCACACTTTCAGACTTAGGAAATTATTAGCTTAGTAGACTTTGTTGAAAGGCAACCACAGGAGGGTGATGGGGGATTGGCACGAAGAAGAGGTGAGGGGTCATGAAGGAGAAGGTAGCAGTGGGGGATTTTCAGTCAATAATTACATTGTGATTTTTTAACCTGGCACAGATGCATCATAGACAACTGGACCTGGATTATTTGTACGTTAATGGAGGACCATCAATTGAAAATATGAAGGGGTGGCGGGGGTGGTACATGAATATTCTTAATTTTCCCCACTTGCCTATGAAGTCTCCCTACATGACTCTGCAGTCTCCCTATTTTTTCTGGAGGGAGACTTGAAGTCTCCCTAAAATTCCCCCCTAGGCTGGTCCCTGGGTAGGCGTATGACTTCCTTGGACAACAGGTCTGGATACACACACAGGTCCTGTCAAGTGTGTGTTCGGTTGTTGAGTGAGACATCTAGATGTCTAAGAGATTTCGCTTTACCTTAGTAAAGTTAATAAAATCACTGGTTTCAGTTTCAATGAGTTCGTTCAACTGGATACTTAAAATGCTGTGTAAAGCTAATTGCTCTCCTAAGCTGATTGAGGAGAGCGATTTTTTGCCCTCCTGCATTTTTCAGAATGCCAGGCCTGCATATTATATTCTACAAGAATGATACATTTTTTTTTTGCATTTTCTCATTTGCACTGAGTGACCTTTGTTTACATCTTTGTTACACTAATCTTTTTTTAAAGCATTGTACATACAGCTGTTGAGTGTTTAATTGTTTAAGTGTTGTTTACACGAATTATGACAGAATCACCTAGAAAATGATAGAACTTTGTAGACATTTCATTTTCTAGGACATTCTATCTGGGTACTATATAAAGGTTTGTCAACAGAATTCAAAAATAGGCCGATGAAATCATCAGATGTGTACCCATATGCGCAACTAGTAGAAAGCTGTATGACAGAGGGCCAGACCGGATGCCAACATTATGCACAACATACATGGTATGGGTACATATAGAAAGAGATTGGAGGAGTGCCTAATTTGATGATTAAAGGGTTAATATCTCTTATTAGATTTACATAAAAAAACTATACAGCACAGCACATCAGTAACCTGAATACAATATAAAGTAATCTGATAATCGAATTAATATTATTTCAGTTATCGAAAGCCGAAGAAATGGATTGGAGGAGTTCTCACTTTGAAGGATAAAGGGTTAATATCTCAGGATCAAATTATCAGATTTACACCAAAAACTATACAGCTCAGCACATCAGTAACCTGAATTCAAATATAAAGTAACTTGACAATCCAAGCAATATTTTTCAAGTTATCGAATGCAAAAGGGATTGGAGGAATTTTCAATTTCAAGGATAAAGGGTTAATATCTCAGGATCAAAATAACAGATTTACACCAAAAACTATACAGCTTAGCACATCAGTAACCTGAATTCAAATATAAAGTAACTTGACAATCCAAGCAATATTTTTCAAGTTATCGAATGCCAAAGGGATTGGAGGAATTTTCAATTTGAAGGATAAAGGGTTAATATCTCAGGATCAAATTATCAGATTTACACCAAAAACTACACAGCTCGGCACATCAGTAACCTGAACACAAAAATAAAGTAACTTGACAATCCAAGCAATATTTTTCAAGTTATCGAATGCCAAAGGGATTGAAGGAATTTTCAATTTGAAGGATAAAGGGTTAATATCTCAGGATCAAAACAACAGACTTACACCAAAAACTATACAGCTCGGAACATCAGTAACCTGAAGATATATATAAAGTAACATGACAACTGGACTGATATTTTTTGAGTCATCTAATGCCAAAGGGATTGGAAGAATTCTCAATTTGAAGGATAAAGAGTTAATATCTCGGGATCAAATTATCAGATTTACACCAAAAACTATACAGCTCGGCACATCAGTAACCTGAACACAAATATAAAGTAACTTGACAATCCAAGCAATATTTTTCAAGTTATCGAATGCCAAAGAAATGGATACAGACGCCGGCCGGCCGGCCTGACGGACAGACAGATGGACGGATGGCGTCAGACTGATGGACGGACAGACAGACAGACATATGGACAGACAAAGGATGGACAAACGACGGATGGCCACCCCGGATGCTGGCATTATGTGTACCATAGTATGGGCACACCTAATAAACAGCTTAGCCATGAGCGCATGATACGCCCGTTATTAATTACAAGAGGGAACCACACAATATGAGTATACATGTGTACTTGTCAGGTTACATATACTTGCCACCAAAAAATCATGAAAATTGCTCAAAGTCCAACATGTGGAAAATTGCCTATAGTTTGATGAATAAAGTCCCATAACTCTGGAATGACAAATCGGACAGCGACACAAATCGAAAGGGAGATTCCTTCTATCAACATAAACTTGCAACCAAAAAATCATGAAAATTGCTCTAAGCATTTTCAAGTTATTGTTCGACATGTGAAAAAAAAAATAAAATCCCATAACTCTGGAATGACTAATCGAGCGGCGACACCAACCGAAAGGGAGCTTCCTTCCATCAACATAAACCACGTACCAAAAAATCGTGAAAACCTCTTGAAGCGTTCTCGAGTTATCGTACGATGTGTAAAAAATCGACAATTTTCTAAGTAATAAAGTCCCATAACTCTGGAATGACTAATCGAACGGAGACACTAAAAGAAAGGGAGCTTCCCTCCATCGATATACACCACCTACCCAAAAATCACAAAAATCTCTCAAAGCGTTGAAGTTATCGTATGACGTGTAAAAAATCAACAATTTTCTAAGTAATAAAGTCCCATAACTCTGGAATGACTAATCGAATGGCGACACTAAACGAAAGGGAGCTTCCCTCCATCGATATACACCACCTACCCAAAAATCACGAATATCTCTCAAAGCGTTCTCGGTTTATCGTACGTGTAAAAAATCAACAATTTTCTAAGTAATAAAGTCCCACAACTCTGGAATGACTAATCGAACGGCGACACTAAACGAAAGGGAGCTTCCCTCCATCGATATACACCACCTGCCCAAAAATCTCTCGAAGCGTTCTTGAGTTATCGTATGACATATGACAGGACAGACAGACAGACAGACAGACGGACAGCGGTTTTCTATAATATGACCCGTTTTTTCAAAACGGGCGCATAAAAACTCATTTTTTAGAAAGCCATTTCAGAAGAACTTATTTTCACAGCAGTTGTTTCCATTGGAAATTATTATTGCTCTAGGACAGTGCATTTATTATAGAAGCAGAGCTTCTTTGTGAATTTGGAAGACTGATTCCAATAGAGAATCTATTCGTCTTGGAAAAGAGAATTTATACTTTCTGTGAAACAGAATATTATTTTGTGAAAAGCCAGGATTCTACTGGATTATTTGGAAATTACCTGTGGCGCCAATACTTCTTGGATTTTTACTCCATTTGAATTTTGTGGAGCATTTTATTATATTTTATTGGAGACTGCTGAAATTTCTAAGTGAAAATTTTATTACAAATCTACGGGGATACTGTTTCTGAAGAGACATTCTTGGATTTAATACTACCAGCTGGTAACTTTCTTCACAAGATTCCTCACCACTGGATTACTGGATTCTGTCAAACTGTACTTTGGACTAATTCAATAATTGACAAGTACCACTGTTTTTATTTTCTGTAAACCAATTAGTGTAAAAGATCTTTGTATCGTTTTTTTTATATTAATTTTTTTTAAATTAAATTTCAGAATAGTTAAATTCATAGTTATTGTTGCTGATTCTCAGATTTCTTTCTGTTACCAATATCAATAATACTTCCACACCGTAACAGAAATTGGGGGCTCGTTGCTGAGATTGAATATTTGATAACGAGAAAGCTTTATTTGCATATTGCAATTATTATTTTGGCTCACTTTCAAATCATTGAAACTTTCTTAGAAAATTTCAGTATTTTTTTTTATATAATCTGAGAAGCAGCAAACCTTTTCAGCATGGTATTTATTGTGACAGAATTTATTTCTGAATTTGAAAGCTCTCCTAGTTTAGCCCTTTTAGAATCTCTCAAGAAGGAGGATTTATTCCAACTTGCTGAGTATCTAAAATTACCTGCCAACCCTGGTCTGAACCGACAAACTTAAACAGCTCATTGTTAATCATTACATGGAGGAAGGCCTTTTGCCTCAGTCTGAAACTCCCCCCTCTGAACCACAACCTACTGATGCCCTTGAACTCAAAAAGTTAGAATTGGAACTAAAGAGATTAGAAATGCAACAAGAAATGAAAAGACAGAAAAATGAAATAAAATTAAAAGAAATTGAAGCTCAAAAAGAAAGGGAACAAATTCAGGCTCAAAAAGAGGACAGGGAATTAAAATTAAGGGAAATAGAAGCTCCAAAAGAAATGCACTTAAAAGAATTAGAAATTCAAAAGGATACAAAAATAAAAGAATTAGGATCACAGCATCAAGACTCAAATGTAATTTCCCCAAGTAGATCTGATGCAACTAAACATGTTAGGCTAGTTCCCCACTTTCAAGAAAAAGAAGTTGATAAATACTTTTTACATTTTGAAAAAGTGGCAGCAAGTTTAGAATGGCCAAGGGATGTCTGGACTTTGTTATTGCAAAGTGTTTTGAAAGGGAAGGCCCAAGAAATCTATTCTGCCCTATCTTCGGAGCAAAGCAATAATTATGACACTGTTAAAGAGGCTATACTTAAGGCACATGAACTTGTTCCAGAGGCCTATAGGCAGAAATTATTATAAAAACGAAAATCAAACTCATGAGGAATTTGCCAGAGAGAAGCAAAATTTATTTGACAGGTGGTGACATTCCAAAGAAATTGGGAAAGATTTCTCTACATTAAAAGAAATGATGCTGATAGAAGAGTTTAAAGGAAAGATACATATAAAGGCCCACCTGGATGAACAAAAAGTTGGCACATTAAACAGAGCAGCACTACTAGCAGATGACTATGCCTTAACTCATAGATTCGTAACGCCACAAATTTTTGGCCACACAAGAATTCTTTCCAAAGTGGACCTAGACCAACTTCAGATAAAACTCATCCTTCCAATCATCCTTCCAATCCTACAAACTTTTCACCACCCAAATTTAATAGGAAGCCTAATGAGAACAAGAGGCCCCAGGGGGCCTGAGGGCGCTCACCTGACATGGTAGCCTAAATATCAACCCAGAGAACTGATTTCAACAAGTTGCATCTGCTCCTCCTAATAAAAGCCTCCTACCAAATATCCAAAGATTCTGACCAGTGGATCTAAAAAAAAGATTTTTAAAGAATATTCCTCATATTGAACCAAGTTATAATTCGGGCTCTCACAGGGAGCCCATGTATGAACCCAGGGACTTGGCTTTAACAAACTTGAATCTCACCCCCCTAAGTATGCTGCACACCAAATATCAAAACATTTCGACTGCTGGATCTGAAGAAGAAGATTTTTAAAGAAAATTCCTCATTTTGAACTAAGTTACAATTCAAGCGCCCACAATGAGCCCAAATATGGACCTAGGGACATGGCTTGAAAAAACTTGAATCTTACCCCCTAAGGAAGTTGCATAAAAAATATCAAAAGCATTCATCTGCTGGATCTGAAGAAGATTTTTTAAAGAAAATTCCTAATTTTGAACTAAGTTATCATTCAGGCTCCCATAGCGTGCCCAAACGTGAACCAAGGGACTTGGCTTGAACAAACTTGAATCTCAGCCCCCTAAGGTTGCTGCATGCCAAATATCAAAACATTCCGACTTCTGAATCTGAAGATTTTTAAAGAAAAATTCCTCATATTGACTACGTTATAATTCGGGCTCCCACATATGGACCCAGGGACTTGGCTTTAACAAATTTGAATCTCTTCCCCCCCCCCCCCCCCCCCCCCCCCCCCAAGGATGCTACACACCACATATCAAAACATTCCGACTGCTGGATATGAAGAAGAAGATTTTTAAAGAAAATTCCTCATTTTGAACTAAGTTATCATTCGGACTCCCCAAGTGAGATCAAATATGGACCTAGGGATATGGCTTGAACAACCTTGAATCTCCCTCCCACCCCCCTCCCCCCTAAGGATGCCTAAGGATGCTGCATACCAAATATCAAAATATTCCGACTGGGTCTGAAGAAGATTTTTCAAGAAAATTCCTCATATTGAACTAAGTTATCATTCGGGCTTCCACAGTGAGTTCAAATATGGACCTAGGGACATGGCTTGAACAAAATTGAATCTCACCCCCCTAGCATGGTGCATACCCAATATCAAAAGATTCTGCCTGCTGGATCTTGAGAAGATTTTCAAAGAAATTTGACTGAAATGCACTAAGTTCAAATTTGGGCTCCTATACTGAGCCCAAATATGAACCCAGGGGGCCGATCTGAACAAACTTGAATCAGATCCACCCCACAATGTTGCATACCAAATATCAAAAGATTCTGCCTGCTGGATCTGGAGAAGATTTTTTAAGAAATTTGCCTGAAATGCACTAAGTTCGAATTCAGGCTTCTATAGTGAGCCCAAATATGAATCCAGGGGGCCGATTTGAACAAACTTGAATCAGATCCATCCCCACAATGTTGCATACCAAATATCAAAAGATTCTGCCTGCTGGATCTGGAGAAGAAGATTTTTAAAGGAATTTGCCTGAAATGCACTAAGTTCCAATTTGAGCTTCTATATTGAGCACAAATATGAACCCAGGGGGCCGATTTGAACAAACTTGAATCAGATCCACCCCACAATGTTGCATACCAAATATCAAAAGATTTTGCCTGCTGGATCTGGAGAAGATAATTTTTTAATGTTTTTCCCATTGCCTACAGTGTTAAAAAGTGCTGACTCGGCACTTTTTCAAAGTCCCGAAACTGTACCCTATGATAAAACTGATGGCAATTTTTTTTTACCAATCCTTTCTGTTGGTCCCAAGGAAGCTTCACACCAAATAAAAATTCTCACAGCCATGGAGTTTTGGAGATATGGGCGTTTTAATTTTTTTCTATTTTTAGCTCCTGTAGTTCCCACGGGGCTATGGGAAAAAAAATTCTGCATCAATTAGGTACTTATGACCCAATAAGCACTCACGTAAAATTTGGTTCAAATCGGCCTCAAGGTTTGGAAAAGAGAAATTTGGGGCGGGGCCAAAATTTTTGCCCCTCCTTTAACATCGTCAAATATAGCCCCTCAAACTTCTCTTGAACAAACTTGAGTCTACACCTCAAAAGGAAGCTGCATACAAAATATCAAGCCTCTGCTATTGCTGGTTCTTGAGAAGAAGATTTTTTAAGAATTGGAGCATTTTTGCCCCATCCCTCTGCTCAATATGAGCCAAAACCTAATTTGACAAAAAATCAAAATGCCCTTATATAACCCTTACTCACATGAAATTTCATTAATATGCGGCCAGTGGTTTGGGAGAAAAAGGCGCAAACACCACCTTCACGACGGACGACGACGAAAAGTGATCAGAATAGCTCACCCTGACTTTCAGTCAGGTGAGCTAATAAGTCGTCTAATGCCAGCCCTACACCATTACGACCCAACAGTTCAACTAAAACTTGTAATTATTGTAAGAAGCAAGGTCATATAATTACTAACTGTAAAAAGTTGAAGAAGAAAAATTCAAACCAATTACTTGAGTGTCGTTATTGTAAGAGGAAAGGCCATTTACTATCTGATTGGTGGCTGTTAAAAAGGAATGAAAGTGTCAATGACACTGTAGTTAAACTAGTGTGTTGTGTTTGATGAAAAGGATAATGTTCAATGTTTATGAAAGGATTATGAAATAAGACAAGAATTGTGATAATTGGGAATATGTTCACTTCTGTTCCCTGTATGCTATGTTTATGATAAAAATAATATGAGGTGCATACTGTACTAGAGAGCTGAGGGGTGGGTTAATATGACCTCACAGTTAATGTATGTGGCCCTCACAGTTAACGTATATCAACAAAAGTTACCAAGTTACAGTGAAATTATTCCAAAACGAGTCATCCTATCAAGTTACATTAAAATCCCTTCATAAATATGACCTGTAGACTGTGCTCAAGGTTTTTGGGCTTTGGGCACTTGTAACCATCACAACTGACCAATCACGACCAAAAGGGGATGTCATCATCTAGGCATTATATGGAGTCAACATAACAGGTTTCAATGAAATCCTTCCATAAATATGACCTTTTGCCTATGCTAAAGGTTTTTTGGGCTTGGGCACCCATCAAGGCTGCACGATCGCTATCAATATGGGACGTTCTCATCTAGACATTATTTGGAGTCATCCTACCAAGTTACAATGAAATTCCCTCATAAATATGACCTGTACACTGTGCTAAAGGTATTCGGGCTTCGGGCACCTTTAGCCGTCACAGTTGCCCAATCACGTCCAAAAGGGGACTTTCTCATCTAGACATTGTATGAAGTCAACCCACCAAGTTACAATGAAATTCCTCAATAAATATGACCTGTAGACTGTGCTAAAGGTTTTCGGGTTTTGGGCTCGGCAGTCGTCACGGTTGGCAGATCATGCCCAAATGGGGAAATTCTCATCCAGACATCATAAGGAGTCATCCTACCAAGTTACAATGAAATCCATCCACATTAAACATGACCTGCAGACTGTGCTAAAACTTTTTGGGTTTCGGGCTTGGGCAGCCATCACGGTTGATAGATCATGCCCAAAAGGGGACGTTCTCATCTAGGCTTTATACAGAGGCATCCTACCAAGTTACAATGAAATTCCTTCATAAATACGACCTGTAGACTGTGCTAATGGTTTTCAGGTTTTGGGCTCGGGCAGCCATACCAGTTGCCCGATCGCGACCTAAAGGGGACGTTCTCATCTGGACATGACCCCAAACCCGCATATGAAATTTTGTGACAATCAGACAAGAACTGCGGGGTGTAGCCCGTGCTAAAGGAAAATGTGAACAGACGTCACAGACTCACAGACTAACAAACTTCCGCACGCGTGATGGCAATAGCTTATCTTGACTATGTCAAGTTAAGCTAAAAATGAGTCCTCTACTTCACAGAATGCACTAGCATGTGCTCTATGTAATAAAGCAAGATGCTTGAGAAAATTATAAGCCATTTATTTCTGAAGGCTTTGTTTCCCTCGAGGGGGATAAGTACTGTTCCTTACCAATAAAAATACTGAGAGACACAGGGGCTACTCAGTCTTTAATGTTAGAAGGCATTTTGCCATTTTCTGAAGAAAGTGCTACAGGAGCACAAGTTCTAGTATCAGGTATTGAGTCAAACTCTTTAAATGACCCACTTCATAAAATAAATTTAAGAAGTAGTTTAGTAAATGGGACTGTGACAGTAGGAATCAGACCTACTCTACCTGTAAAAGGTATTTCTTTATTATTGGGAAATGACTTAGCTGGTGACAAAGTCACTGTAGAACCTCAAGTGGTGGATAAGCCAAGCACAGATGCAAGTATTATTAATTTGAAGGAATGTTTGCCTTTTGCTTTTCCAGCATGTGCTGTGTCTCAGTCCATGGCAAAGAAAGCTGAGGTTGACAGCAACCTCAATTGTGTTGATTTGAACAGCAAAGCTGAGGATAAGAACAGTCACAAAATTACGGATTCTGAAGACATTGATTTGTCTGACATTTTTGAGTCAGTGTAATGACTCCTCCAGAAATTGTAAAGAGGCCTCTACACCTGAGAGTGATGGGGGACCTCCTTGAATGTCATTTCCCGGACTTCTTTAATTCAGGAACAGGAAAGTGATCCTGATCTTGCCGATCCATGTGAAAGGGCTCTAACAGAGGCAGAAGCCCAAAACCCCCTGTCTTTTATTTCAAAAAAGATGTACTCATGAGGAAATGGCGACCACCAGAAGTACCCTCCAACAGTGATCGGGAGGTTATTTATCAAATAGTTGTCCCCACTAAATACCGGAATGAAATAAGCCTGGCTCATGAAAATCCAATGGCTGGACATTGGGAGTTAGGAAAACCTACTCTCATATTCAACAGTGTTTTCACTGGCCCAATGGATGTTGAATTTTGTAAAACTTGCCACACCTGTCAAATTGTAGAAAAATCCAACCAGAAGATTCCTCCTGCTCTCCTTCAACCAATCCCTGCTTTTGAGGAGCCATTTAGTAGAATTATTATTGTGTTGGCCCATTGCCTAGAACAAGATCTGGAAATGAATATCTTCTTACCATCATGTGTGCTTCTACACGTTTTCCTGAGGCTATACCTCCAAGAAATATTAAAACTAAGACTATAGTTAAGGCCTTGATAAAATTTTTCACCACTTTCGGTCTACCCAGGTCAGAGCAATCAGACCAAGGCTCAAACTTCATGTCAAACATTTTTCAGCAGGCGATGTATGAGCTCAAAATTAAGCAGTACACATCAAGTGCCTACCATCCTGAAAGTCAAGGTGCTCTTGAACGCTTTCATCAAACACTGGAGACAATGACAAAGGCCTATGGAGAAGGTAATGAGAAGGATTGGGATGAAGGAGTAGATCTCTTATTTGCAGTCTGTGGGACTGTACAGGAATCTCTGGGGTTCAGCCCTTTTGAATTAGTGTTTGGACACTCAGTGAGGGGTCCACTCACTGCTTTGAAGGAGAAATGGCTCGAGGAAGAGCCACCTGAAATTTCTCTTCTGGACTATGTGTCCACCTTTAAGGAAAAATTGCACCAGGCCAGAGAAACGGCAAATAAACATATACAGAAAGCCCAGAGTCATATGAAGACCTGGTATGATAAAAAGGCAAAATTTCGCACCTTTAAACCTGGGGACAAGGTGCTAGTATTATTCCCTTTAAAGGGCAATGCTTTGCAAGCAAGATATTCAAGCCCTCCTATTACTAAGCACAAGATCAGTGATACTGATTATGTTGTTGAGACTCCCGATAGACTCAAAAATACTCAGCTGTGCCATATAAATACGTTGAAAACATATTATGAGAGAGAACCAAGCTCTCTACCAGTCTCAACTGTCACCCACATGGATGAGGTGGAAATTCCTGTAGAGGATATTCATGAATGCAGCGAAAATGTACCTCTGAAGTTACAGAACTCAGATGTTCTGAGAGATCTACAAAATAAAATAGATTATTTACTGCCTGACCAAAGAAATGATTTAGCTGATTTAATTTTCAAATATCAACACTTATTTCCCGATGTGCCTAGCAGGACATCTGTTATTTTTCATGATGTTGATGGAGGAGAGGCAAATCCCATCAAACAGCATCCATATAGATTGAACCCTTTCAAAGCTGAGATCATTCAAAAGGATATACAGTATATGCTGGACAATGCGATCATAGTACCTAGCCATACCAACTGGAGTTCGCCCTGAATACTTGTCCCAAAACCTGATGGGAGTTACCGATTTTGTACGGATCACCGAAAAGTGAACAGCCTCACCAAAACAGCCAATTATCCAATTCCAAGAACTGATGACTGCATTGACAAACTTGGCCATGCTAAATTTGTGAAAAAATTTGACTTGTTAAAGGGCTATTGGAAAGTCCCTTTAACAGAAAGAGCAAAAGAAATATCTGCTTTTGTTACCCCATTTGGGTTGTTTCAACAAAAAGTTACCCCTTTTGGCATGAAAAATTCTCCGGCAACATTCCAGCGCGTGGTTAACCACTTTATTGCAGACCTAGATCACAGTGAAGCTTATATTGATGATGTTATTACACACACAGATACAAACTGGGCTGATCATCTAAAGTATATTCAAGAATTTTTTGACAAAGTGACCCAAGCCAACCTAACTATTAACTTGGTAAAATCAGAATTTGGCAAAGCAACTGAAAATTATTTAGGTCATGTTGTGGGTCAGGGGCAGGTGAGGCCGATTGCAGCAAAAGTTGATGCCATTGTAAATTTTCCAGTACCAAGCTCTAAAAAAGAGCTCATGAGATTCTTAGGCATGGCTGGATATTATATACTACTCACAAGTTTGCTGAGCACCAAATATTTGACACATCATTGTGAAATTTGCTTGTGACATATTTGCGATATTTTTGGTCGATATGATTGAGGAATGTATTGAGATGGTCCCCAGTGTTTACATTGGCTCTCTTGACAGGCAGACTTTTCGTGACAGTCATGGAAAGCATGTACCCCTTGATTTTCATGTTTTCGTGTACAGTCTACATGTACATGTCATGTGTAGGGTATTCAATCTTCATTTCAACACAAACCCTTGTGATTTAATGATTGAAAATGGCAAATGCAAATGTAAGAAGACATTTGTCTGAAGCGGAAATGTGGCGGGCTGGAGGTATGGTGGAGCAAGGGGCTACCCATCGCCGAGTTGGTGAAGCCCTTGGCGTGCACCATACGGTGATCACCAGAGCCTGGACAAGATTTCAGCATTATGAAACTCCAGTAAGACGGCATGGTGGTGGCAGAGACATGTCAACATCTGCAGCTGAAGACCGGTTTTTGATCATTCAGGCCCGTAGGAACCACTTTGACACAGCAACCCAGCTTTGCAGTGACCTTCAGAATGCATTCGGGGTAAATGTTTCGACGCAGACTATCCGGGCAAGGTTGCACGAAGGTGGTCTCCGATCAAGAACACCATGTATTGCATTCCGCTGTCCCAGAACCATCGCCGGGCATGATATGAATGGGCCATGGACCACATTGGATAGACCAGAGAAGATTGGCAACCTGTCCTTTTTACAGACGAGTCAAGGTACTGCCTAGACCACACAGATAGGCATTCTAGGGTATGGAGAAGACCAGGAGAGCGATTCCATGCAACCAACATTGCTGAGCATGACCGCTATAGTGGAGGGTCAGTCATGGTCTGGGGCGGCATCAGCTGGGATGGACGTACAGAGCTCTGTGTCCTTGAACATTGTACATTGACTGCACAACGATATATAGATGAGATCCTGGATGTCCACGTCAGATTGTATGCAGGTGCAGTGGGTGATAGATTCATTCTGATGGACGATAATGCCCGGCCTCATGTTGCCCATGCTGTCGGGGAGTATCGACAGAGGGAGGGGATTGTGCGTATGGACTGGCCAGCAAGATCCCCTGACCTCAATCCAATTGAACATGTTTGGAATGAGTTGCAGCTTGCAATTTCAGCCCGTCCAGGCCAGCCAAGAAGTGTCCAGGAGCTTGGTGCCATGCTGGTCCAAGAATGGAACAACATCCACAAAGGACCACCAGAAACCTGATTGGGAACATGAGAAGGCATTGTCAAGCTGTAATTAACAGAATGGGTCTCATACTCAATATTGAAGCCATACCAGTTCGCTCCGTCAACTTTTTGGCATACTGAAAAATTTCCTCGTTTACCAATAACAGCCATTTTCCATGGTTATCGTATTCAAAACTAAAAAATAACGTCAAACATAAATAAAATCTTAATTTCTGTACTTAAATCATTAAAGATATAATTAAATAAAAAAATAGGCCAATGAAATCGTCAGATGTGTACCCATATGCGCAACCAGTAGAAAGCTGTATGACAGAGGACCACCATGGATACCATCATTATGTACACCATACATGGTATGGGTACATATAGAAATGGATTGGAGGAGTGCCTAATTTGATGGATACAGGGTTAATATCTCCAGATCAAATTATTAGATTTACATAAAAAAACTTTACAGCACAGCACATCAGTAACCTGAATATATATATAAAGTAACCTGATAATCGGATTAATATTTTTTGAGTTATCGCATGCCGAAGAAATGGATTCGAGGAGTTCTCGATTTGAAGGATAAAGGGCTAATATCACAGGATCAAATTATCAGATTTACACCAAAAACTATACAGCTCGGCACATCAGTAACCTGAACACACATATGAAGTAACATGACAATCGGATTGATATTTTTTGAGTTATCTCATGCCAAAAGGATTGGAGGAATTTTCAATTTGAAGGGTAAAGGGTTAATATCTCAGTATTGAATAATCAGATTTATACCAAAAACTATACAGCTTGGCACATCAGTATCCTGAACACATATATGAAGTAACATGACAATCGGATTGATATTTTTTGAGTTATCCCATGCCAAATGGATTGGAGGAATTTTCAATTTGAAGGATAAAGGGTTAATATCTCAGGATCAAATCATCAGATTTACAAAAACTATACAGCTCGGCACATCAGTAACCTGAACAAAAATATAAAGTAACTTGACAATCCAAGCAATATTTTTCAAGTTATCGAATGCCAAAGGGATAGGAGGAATTTTCAATTTGAAGGATAAAGGGTTAATATCTCAGAATCAAAATAACAGATTTACACCCAAAACTATACAGCTCGGCAAATCAGTAACCTGAACACAAATAAAACGTAACTAGATAATCCAAGCAATATTTTTCAAGTTATGGAATGCCAAAGGGATTGGAGGAATTTTCAATTTGAAGGATAAAGGGTTAATATCTCGGGATAAAAATAACAGATTTATACCAAAAAACTATACAGCTCGGAACAACAGTAACCTGAAGATATATACAAGGTAACATGACAATTGGATTGATATTTTTTGAGTTATCTCATGCCAAAGGGATTGGAAGAATTCTCAATTTGAAGGATAAAGAGTTAATATCTCAGGATCAAATTATCAGATTTACACCAAAAACTATACAGCTCGGCACATCAGTAATCTGAACACAAATATAAAGTAATTTGACAATCCAAGCAATAGTTTTGAAGTTATCGAATGCCAAAGAAATGGATACGGATGTCAGGCGGACAGACAGACAGACGGACGGACGGACGGACGGACGGACGGACGGACGGACGGACGGATGGATGGACGGACGGATGGACAGACAGAGACAGATGGACAAACGACGGATGGCCACCCCAGATGCCGGCATTATGTGTACCATACATAGTATGGGTACACATAACAAGAGGCCCCAGGGGGCCTAGGGCGCTCACCGAACGTTCCATACTGTTAAGACACAAATTTTATCAAAAGCTATTCTTAAGGTTCTACAGAGTAAATCTATACTCTCTGTGGAGCTAAAACGACAACAGAACTGAATGGGACAATGCTGCTGATCAAATATCAAAAGATTCTGCATGATGGTTCTGAAGAAGAATTTTCCTTGAATCGCACAAAGGAAACATTCATGCCCCCATAGTGAGCCCCAATATTGATCAAAAGACTCAATTTGAACAAACGTGAATCTAACCCATACCAAATATCTAAAGATTCTGCCCACTGATTCTGGTGAAGAACATTGTTAAAGATTTTTTCTTAAATTGCACTAAGTAAAAATTCACACTCCCATAGTGATCCCCAATATTGAACAGGGGATTCAATTTGAACAAACTTGAATCAGACCCATACCAAGATGCTGTACAGTTACAACTAAAAGTCCTGTCCTGAAATGCGCACATATAGCACGTTGATCTGCGCGTTAATCTACGCGTTATGACCATAGTAAGGCTATCAAATTGTGTACATGCGGCCTGTGCACAAGCAATGTTTCAGCCAATGGACCTCCGGGTAACCCGGAGGTTCATTGGCAGAAACATTGCCTGCGTTTACCATGAGTAACCAGGAGAACCTGCCGTGCTTTGGATGCCATTCGATATGGCAATTGCGCGCAATTCCTATGCGCAATTAAGCCTAGATGAGCGCACATTTCGTGACAGGACTTCTAGTTTTAACTGTATACCAAATATCAAAAGATTCTGCCCATTGGTTCCGAAAAAGATTTTTAAAGAAATTTTCTTAAATTGCACTAAGCAAAAATTCACACCCCTTTAGTGAGCCCCAATATTGATCGAGGGACTCAATTTGAACAAACTGGAGAAGATTTTTAAATTTTTTTTTAAATTCCGGTCCCCATAGTGAGCCCCAAAATTGATCAAGGGACTCCATTTGAACATCCTTGAATCAGACCCATACCAAGATGCTGTATACCAAATATCAAAAGATTCTGCCCACTGGTTCTGGAGAAGATTTTTCCTTAAATTGCACTAAGGAAAAATTCATGCCCCCATAGTGAGCCCCAATATTGGTTGAGGGACTCGATTTGAACAAAGTTGAATCAGACCCATACCAAGATGCTGCATACCAAGTATCAAAAGATTCTGCCCACTGGTTCTGGAGAAGAAGATTTTTTAATAATTTTTCTATAATTCATACGGTGCTATAAGAGTTATGCCCCATACAGAGCCCCCTAGGGACGTGGCCATTTCATTTGAAAAAACATGAATTATCCATATAGTAATGAACATCCACATGAAGTTTCATGAAAAACGGACCAGTGGTTTCAGAGGAGAAGTCGTTTGTAAATTGTTCACGATGACGGATGTCGACGGACGGCAAGTGGTAAGTTGAATTTCCTTCGGTGAGCTATAAATTCCTCATATTGACTAAGTTATAATTCGGTCTCCCATAGGGAGCCCAAATATGGACCCAGGGACTTGGCCTTAACAAACTTGAATCTCACCCCCCTGAGGATGCTACACACCACATATCAAAACATTCCGATTGCTGGATCTGAAGAAGATTTTTAAAGAAAATTCCTCATTTTGAACTAAGTTACAATTGAAGCTCCCACAGTAAGCCCAAATATGGACCTTAGGACATGGCTCGAACAAACTTGAATCTCACCCCCCTAAGGATGCTGCATACCAAATATCAAAACATTCTGACCGCTGGATCTGAAGAAGAAATTTTTAAAGAAAATTCCTCATTTTGAACTAAGTTATCACTCGGGCTCCCACAGTGAGCCCAAATATGGACCTAGGGACATGGCTTGAACAAACTTGAATCTCACCCACCTAAGCATGCTGCATACCCAATATCAAAAGATTCTGCCTGCTGGATCTTGAGAAGAAGATTTTTAAGAAATTTGCCTGCAATGCACAAAGTTCAAATTCAGGCTTCTCTTCTGAGCCCAAATATGAATCCAGGGGGCAGATTTGAACAAACTTGAATCA
The DNA here is from genome assembly GCA_031216915.1 of Pictodentalium vernedei. Taxonomy (NCBI): domain Eukaryota; kingdom Metazoa; phylum Mollusca; class Scaphopoda; order Dentaliida; family Dentaliidae; genus Pictodentalium; species Pictodentalium vernedei. Next base: position 194,937,805 of record CM062289.1, read on the forward strand.
GATCCACCCCACAATGTTGCATACCAAATATCAAAAGATTCTGCCTGCTGGATCTGGAGAAGAAGATTTTTTAAGAAATTTGCCTGAAATGCACTAAGTTCGAATTTGGGCTTCTACAGTGAGCCCAAGTATCAATCCAGGGGTCTGATTTGAACAAACTTGAATCAGACCCATACCAAGATGCTGCATACCAAGTATCAAAAGATTCTGCCCACTGGTTCTGAAGAAGATTTTTTAATAATTTTTTCAATAATTCATATGGTGATATCAGAGTTATGCCCCATACAGAGCCCCCAAGGGACGTGGACATTTCATTTGAACAAACATGAATTGCCATATAGTAATGAACATCCACATGAAGTTTCGTGAAAATCGGACTAGTGGTTTCAGAGGAGAAGTCATTTGAAAAATGTTCACGACGACGGACGTCGACAACGACAGACAGCAAGTGATAAGTAAAGCTCCCTTCGGTGAGCTAAAAATATATACACTTTTCATTACAATATTTAAACAAAAACATAAAACAGATAGTTGAATGTACTTGGTGCTTAGCAAACTGAGTTGTATAGAAAATTTTGTTTAAATTTCTCAGATGTTGTGTCCCCTTTCACCAGTTTATTGAGCTAAAGGGTTGAGTTTGTTTGGACTGAGGAGTGTCAGAAATCCTTTGACAGAATAAAAACTTTATTAAATAATTCCCCTATTCTGGCCAGTCCCAATTATGAAAAGCCTTTGAAATTATTTATAGATGCAAGTGACAATGGAGCAGGTGGGTATACTGCCCAGGAAGAATCCCAAGGTATTGATCACCCTGTATGTTATGTCTCCAGAAAACTTCTCAAACATCAAAAAAATTACTCTTTGGCTCTAATTTTGGCATTAACCCATTTTGATGTGTATCTAGGAACCGCCCAATGCCCAATTACAGTTTACACCGATCATAACCCTTTAACTTTTATCAATAAAATGAAAAACAAGAATCAAAGATTATCGCAGTGGAGTTTAGCCCTTCAAGAATATAATTTAGAGATCAGGCATATTTCGGGAAGAGATAATGTTGTAGCTGATGCTCTTTCCAGAATATCCTAATTTAAAATGATCTGATCGGTCCCCATTCACTTCAAGTGTGTATATATGTTTATTAAAAAAAATTGTGAAGATTATCGTGTGTGTATTGTAAACCAGTCAGAGCCTGCCAAACTTAAATAAAAAAGTTTTCAGTACCTTCAAACTTTTTCTCATAAGGCGGGGTGTGTTATATAGCCTCCACATTATATTCTACAAGATTGATATATTTTTTTGCATTTTCTGACTGGTCTGACTCATTTGCACTGAGTGACCTTTGTTTACATCTTTGTTACACTAATCTATTTTTAAAGCATTGTACATATAGCTGTTGATTGTTTAATTGTTTAAGTAGGTCAAGGACATTGTTTACATGAATTATGATAGAATCACCTAGAAACTGATAGAACTTTGTAGACATTTCATCTTCTAGGACATTCTATCTGGGTACTATATAATGGTTAGTCAACAGAATTCAAAAACTCATTTTTTTAGAAAGCCATTTCAGAAGAACTTATTTTCACAGCAGTTGTTTCCATTGGAAATTATAATTGTTCTAGGACAGTGCATTTATTATATACTCGCCCAAAAAAGAAAGTGTGCATTGCAGAAATTGATCAAACTCCAAAAAAATAATTTCGTAGGTGTAAAGAGTGTTAACCTGTTCATGAATAAGTTATATTGAACACAAAAACAGCTTTCCCCGTTAAAATTGCATTAACGTTAAATGACGTGCTGCACGTTTGTGAAAAGGCATGTTTTGCACTTGGAGAGTCTGAAAATTCATGCAGCAGTGTGAATCCTTGGGTATTTAAACACTAAAGTAAGGCCTTCCTATCGTTCACATTCAAACTTGCGCTGCTGTTAAAACGACTCCACATTAGCATGCCAAGATTGACAATGAATCAACGTCTCGTTACCCTGGGTATGATTAGAGCTGGCAGAACACACAGAGAGGTTGCCCAGCATTTGAAGTGCCACCGTAACACTGTAGACAGGCTAGTCCATCGACATGCATAACATGATGACGTTCGAGACCGACCCCGCTCCGGGAGACCCCGAGTTACCACCCCTGCACAAGATCGGTATATCCGTGTCGTCCATCTCCAGAACCGGCAACAAACGGCAACAACAACAGCCAGGAACATCCCTAACCTGAGACGGATACATCCTCAAACAGTAATCAACCGGCTGAGAGAATATGGCTTACATCCTCGAAGAACTGCAATTCGTCCGATTTTGGCGTTGCGTCACGGCCCCGGCGTCATTCTACAGCAGGACAACGCCCGACCCCACGCAGCTCGTGTTGTTCAACAGTATCTGCAGCAACAACAAGTGGATGTTCTTCCCTGACCTGCAAATTCGCCCGATATCTCGCCCATTGAGCACGAATGGGACAAAATGAAACGTCAGCTACGCCGGCTTCCCCATGCACCGTCAACGCTTGTGGAACTCCAAAGACAGCTTATCAGAATATGGAACAACATCCCACAACACTTCCATGCTAACTTGTTTGCTTCCATGAGGCGTAGATGCACAGCAGTAGTCGATGCAGACGGAGGTCATACCAGATAGTGAGTGTGTGACTTTTGTGTTTGACCCTTAGTGTCTTTGACTCTCCATGGCACCAAGAGTATTCGTTGTAGCGTAATGAAATTTCTCGTGTTGATCACAAATTGATTCATCTGTGATTGAATAAAATTTCCATGAATGAAAATGATATATATCTTTTTTTAGTGTTATTTTTTAGCATGCACACTTTCTTTTTTGGGAGAGTATAGAAGCAGTCCTTCTTTGTGAATTTGGAAGATTGATTCCAAAAGTGAATTTTGAAGAGAATCTATTCGTCTTGGAAAAGAGAATTTATACTTTCTGTGAAACAGAATATTATTTTGTGAAAAGCTAGGATTCTACTGGATTATTTGGAAATTACCTGTGGCGCCAATACTTCTTGGATTTTTACTCCATTTGAATTTTATTGGAGACTGCTGAAATTTCTAAGTGAAAGTTTTATTACAAATCTACGGGGATACTGTTTCTGAAGAGACATTCTTGGATTTAATACTACCAGCTGGTAACTTTCTTCACAAGATTCCTCACCACTGGATTACTGGATTCTGTCAAACTGTACTTTGGACTAATTCAATAATTGATAAGTACCACTGTTTTTATTTTCTGTAAACCAATTAGTGTAAAAGATCTTTGTATCGTTTTTTTTATATTAATTTTTTTTAATTAAATTTCAGAATATTTGAATTCATAGTTATTGTTGCTGATTTTCAGATTTCTTTCCGTTACCAATATCAATAATATTTCCACACTGTAACACTTGAACAATCTTGAATCTCAATCCCCTAAGCAGGCCCGTCGGAACGAAATTTATATTGGGGGGGCTGATATTGCTAATTTGGGTGAACTGGCTGATACTAAATGGGTATGGGGTATCCAGATGCCGAAGGCATCTGGCGCGAGTGCTGAAGGCACGAGCTTTTTGAGGGGGCGGGGAGGGGGGAGGGGTTGCTCCCCCAGAAAATTTTTTTGAAAAGGGCAATCAAAGGAAGCATTCTGGTAGCTTTTGAAGCAAAAACCTCTTGATTTTTTTGAACCCCATAACATTTGGGGACGGTTCTCACACCGGGCTCACCTGCAGGCCGTGGCCGTATTCCGTCATGCTAAAAAACAGTCAGGCCTTATGGTGGATTCATTAGTTTTATCATTATGCCAACGGTTGTCGTGGTCTTCTGAGCTGCCAAAGGAATTGCTCAAAACGTTTGCACATCAACATATGCAGGTGTATGTTATACATTCAGTGATACGTTCATAATTCTAATCCAGGGGCGTAGTAAGCTAATTTTATTGGGGGGGGGGGGGGAGGGGTAGGACCTATATTCCCATGACGCGACGAGTCATCCGAGCGGCAAGTGGGGGTGAACACGAGAGGGGATATCCTCCGTCTCGTTGGTGGGGGGTCCGGGGGCCTCCCCCGGGAAAATTTTCGAATTTAAGATGTAAAAACATGCATTCTGGTTGTTTCTGAGCAAATAAATCCTATATTCCTATGACGCGAAGCGTCATCCGAACCGCGAAAAGGCGAGTGGGGGTGAGCACGAGAGGGGGTACCTCCCCGTCTTGTTGGTGGGTGTCCGGGGGGCCTCCCCCGGGAATTTTTTTTAATTTAAGATGTACAAATATGCATTCTGAGTGATTCTGAGCAAATACAACGTCAATAAGGAAATACGTCAGCTCTCTGATCAATTCAGCGTGATTTCCGAGCAGAATGACAGGAATAGTGAACATGCAATGAATTACCCTGTGGTTGGTTGAGGTTTAACATCGCTTTCCACAATTAGGCGAAAACACGACTGTCAGTGGAAGAAAGCCCACATGGAACCCACTCAGTCCAGTAATCATTAACAGTAATGTCGGAATATGGTAACCAGTGGGCATCCCGTGTGGAGAAACCACCAACCCAGCCCAGTAAAGCCTACTTTTGACAAATTTGTGGGGGTGGGGGAAATATCTCCCTTAACCCCCCCCCCCCACACACACACACACCGGTTCCTATGCCACTGTTCTAATCTGAGTTCAATAATGTAATGTCTAGTTTTATTCAGATTACATCGGTTGCTCCCATCATGGATAAACTAACGACGAAATATGAGCAAATTATTGGGGGGGCTCCCTCCATAAATATGACCTGTAGACTGTGCTCAAGATTTTCAGGCTTCGGGCCCCCTGAAGCCGTCACAGTTGACCAATCACAACCAAAAGGGGATGTCATCATCTAGGCATTATATGGAGTCAAACTAACAGGTTACAATGAAATCCTTCCATAAATATGACCTATAGACTATGCTAAAGGTTTTGGGGTTTTGGGCTCGGGCAGGCATCAAGGCTGAATGATTGTGATCAAAATGGGACGTTCTCATCTAGACATTATTTGGAGTCATCCTACCAAGTTACAATGAAATCCCTTCATAAATATAACCTGTAGACTGTGCTAAAGGTTTTCAGGCTTCGGCCCCCTGTAGCCTTCACAGTTGCCCAATCACGTCCAAAAGGGGACTTTCTCATCTAGACATTATATGAAGTCAACCCACCAAATTACAATGAAATTCCTCCATAAATATGACCTGTAGACTGTGCTAAAGGTTTTCGGGTTTTGGGCTCGGGAAGTCGTCACGGTTGGCAGATCACGCCCAAATGGGGAAGTTCATCTAGACATCATAAGGAGTCATCCTACCAAGTTACAATGAAATCCCTTCATATTAAACATGACCTGCAGACTGTGCTAAGTTTTGGGGTTTGGGGCTTGGGCAGCCATCATGGTTGACAGATCATGCCCAAAAGAGGACGTTCTCATCTTGGCATTATACAGAGGCATCCTACCAAGTTACAATGAAATCCCTTCATAAATATGACCTGTAGACTTTGCTAATTGTTTTGGGGTTTTGGGCTCGGGCAGTCATACTGGTTGACCGATCACGACCAAAAGGGGACGTTCTCATCTAGACATGACTCCCAAACCTGCATATGAAATTTTGTGATGATCAGACAAGAACTATGGGGTGTTGCCCGTGCTAAAGGAAAATGTGAACTCACAGACTCACAGACCAACAGACTTCCGCACGCATGATGGAAAAAGCTTATCTTGGCTTTGTCAAGTTAAGCTAAAAAACTAGTTTTTAAGAATTTTGTTTGCAAGTGTCGTCTGCTTTTCATGTTAGGTAAAGGGTTAAAGAATATTCCTCATACTGCACTAATATAAGCATTTGAGATCCCATAGAGAGCCCAAATATGGACCCAAGGATTTGATTTCAATAAACTTGTGAAACAATCTTCCAAAGATGTTATAGGTGAAATTTGAAAGCTTTTGGAGCAGTGGTTTGAGAGAAAAGTAGTCTTATATGTTTTTCCCATTACCCACTGTGTTAAAAAATGCTGACTCAGCACTTTTTCAAAGTCCAGAAAAAATACCCTTTGAGAAAACTGATAGAAATTTTTTTGGACCATTCCATTCTGTTGGTCTTATTTTTAGCTTCTGTGGTTCCCATGGGGCAATGGGAAAAATTTATTTGGCATAAATTAAGTACTTATGACCCAATAAGCCCTCATATCAAATTTGGTTCAAATCTGCCTCTCGGTTTGGAAAATAGAAATTTTGGGAGGGGCAAATATTCTTGCCCCTCCCATTACAACGTCAAATATAGCCCCACAAACTTCTCTTGAACAAATCTGAGTCACCACCTCAAAAGGAAGCTGCACTCCAAATATCAAGTCTCTGCTACTGCTGGCTCATGAGAAGATTTTTTTTAAGATTTAGGCACACTTTTTGGGCGTGGCCCTAGCGAGGGGACACGTGACATGATTTGAACAAAATTAAAATGCGATAATCATGGCAAACAATGATCTCAAATTTCACTTAAATCGGTTCAGTGGTTTTGGAGGAGAAGATGCAAACACCATGTTCACGGACGACAGACAAAGGACGGACAGTGGGTGATCACTATAGCTCACCTGACTGAAAGTTAAGAGAGCTAAAAACACAACAAGAGGCCCCAGGGGGCCTGAGGGCGCTCACCTGACATGGTAGTCTAAATATCAAACCAGGGACTTGACTTGAATAAGCTGCATACATCCCTCCTAAGAAAAGCATATACCAACTAGATGAAGCGATTGTGTCCACACAATACACAGAATTTTGCTTCTATTTTCAGTTCCTGCACTTTTATGTCCCAAAATTGCGATGAACGCATAAAGAACAGACTTTTTTTTTTAATTTTGTTCGGAAATTATCGAAGTCCCAAACAAAATATTTAGTGCCTAAATTTTTTTTTTCTTCTTAAAATTGACCAAAACGCATAAAAAACCAAAAAACTAATTTCCGGATTTTGGCGCAAAATTTCTAAGGGACCCAAAATTTTCAGGGTAAAAAAAAAAAAAATTTTTTTTTGTCTTAAATTGACCAAAATGCATAAAAACAAAAAAAAAACTCATTTCCAGATTTGGGCCCAAAATTTCTAAGTCCCACCGGGACCCCAAATTTTCAGTGTAAAAAGAAAGAAAAAAATTTATCTTAAAATTGAACAAAACGCATACAAAACAAAAAAACTAATTTCCAGACTTTGGTCCCAAATTTTCATTCCCACCCAGCCCCCAAATTTTCAGTGTAAAAAAAAAAAATTTTGTCTTAAAATTGACCGAAACGCATAAAAAACAAAACAAAAATTTCCGGATTTAAAAGTCCCACCCGGACCCCAAATTTGCAGTGTAAAAAAAAAAAAAAAAAAAAAAAATTTTGTCTTAAAATTGACCAAAATGCATAAAAAACCAAAAAACTCATTTCCGGATTCAAAACATTCTAAGTCCCACCCGGCCCCAAAATTTTCAGTTTAAAAAAAAAAAAAAAAAATTTGTCTCAAAATTGACCGAAACTCATAAAAAAACCAAAAAAAAAATTCTGGATTTTGGTCCAAAATTTCTAAGTCCGGAACGGAACCTCAAATTTTTAGCCTAAATATGAACCCAGGGACTTGGTTTGAACAAATTTGAATCTCACCCCACCCCCCCCACCCCCCACCCCCCCCCCCCCCCACCCCCCCACCCCCCCCAAGGATGCTGCATACCAAATATCAAAAGATTCTTATTGGTAGATCTGAAGAAGATTTTTAAAGAATATTCCTCATACTGCACTAATTTAAACATTTGAGCTCCCAAAGAGAGCCCAAATATGGACCCAGGAAATTGATTTCAATAAACGTGTGAAACAATCTTCCAAAGATGTTATATGTGAAATTTGAAAGCTTTTGGAGCAGTGGTTTGGGAGAAAAGTAATCTTTCATGTTTTTCCCATTACCCATTGTTAAAAAATGCCGACTCAGCACTTTTTCAAAGTCCACAAAAAGTGCCCCATGGTAAAACCGATAGCAATTTTTTTTTACCATTCCATTCTGTTGGTCCTAAGGAAGCTTCACACCAAATAAGAATTCTCAGTGCCGTGTAGTTTTGGAGATGGTGGGCATTTTAATTTTTTTTCTATTTTTTAGCTCCTGCGGTTCCCATGGGGTGACGGGGAAAAAAATTTGGACATAAATTAAGTACTTATGACCCAATAAGCCCCCACATCAAATTTGGTTCAAATCTGCCTCTCGGTTTGGAAAATTCTTGCCCCTCCCATAACAAAGGCAAATATAGCCCCACAAACTTCTCTTGAACAAATCTGAGTCTACACCTCAAAAGGAAGCTGCACACCTAATATCAAGTCTCTGCATCTGCTGGTTCATGAGAAGATTTTTTAAGATTTAGGCACACTTTTTGGGCGTAGCCTTACCAAGGGGCGAGGCAAGTTGATTTGAACAAAATCAAATTGTGATGTCATAGCAACTATTATCTCAAATATCAATTAAATTGGTTCAGCGGTTTAGGAGGAGAAGACGCAAACACCATGTTCACGGAAAACGGATGGTGAGTGATCACTATAGCTCTCCTGACTGAAAGTCAGCTGAGCTAAAAAGAAATTACACAAATCTAGATGGTTGCCATTCACTTGGTGTCCCATTTGATCACTGGCCATCCATAGTAAATGACACATTTAGGTCAGTTACAGACCATTTTCTTTCCAACAACTTCTGCATCAAAGATTACTGTTGTAAATGTGAAACACATGCCAGAAAGTCACACTGCAGAAAATGTTGCAAACGTATTGTTAGACTGTACAAAAGCATGGATACCAGACTACAGCAACAAGTGAATGCAAATATTTGTTGTCTCGGACAATGCATTAAATGTCCAAGCTGCCATGTGGCGCTTACCTTCTCCCCAATTTAGAGGGCCCAAATGCTTTGCCCTCACACTGCAGCTCGTTATTGATGATTCAATAAAAAAGTTCTCAGCCTTAGTCCATGTGATTGTAAAAACAAATAATACTGTTTCACATTTCCACCATAGTGTCCAATCCACTCACAAACTTACCGAGATGCAAAAGATGTTGAATGCTTCCCAACATACACTAACTAGAGGCTCTACAGAGCCTGTAATTGCTCACCTGGAACTGCATATAACTAGAGTGACGTCACGCATGCAGCCTGACTTTCCCAGGAATGGTAATGCTTAATTAAACGCAAAATAGTCGGAGCCATTTTCTGTTAACAGTTTACCTAACGAATCTGCCATACCTGCACTCGTGATATACAAAATTTGCTATTCAAATTTTATTTTTTCATTTCTCTACTTCAAAACATACCTCATGACCTATTAATGGAACAAACTTGATGAGCTTGTTCCAATAAGGACTAATAAGCCATGGTTAGAAGTAAAAAATGAAAAAATCTGATATTTCAGAAAAATAATTTGTACTGTTGGCTTCAACTTGTGTTAGGTAAAGGATTAAAGATGCAGTACATAAAGCAATGTTGGACTATATGAGTCAATTTTCTTTTTTGAAGGTAATAACTCCCAATTCTTCAAAATGCATTTTGGGAATAATTGCCTAAGTGACACATTTGTGTGTGTGTGTGTGTGTGGTGGGGGGGGGGGAGGTTGAGGGAGTTGTGGAACCTATATTGAAACCTGGACTGTATTACAAGCTGGAAAATACACATATCAACTTTCGTTGAAATCAAATAATCCAAACTGGAGTTATCAGTCGGAAACCAATTGTTTACAGACAGATGGATGGACTGACAGATGGACGGATGAAAGTCATGATTATATCCCATAATTCTGAGGTGTTGGAGTTACTACCGCAAGCTATTTGGGCTTTGGAGAATAAGAATGCCCTTTACTGTACAGAACTTCTACAAGACTCTATTTCCAAAGTTAAACAAAGGAATAAACTTATTAAACTCGCTTATTCATCTGAAGGAGGTTGGGAAACAGTGAGGCAGTATGAAAATAATCCAGTGGCCAGCAGCAGTGAGGACAAGAAACGTATCAACTAAACTGAGGGACGAGCTTTAAGCAAGAAAAAATCATTTAAACCTAGAAAAAGTGCTACAGTGTCTAAGCCTAATTCTTATTATTCTCAACATTCCAATCAGGACTTGCTTGGAATGCCAGGACGTTTTCCACTCTCTTTCCCTAGAAACCAGCTTTTTCATTCCAGCAAAACGCAAGGGAAACTGGGATGCTGCTTCAGTTGTGGCGAATTTTTGCAATTTTGCAGAGATTGTCCCTACCTTCATTGAGTACCCAGAACGGGTCCCACCCCGTCAAAAAGTGCTAACTTGTGATTATTCAGTTCCAGGTTCTACGCTTCAGTCCGATAAGGAACATTTGTTAAAAGATGAGTATTCTCTATCATGTAGTTGTAATTCAAACGAATGTTTTTGTTTTGCTAGTTCCAATAGCTTGTGCGCCAGGTCACGGCGCAATGAAGCGTTAGAGCAGATTTCCTTTCCGGAAATTTTTTACGAATACGAACAACATCAAACACCAATATTGGTTAAGGGTAGACTTAAAACACACAAATTTTTGGAGTTCCTTAAAGCCCAGGGAATTTATTCTTGATATGACAAACAATGGGTACAAAATTCCATTCTATTCCTTGCCTCGGTTACAATGTTTGGCAAACAATGCGTCTGCTATTGTTAAGGGTGTTTTCGTGCATGACGCCGTATTAGAACTAGAAGCCAGAGGTTTGATTGTTCAGTGTGATGAGCCTCCCACTATGGTTAACCCACTATATGTGGCAATCCAATCTAATGGCAAAACAAGGCTAATTTAGATCCACATGAGGTGAATCGACATATTTGGAAACAGTCCTTTAAACAAGCCTGATTATAATTTCAAATTTTGTGCCTGACAAAATGACAGGCACAATCTCATTTGTACCTGTCATTTGAAAAGTGTGCCTGTCAAAAATTATTTTGAGTCAAAATAACCCTCCTTTTTTTAAAAGCTCATTTAAAAGTGAAAAAAAAGGCATAAAATATCAGGAAAAAGTACTCGCGTGGTTTGCAATGTCAAATGAAACTACAGTGGCCAGCCTTAGCCTTAAGGTTAAAATTTGAAATTCATCTGATGCAGCCAAAACAAAAATTCTGGTTTTCAAGCATATTTTTTTAATTCAACGAAAGAGGGAGGATTTTATTTTATGTTTTTCTTCTGCTTAATAAAAACATGAAAATATTGTCAATTGTCTTATTTTTTATTCCCAAATTCCAATGGAAAATCTGCCATGTTCCTTTTCCATCTGGATCTTGCATGTTTACTAAATGTAGAATTGTTGAAAACTTGAAATGGATAGAAAAATTAATAAATTTTTGGCCCCAAAACATAGCTTACGACACTCTCATTGGAACAAGCTTTTTACCTTATCCCAGTCCAGGCCGGCCCAGCAGTAAGTAGGCAACATAAGGTAGGTATGACCAATTGGAAAACTTGGTTAACTCATTACCTAACGCTAGTAGCAGACGATACCCGTAAAAAAAATTCTCGTATAACTAAACATTTTCATTTTTTGCTTCCAAAACATAGGTTGTGACCCCTCATTGAATAAAAATATGAATGGCAATTTTCGTGTATAGCGCTGGCCGGTTTTGGCCGTTACGTTAGGTAAAGGGTTAAATAAGTACTTTGTATTTTATCCTGCAGTGTCAATCATACCCCCAAATTGTGTCCAAATTTAAAAAGAAAAAGCTCATGAACCAATGGCGATGCATATAATGAGCTGGCATTCAGCTTGCATTTGAGGTGTACGTGCAGATTTAAGTTTGTTAAAACAGAATTCAAGCAAGGTGAGTGACTTCAGGTCTAGTTGGGCTTCTTGTTTGTTGCAGAACTTGCATAGCATGACCTCTAACGTGATCCATCTCTTCTGGCTCATTCAAATCAAATTAATCAATTAATGATTGCAATTACTGGTTTGAATGAACTGGAAGAGATTAAGCATATAAGAGTTAAGCTCAGTAAAAAAAAAAGTGATTGACAGTGTTTTTGCCTTTTAACAATTTATAGAAGAGAACCTTTTGGCACTCTACCACAAATTGTAACAAGAAAAATTGTAACAAAGTATTTTCGAGAGAATGTTCAATGATGTCAGAGAATTTGGACTTTTAATTTTATTGGGAACCACACCTTCAGTTCCACGTCACCCCTCTTTTGACCAGAGACCTCCTCTTTTGACCACAGACCCTAGTAGTTTGACCAATATTTTAAAACTACAGGTTGCCATCAAAAATCAATACTAGGGATATTCGATGATAACCAATATTTTAAAATATTGGTCAGAGCACGGGGCCTGGCCTGGGGTTGACTTACGTTCCTGGCTTGATAAAGTTGGTTTTGATCACAAACACATTCGCAAAAAGAGTGGCGATATTATGGGGTTGAGTTTATCAGAAATACGTAAGATGTCATTCCTGAACGTGAACAGAAATCCAATAAATTCTCAAATAGTTGAAACGGGTAATGGTGCTAGAATTATGTGTCATTTTGTATTTATTTTCGACAAGACAAGTGACCAACTCCACCACACGAAAGTTAAAGCCATTTTATCAAGAGAAGCACAGTAACCTTGACCGTTTCTATGGAGATTGCACGCGAGTTGGTTAAAATGAAAGAGTCAATGACTCTGTAGCTCAACTTGGATATGACAGGAATTAGTACTTGCTGTGACCAAGACAACTGAATAATGAATATGACAGGAATTAGTATTTGTTTTGGCCCAGTCAACAATAATAAAAGAATTACAAGTTGACTGTAATGGACTACAGATTAAGACCAATCATTGTAGATTATTATTTTTGTGTGGAAATTTTCAGTCCCAAACAAAATATTTTCAGACTAAAATTTTTTCTTCTTCTTCTTAAAATTGACCAAAATGCATCAAAACACAAAAAACTAATTTCCGGATTTGGTCCAAAATTTTCTAAGTCCCACCCGGACCCCAAATTTTCAGTGTAAAAAAAAATTTTTTTCTTTTGTCTTAAAATTGACCAAAACGCATAAAAAACCAAAAAACTAATTTCCGGATTTTGGTCCAAAATTTTCTAAGTCCCACCCGGACCCCTAATTTGCATAATTTATTCACGAGAAAAACTCTGTATTATATGTAATGTATCCCATGGTACTAAACATTCATACAAAAATTTATTCAAATCAGATCTTTCATTTGGAAGTTCTGCGCAAAAATCTGATTGCACTTAATTTTGAACAAAATGGCTGCTAGCGGCCATCTTGAATTTCAGACTGGACCCAAAAACACTCCTTCTCGTCCCACAGTGATAACAAAGGTACCCAAGAAGTTTCGTGAAGATCGGTTCATAAATACGGCCTCTAGCCCGAGCCGTATTGGGATTTGCACTCACAGTGCTGAAAGTAACACTAAATAAATCAAAGTTAGCCTAATTTGCATAATTACGCACAAGAAAAAAACCTGTAATATATGTAATGTATCCCATGGTACTAAACATTCATACAAAAAATTATTCAAATCAGAGCTTTCATATGGAAGTTCTGTACAAAAAACAGATTTCGGCATCGTCGGTACTTTTAAAATGGCTGCTGGCAGCCATCTGGAATTTGGGACTGCACCCAAAAACACTCGTTCTCGTCCCACGGTCATAACAAAGGTACCCAAGAAGTTTCGTAAAGATTGGTTCATAAATACGGCCTCTAGCCCGAGCCATAGCAGCTTGGCACTTACAGCTCTGAAAGTAACACTAAATAAATCAAAGTTAGTCTAATTTGCATAATTTACGCACGAGAAAAAAACCCGTATTATATGTGATGTATCCCATTGTACTATACATTTATACAAAACTTTATTCAAATCAGAACTTTCATACAGAAGTTCTGTACAAAAAACTGATTTTTGCATCATCGGTACAAAATGGTCACTGGCAGCCATCTTGAATTTCGGACCACACCCAAAAAACACTCGTTCCCGTCCAACGGTCATAACAAAGGTACCCAAGAAGTTTCGTAAAGATTGGTTCATAAATACAGCCTATAGCCCGAGCCATAGCAGCTTGGCACTTACAGCTCTGAAAGTAACACTAAATAAATCAAAGTCAGTCTAATTTGCATAATTTACGCACGATAAAAAAACCCGTATTATATGTGATGTATCCCATGGTACTAAACATTTATACAAAACTTTATTCAAATCAGAACTTTCATACAGAAGTTCTGTACAAAAAACTGATTTTTGCATCATCGGTACAAAATGGCCACTGGCAGCCATCTTGAATTTCGGACCACACCTAAAAACACTCATTCCTGTACCAGCGTCATAACAAAGGTACACAAGAAGTTTCGTAAAGATCGGTTCATAATACGACCTCTAGCCCGAGCCATAGCCAATTGTTGACGTACGGACAGACGGACAGACGGACGGACGGACGGACGGACGGACGACGGGCCATGACAATAGCTCAAATTTGACTTCGTCAAAGTTGAGCTAAAAATGAATCCTCCACTTTTCGCGGAAGGTACATTTCGCCAGAACAAACAGTTCGCCGAACATAAAATTAAAAAAAGACACCTCGTCTCTTTTTTCCTCCAAGTAAAAAGTAAAACGATAAAAGGTAACGAAAGGAACCATTTCCAGTGTCCATTAACCATTCAAATTCTTCAGAGAGAGATTACAGATAATTTCGCAACGTGTTTTACAAAGTAAATTAAGAACAATCCACGTTGGTGAGTTTCTTCAATCAACTTCAGCAAATCCCAAAATAAGGGTATTGTGCACAGTTTACACTTCCATACCTGATTACAAGAGTACGAGAGAGGATCTCCCACTCTCGATGGTAGGCGGTCGAGAAGTTGTGGGGTCTCCTCCGTAAATGTTTTGAGTCAATGAGAGCCAAAACGCGTGTTATTGGCAGTTCTGCGGCCATAGGCATATGGGCTGGGGGAGGGGTAGTTTCCCCATCCAAAGTCTGAAAAAAATTGCATTTGCCGGACATTTTTCTGAAAAAAAAAGAATTTTTCCGGGCAATTTCAAATAATTTTTAGACCAAATTTGAGGTCCGACTTAACAACTTCAGAGCCCCCCTCCCCCCCCCCCCCCCCCCCCCAAAAAAAAAAAAAATTCAGCACATATGCCTATATCTGAGGATGATGATGTAACCGTCTACCCATGTGAGGGATGCCAGAGACATTTAGTTTTGAGGGTTTTTTGTTGTTGTTGCTTTGTTTTGGGTTTTTTTTTTTTTGGGGGGGGGGGGTGGTAAATATCACCACTAACCTTTCCCAACTACTACGCCTCTGTAACAATTCTCGGCACTCCCAATCTACAAAGAAGATTTTTAAATAATCTTTTCACTTGTGAAGAGCGCAAGCCCTACACTGATATTCGTGTGTGTGTGGGGTGTGGGGTGGGGAGGGGGGGGGGGGACTGTCTGACATTTTCTGTCGAACAGGCATTTTTTATGGCGAAGTGTCCAAAGTTTCGGCGAAGTGTGTGTGGGGGGGGGGGGGGGTAATAACTAGGCCTCAGTGCTGGGTTCAAGCTCCGGATCAGTTTCAAAGAAGACACATTGAAACACACATTGGGTGAACATATTGACCAAACAATTTTTTTTTTTATTGATTTTCAATATAGCATTTAACATCTTAACACCTTATGTACAGGAAATGGACCTTTAATAAACCGCACTGA